>JARHVA010001529.1:2417500-2540000 GCA_037957365.1 Torreya grandis
TGATGTATATCCTAGAGCTAGTGAGGGAGTCATGAAGGTTCTACTTCCAATCTAGAAGACTTCGTTTAATGTGATGTTTTTAGATGGCTACAATATTGATCATGCTCTAGTATTCCTCCAACAAGGTAATCAATGTGGTTGCCTCAATCATCATACTATGGCCCAATGTACTGACTACATGAATTTTTTGGGATATACACGAGTTTTTTATGAGCTCAATGACTAATATCTTGAGCTTGCATTGGTTAGACATCATTTGGGCCTCAATTTATCAAGTGACCAAGTTTGATAAAGTATCCTCAATAATTTTCATTGATTCATGAAGGTAAGCCTTTAGCTCCACATTATTTTCCTTTGAATAATCATGTTCTTGCTCCAAGGATGAGGCATTTTGCATGATTGACTCTTAGAAGGTTATGACACCCTCTAATTATTTCTTCAAGGGAAGCCTAGAGACACTAATGAAGCCTCTTGCTTGACTTGGAGTATAGATAATATTCTTACAGATGTTGACAAGTCTAGGCATTGCATAATGGCAAGTGGGAGTAAAAAGGTTACGCATCAAGCACTCACTATAGGAACATCCTAGAGCTAGACACCTCCTAGTGGAAACTCAGGTTGTTACAAAACTATGTATGTGGTAGCATGTGTTTGTTAGTGGGTAGGCTATTCTGCTTGGTCTTGAAGTTGCACTAGTACTTGTAGTTACTACACTATGGCCTCTACTGCCAGCTTGAATTGTTGCATAGTATCTTCATTTATCTTGTGTTTTGATTCTTCCTCTTATTTCATATTTTTTCTTCTTCCTCCCACTTATTTTTCTCTTATTTTTCCTCTTTATCTTTCTTCTTCTTTTGTTCCTCTTTTTTCTTCTTCTATTCTTCCTCTTCTTTCTTCTTATTTTCTTCCTCTTCTTTCTTCTTATCTTCTACTAGGGTCATAACCTTAGCTTATTCTTGTGTAGTTTGGGCATGTACTTGTTCTTGTACTTGAGCTTATGTTTTGGCTTGTATGCGTGCATCTATTGTTGATGAATGTCTTCATCATCTTCCTCCTTTTTTCTAGTAGCTTCCATGGCCTACTATGTTTGGGCTATTGTATTTTGTTTTCTCTTTTCTCATTCTTCTTCCTTTTCCATCTTCTCACTTTCCTCTTGTGCTTTCTTGGCTACATCAACTACTTTATGTGCCTACTTAGCCATATCCATGGCCTTCTAAATGCCAAACTATATGTTTTTGGCCTTTTGTGTGTCCTTAGCTTCTTTGAATTCCTATGTGGCTTGTTGTTTTTGAGCTTCTTATTTATATCTCTTTTTATATTCCTTCCTCACTCACTATTCTATTATGTGAGATGATTCTTCCCTTGAGGCTTGTTGTTCTTATTATAATGGCTGCCCTAGTGTGAGTTCTTCAACCTCTTGGGTTTAGGATGATGGTGGTGAATTAGTAGTTCACACCTCTAATATGGAAACCTTCACTTTCCTCCTCCCAAGCATGACCAATCTATGTTTGAATGGTGGTATAATAGATGAAAGGGTAGGTTTTGCTTCTTGTGTAGAGGTTATTCTTCTAAATGTATTTTATTCCAATATAGGGGAGACCCTAGCCTCCTGCCTTGTTTGAGACTTATGCACAAGTGTTTCAAGTGAACTTATTGGTAAGGGTGCAAAGATGTCCTTGAATACAAATGTTGATACAAGTTGATGCTAGAATAAATCAATTTTATGCTGGAGTTACTCCACTTCTTCTTGAACTATGTCAATAATAATGGAATGTGGGTAAGATGAGAGGTTCACCCATAATTTAGGGGGAACCTACTTTTGCATTTGGATCAGGCATGCTACCTTCCAAAATAAAAGTTATTTCTCCTCTTCCTTCTCATAGAAGTCCCCAACAATGTCTACCATCATGACCTGGTAGACTTCTTACTTATATGTGCCCATCTGCAAGAGTTTGTGTGAACTCACTATTTGAGGCACCTTCGAATTATCCATCTTTGTTGTAGTGTTACATGTCTTTCACTTCAAGTGAGGAGATCATGAATGGTTTTATTTTTTATACTTACCCTTATATTATTATGATTTGGTTGCTTTTCTAGTTATTTCACTATAAGGATGTTTATGCCAGGTGGTATTACTTATAAGGGGATCACATGCCTGGCTATAAATACTTTTTGTTGGGCCACTTCAGCCTATGCCATGTCCATTATGATGAATAAGGGAAGCTATTATAAGGGTGATTATGGTAGCTCATGAATGGTGATAAAAACTCTTTTGGGTAGTAGGGTGATAGAGGCATGCTAACCCAAGTATTACATGACATCGAGTGGTACTCAGGGATATGTTGTGAGGAAGTACAAGCACTCCTATCATTAGGTTTTTAATTTCCCCTCATGTGTGAGGGATCCATGGTCCTATGTCTAGATGAGATTTTGGAACTATTGTGCCAACCAATAGCCTATATCAGGGTACACTTCTCCCTCTAGTAACTTCCATTACATGAAGTAGAGAAGGAAGATGAGAAAATAATATTGGAACATCTACTTAGGAGAGGTGTAGCAATTCTCAATGTTTGTGAGTAATTCCAGGATGAATTACTTGATCTAGTTTAATTATTTATTTATTTAGATCATCTAGTTGGCAATGACCATGACTCATTTTGGTATTTGCTTGGTAGACTTAGTCATCTACCAAAATTCTCTTATGATACACTCTATAAGGATGCATACTGGCTCATCTAGGATGTCATCATTTAGAATCCCTCTATTAACATGCATAATAGATCCTATATTTTTGCAAAATAGGAGGTCTTTTAATCTTGTATGGATCCAAATAATCTCCATGCACAAACATGGACAAATCTTAGGCCATGGCTTGTGTATTGATGATAATAGTCTTATCTAGGACCAAATATATGTTACCATCATTGTACCAACCAAGTAAAACGTGCATCATTTCTCCTAGGTCACCAAAAGAAGACATTCACATTAGGCACTTAACATCTGTATTCTATAATCAATGGGGGGTTGCAAGGGTGAGAAGTTACACAACATCAATAGGATCTAATAGAAATAGATTTTTTTATGCCTGGTAGAGGTAGTAGAATGGCTCTTGGTCACTAAATTTTTTCTTGAGTGACATGTTAACACCCATGGCCTCTTTTTACACATATATGAGAACCCTAATTAGACGTGAAGTGTCCATAGCTATGCAAAGTGATGGAATTGGAATACTCTCTATTCTTTGTACAAGAAAAATAACTCAGCTCTTGGTAATTGTAGTTTAGAAAAAAATATACATGAGAAAGACATGTTAACTTCATATTCAAAATTAGGATTATAAATTTGGTGCCTCTTTGATTCCATGTGGATATCGTGGTGACTTGTCTAATCTTCATGAATGAAATGGGGATGTGGTAAATCTATATCTAATCTAGCCATTAAAGTAGTTAGTCATTAGCATATTTATGGAGTTACATTATTATGCTCTTTTATGTCCATATGGGGGTATAAATAGCTAATGTTGATGAGCTATTGTAGTCATATAAAATGTGAAAATTGGTAAATTAAGCATGGCTAATGAAACCCAACCCTTAGGTCCCTCTTGATTCATCTCATAACCCTCATAGGCATCTTTTCACTGCTTCCCAGTCATCTAGAGATTTATAGACCTAATCCCATTTGAGCCAAACTCTTCTTTCCATGATAGATCAATCCCCCAAGGTCTCATCTACTCAGGACAATAATGCCACACTAGGACTATAGCACCAGTACCACTCTTGTCCACTTTTGGTGCTCTTGTCCAAGTCTATTTCTAGTCCCAATGGTCAATTTATTTCAGTTCTCCATCCTTATCCTTGTCATACTAATGTGAGTACATTTAATCTATGACCAATAAAACCCTATAAAAACCCATTTAAAGATCATTTTTAAAGGGTTGTTAATTATCACTAAGAAAAAAAGAATACAGTCAAGAGTACTCAAGTAATCTTCCCTATTTTTTGTATATAGCCAACCAATAAACTTACAAGATTATTAAAATCCTTACACCAATCCACAGCCACATTAATCACATCTATTTTATCATTCTAAATCTTCATACACATGATTTCATAGATTTCATCAAGTGGGTGAACTACAAATGGCTGATCTCTCTTCAGAGTATTAGTATGTAGGCAACATGCTCACACAAGGGGTGTGGATCCATGTCTAGTAAATCTTACACACGCTAACCCCCATTATTTCTTGAAATTAATCAAAGCACAATAGAACATAGGGTTTTAAGATAAAATATACTCTATAGGGAGATCTATAGATTTTCAACTGTTAAAACTTCACAAACAAGGTCACACAAACATAGAGAACAAAACCTAGAAAGTGTAGGTCCTTAGGAAAATAATGGTAGAGGTGGACTAAAACATTAGTGCCACTCATATCTAGTTATGAAACTCCTATCTAGTTATAAAATGAATAACTGATCTTAGTTTGTGATAGTGTCCTAGTCTTACATAGTGAATATCAGACCTTATCTCAGTCGTATCAGTCAGTTTCTAGCTAAGTATTTTTTTCCATGTCTTATTACTATTTTTAGAATGGTAAAAATTAAAATATAATTTAAATAAATTAGTATATTAATTATTTCATATTTATTTACTAATTTTACTACTCATACCATTTAAATAAATTAGGAATAATACACCAATATTCTCAAAATTATTAAATCATTTGGTGAACTCGACTTACTTTGTTTGTACATAAAAACTCTAAAAACCCTAGGGTAAATTTACTACTATTTTTTTTTTATAATTTTATGATTTTTTAATTTAATAATAAAATTATAAATTAGCATTAAATTTTAAAATTTCATAGTAATTTTTAAACAATTTTCTTTCAAACCCTAGTTGTCCATACTATGTCCCAATATTTTCCCAATAATTTTTTAAATTTTTACTAAAATAAATAAACTAGAAATTCAATTTAAATTTAAAACCATTAAATACACCTTTAAGTTCCCCCATGATCACCACATTTCCATAGTCAAATGGTTTCATACGCTAATGGTGTCTTCTCACAAATCAAAGACCTTCATTTTACACTAAATGGGCCCCACATGTGTGAAAACCCATCCCTTTAGCTTCCTAAACCACAAAATGTGTTTTGAAATATTTTATAACCCATATTTTCCCTCCTCTTATCTACCAATGATGATTAATGGTTTGAAACATAATAAAATGTAGGAATCAAGTTATTTTATAGGAGTTATAGGGTTGTATAAATCTGTGCAGTACATATTTGATTAGTTGGAGTCAGAGATATGTAAATGGAGTTAAACATAGTCATTATATGAAGGAATATAGGTTTTTTAGAGACAAAATATCCAAAAACTAAACCCCTTCCTCCATCAAGCTCTTTGGTAGCCATGGGGAGCACTTAAGGTTTATGCTTAACCTGTATAGGAGAAGGAAGGTGAGGGTCCAAGATCTTGCCCAAAGGAAGGAGAAATAATGGCCTTATAATCATAGGAATTATTTTAAATATTAGTCATTTGTGTTTTATGAAAAAACACGAAGAAGTTAAGCAATTTGGTTAGCTTCCTCATGTACATAGGGCCAAAAATAGGGATGGTTTTAATGCATTATTGGCTTATTTGATAAAACTAGTGATTGTTCATGTCTTATCTAGTCCTTCAAGGTCCTACCATGGTATCCTCCACACCTATTTCACATTTTTAATCCTATAATAATAAGAAACATCTAATTTTCCTCTATCTACTGACTATAAATAGGGTTCCATGGGTGAAAAGGATATCCAGTGCATATATCTAAGAATGAACGATGTTCTGAGTTTTAGTGATGATGTCTTGAGGTTTTTCACATCTCCTTAGTTCAAGTTAAATGGTAAAATATACCTCCATATATCTCAAATGATGTTTTCCAATGAGACCACCTGCATGTTTGGGCATCACTATAAGGAAGGATAGTGTGTTATATGATAATGGCTCAGAGGTCATTAGAACACAATGAAAGACAATAAAGGAGTGTTGTATTCATATGAAAATGGCATTTTTTAAAGATATTCAAACATAATTATAGATTAATATGATTAAAAACTACCAAATAACCCTCTAATACCTTCACAGTCTTGTTTAACAAAAACTAAGGTTATTTATCAAAAGTTGAGATATTAGGAGAGTCTTAGGTTTCCATTTCTCACTATATCTGACTGATTGATGACCTATAAGTGTTTTAATATATTAATTAGGTGAATAAATAATCCTAGGATTCTTTTAGATCATCTTGGGTATGAATCAATATTCTAATTCAAGACCTAAAATAATATCTGCCATCTGACAACCTCATCACTATCAACTTATCTTATTATAGGCCCTAAGTTCTAGGTTTCAATCTCCATGTGACCTTACAACCACCATCCATAGGTTTGATACCCTTAACCAAGCCTAAGGCATAAAATTAAGGTTTAGATACCCCATAAGGCTATCAATTTCCATTGGTATAATGATAAATGGACCTATTTAACTTTAAGCCCTATTGAGAGAGCATAATCATCACCTATAATAAACAACTTGAATCTACCCTTCAACTCCTCTCAAAATAATTATATGTATATGAGTCTAAAATGTAAGGAAGGTCCATGAATAATTAGATGTATATCTTAAGGAGATGTATTTGATCATAATGAAGCACATAGGTGTCTCAAGTATAATGATGGAATCACTCTCCTAACTCAAGAACCTACTAAATAGAACCCTTGGCATCCAACATGTATAAATCACTATCTACAAGATTGTTGGAAATTTATCTACAACCTTGAATATGATTCATAGTATACCATGTAGAGGATAAATCAAACTAAAATGCAGTTATATCATGGGAATCATGTTGATAAGGACAAGAGGTTTGAAGGGATGATCAAGAGAAAGGCTAAAGCATATATCATGAGTTATACTCACTCAGTCAATTTAGAATGCATGACTAAATTGAATGGTAATGAAAATAAAATGTAAAATGGGTGTCTTAAGGTGATGAATACATATCTAAACCCATCAATATGTTACATGATGGTGCCCCTGAACAAGTAATATTCCTAGTATAATTTAGACACCTAGGATATACAGACCTTTGTATGTAACTATGTGTAAAAGTGGTGTTACCAAAGTCACAAAGGACAAACCTCAAAGGATATAGTTATAAATTGGAAAATTTTCACTTGAGACATTAATCCATATTTATAGGGGGTTAAAAAAGGCTAATTAGATATTCATTACTGACAATTACAAGCATATGTACAAGATAGTGATGGTCAAAGCAAGCTACAAGAGAGAGAAAGGTTGACATGATGGTCTGAGAATATAAAAATAAGTGTAGAGTATGGAAACAATATTGAGAAGGATTTTATGATAAAATGGAGGCTATATATTCATATATATATATATATATATATATATATATATAATGGGTTGAGGTTATAAAATGTAGTATGAGAATTATTAGGCTTAAAACCACCATGAACCCTCAAGACCCCATATTCACTTCAGGGGCAAGTCCAAACCTCTAAGTAAACTAAAGCCCATGAAAGTATGTATAATGATGAATTAGGCCCTGAGGGAGATATGTGAAGTAAGGGAATTCAAATAAATGGTCAAACTCAATATTAGAACCTTCTCTATTTACATTGCCTTGAATAACCATGTTGAGTTGTCACTTTCAACACTCATATATTTCATCATAGAAGACTAAAACCTAAAGATATTAGGGGAAGTTGGGAACCTATGGACTCAAGATCCATGAAAGAGAGAGTGGGATTTAAAGGTCTAACTTTATGAACAAATGTTAACACTATAACCTACACAAGCTACCTAGTAATGAGCTCGAAGCACACCATCTTTTGCTCATATCTCCATGTACAATCTACATGGGACCCAAGGATACTTAGGAGATTTTAAGGGGTATGTGGGATAAAATTTCATGACAAGAAGTTTTGGTTTAGAGGTTTGTACTCTATGAACCACCGATAAGATGGTGGACCTCCAAAACCCTTCTTAAACCCTAGTTCAAACCTAATGAAGGAATTACACCTCTAAATGCATACAAATGAGATAATTGGGATATGAAACATTCTTAATTATATTATAAGGTCCCCTAAGCACCCAAATGCTCTAATATTTGGCATGTATAAGGTACGTATTGTATGGATCAGACCTAAAATATCCACTATAAGCCTATATACATGAAGTTGAGAAGAATATACATATTCCACATGTTTTTGAGAAATGATAAGGACCTTTAGGTCTTAGATATGACACATTAGCCACCTAAAATAGCTTCCATGCCTAGTAACCACTTACAAGTAGACCTATGTGCTTAAATGAGAGATTATGTACACACAAGAGTGGGTAAATGGTCTCAAGCCAATACATATGCTCTAAGGGCCCAAAGGGGAGAATTTCATGTTATGGAAAGTGGATAAGTGATTCAAAACTCTAGATTGAAGTAAAAACTTAGAAACCCTGCATTTAATCCCATTGATCTAGAACTTTCCTTAAGATAATGCCAATTAAAGTTTAAAATAGAGGACTAAAAGGAGTTCAATAACATCTTAAACCACCATAGAGGTGTTTTCCATGTTTTTTTAGATGTGTAGGCCAATTTGGTTTATATTGGAGAAGTCATAGTTGGTCATTTTGGCCTAAAAGTGTCTTAAGGCTACTTAGAATGTATGTTTTTCACCCCAGAGGTAACTTAGCAAGCTCATAACTATACAAAATAGTTTCATGGGGAGATTATCATTTTGGGAGAGTTGAAGGGCCTTTTATACAAGATATTAGTGTTATTATTTTATATATTATTGTCATAACCTTTATGAACCATTGCTAAGAGTCTAAAACCCTCTTAAACCTCCCTAAACCCTAATAAGGACCTGATTTGGAAGATATTATAGAAAATGAATTTAAATGACTTGGTAAACACTTTTATCACATATTCCAATTTGATGAGACCTTAGTTATGGTACTAGTTTATATGGACAATGCACCAACAACCCTAAAGACTATAATTTTACAAGGTTTTGAGAAAAAAATAAGGTGCAGGACTTGTTTAAGAGTTGAATATAATTGGATGAGGTAATATGAGACTTTTTTCACCTTATAAAATTATAAAATGTTTACAAATATACCTATAAATACTTCTACAAGTCTTCACTAAACAAGCAGTCATGAAATGCAAGAAGGATGTGACCTAGTCATCTAAGTGAGGTAAGATTGAAGGTGTGATTTTCTTGAAAAATACCAAGTATTGGTATAATAGGTTGTTTCTTATGTAAAAAAATATAACTCAATCGTCAAAGGTTTGATTTAATCCTCATAGCTATCCAAAATAATGAACAAGTCAAGAGACTAGATTAATTACCTAACAAGTCCACTTAACCAATAAAATGAGGATGTTCATGGGAATAGAAGGCCAATATGGAGTTAATGAACCATCATAAAAACCTTATAATTATCTCTTAAGTTTATCAATCTCCACATCCATGGCCATTATGGAAGAGTTCAACAATTTTTTGAACACATCCAACATGCAAGGAAGAGGTGGCCACTAAATGCTTCATGGAGGAGGCCTAATTGGACCTTTTAAATGCTTTGTAATTGATATAATGAGATGTAATTGAAAAAAATTGGTTATAATATGCTCTTTATGGGTCAAAATTTTCCAAAAATAGACTCCAACACCCCAAAGATGCTCATTTAAGACACTAGTCAACCTACGTAATGAATGGAAGAGTATGGAGGCTACTTATAACTATAAAATTGAAGGGATGGTGGCCATTCATGACCCATTCATGTTATACCCATGCCATATACTCTATTATTCTAATCCATTCTTCTATTTATTCAAGACTTAATGCCTTTATTTTCATCCCTCTGTTAGGTGTAATGAAAGTTTACCAAATTATATCTTGAAAACCTTGAGAATCAATAAAAAAGTACTGATTACAGACTTATTTTATAGCATTAGTGTTTTATGTTTTGTTAACTTGCATAAAGTGTGATGTTTATTATCCTTTTCAAAGGCTCTTTTTCACCTAGTTTTCAAAATGTCATCATATGTAGGTCATGTGATGTGTTAGAGTGTGGTAGTTGTATTGAAGAGTGATCCAGTTGATAATGCCTCAAGTAGGCCTCTTTTTTATTGCCTTCAAGTTTTAGACATTCCACATAGCCTTTACATGAAACACTTATTTTTATGAGTTCATCAAGATGCCTATTTCAATCATTAATCTCTATTTGATTCATAAAGTGTTATTTGAAGGATAGTTAGAAGTGGATAGATGAATATTGATGCATCACCATATTTATAATAGGTTTCCTTTTCATGTTTTCACTCTATTTATTTTCATCCCAACATTAGTAGGTCTTAATAAGTGAGCTTAAGTTGATGTAATAGGGGAGATATCCCCATAACCTAGAGGTTTGGTCTTCCTATAGGTCACCCATGGCCTTTGGAACAATCCCATGTTACCTTAAGATTGAAGATAATTGAACCATATTCTTTTAAGGGTGCATCTTGGAGTGTTAACAATGACTTTGTTATTTTCATTTTGACCTCACCAATGTCTAGTTAAACTTCATTTTTTTCTTCATGAGTTCATCGTTTACTATAAAATAAATAGATATCATAGAATAATATAAAATGATATAACTGATATGTAGGGAAACCTCACCGATTATGTAAGTGACCTCATTGGTCTATTGGGAAAGTTCACTATTTCATAAGTAACCTTCCCCATTTTGAGTTTGACCTCATTTATTATTAGAAAACATAAATAAAAGATATTTAAAATAAAAATAAGTAAATCAACACCAAAATATGGTTTGATTGTTTAACTATAAGACTTAAAAAGGTTCACATGAGGTTTGTGAGATGCAAGGTCCCACTAGGCATGTCATTATGTATAACAATAATAAAATAAGGGTTAGTTTCTATGTTAGTATTCAAATATAAACACAATCACAAAACATTACACTTTAAACTTGCTCCCTAGGGTGAGCTATAATCACTAAACAAAGAAATCATTATAATAAAATGAACAATACATTCACCTTCCTTAAAGACTCCATATATCAATTGATTTACAAATGCTTGTACTTATTTTATGGATATATGAGTTTTTTTCAATTTGTGTGTTCATTATGATGGTATCTTCCCTTGTCTATCAATGGATTTGATCAAATGTGAATAAGAATGGTTGAAATTTTAACAATATTTTGGCATTTATTCTTTGCACAAAAATATTAATAGAAAATGGTTATGGCCTTGGTATTTATAACCTAACTAAAATGATATGGACCATCCATCTCATGATCAAGATGTGTAGTATAAAATTTATTTATCTTTGGAGACTAAATGCAATTAATGTTGTAATTAATATTTGGAATAATGGAGTAATTAATAAGCATGGCTTCCACAAATCATATATTTGTTGCATTTATTAAGCATGGCTTGTATTTTTGACTTTATGAATGATGATATCATGATGATGCCACCTTTTATTGAATTTTCATTTTCCAAAATTAGATATTACCTAATTTTATATACATTTTTCACTTAAGAATTTAATTAGATTTATTTAATTAAGTGAATTTAATTAGGTTTTTTGTAATTCTTATAATTTGATTAATTACCATGCACTATTGTCAAAAATATCAATTTACTAGGTTGAAATTTGACTGGAGATGAATTAGAATAAAATAATTATTCCATATAGGATAATGACTCAATTAAGAACATATTGATGTAAATCGGGAATTACACATGATGTGTGTAGATGAATCGGAGTGTTTTGGTGGTTTTGGTCTAATTTGTGTATTATTAAAAGAATTCATTTAGACTTGAAATTTTGACATGGAAGTGGTGAGAATTGGATGTCTACAGACATAATTGGTTAAGAAACCATATATTATATTTAGTAGGTCCAAGGTAATTCTTACCCCTAGTTTAAATATAGTAATGGGGATAGTAAAAGTAGAGCCCTGAATCATAAAGTTGTTTGGGTTGTCATCCCATTATTTCAATTTTATGTGGATGTTGCTCAAGAGGATCCATGAATTGACCATGTCTTTCCTATAGATCATTCATAGTATATAGAGTATGTAGTATCTCTCAAAGGTATTTTCACTTATATATGTTTCTAAAAAATTTCTAAGTATGAAATGTAATATTTTATCAAATATTTTCCTATTCACTAAAAAAATCAAATAATAGGTCAATGCAAGGAATTACTTTTGGTTTGGTTGCAGTGTGATGTATACCAACCAATTTTATTTCTAGTAAGCCATATTTATACTTCTATGTGAAGATTGAAAGTTATTCCTTAGCCTTGTATGGATTGATTGCATCAACCTCATCCCATATAGTGGATTAATGTTTGAAGTCATGGTTAAGAACTGTTGAATCAAATGGTGTGTCATTATACTCAATCAATCCTATAATTTAATATTTAAAAGGAGTTAGAGTACCACATGAGGAGGCCATTGATACTCTAGGTGGAAAATGTTTATTAAATGGAGAGCCTATAATTTCTTGGTTGTAACAGATATCTAAATTTACAATTTTCACTTGATAAACAGAAGGAAATATGATTAGATTGGATATGGTAATTAAAATTGTATTTCTTTGGATGTGTTGGCCTTGAGAATTAGATGTATTAATTTGATAATTCATGTGAATTAATGGTAATAATGGATTTCAATCCATACATGTATATTCTTTTCATTTAAATTTCATAACACCAATTTCCATGTATTTCATTTTCATATGGTTTTTTAAACTACTCTCAGGTTCCTAGTTAGAATAACATGATAGATGTCTCTTCTTTGTGATTTAAATATTGGGATTCATGTCTTTGTTATATGTTTACGTAGTTGATGGATAGGTTTTTAAATATCACTACTCCACTCGTAATTGAGTAATGGCCTATTGTACTTTATTCTTTTAGCCATAGGTTAGTGGTATGATGACATGTGGATGACTCTCACTACATTGCTTGCCCAATATAGTCCATACAAATAACTATATTAACATCACCTTCAAGTTAGTGATATGATGACATGTGGATGGCTCTTATTACTCTACTTGCCTAGGATAGTCTGTATAAGGAACTATGATGACATCACCTCTATATTGGAAGGAGGATGACATGTGGATGGTTTTCACTACTCCACTTGCCTAATATATTTATACCAAGGAATCTATTGATGTCACATCTAGTTTATAAGAATGATGAAATGTGAATGGATCTTACTCATCTACTTGCCTAGGATAATCCATATAAGAAACACCACTGACATCATCTTTAGGTTAGTAGGGTGATGACTTATGGATGAATCTCATTACTCTTATTTCTTGGGATAATTCATACAAATAGCTCTGCTAATATCACCTATAGGTTAGTGGTATTGTGACACCTAGAAAGATCCCAGTGATCCACTTACTTGGGTGACTAATGTTATTCAATTAGGCTCCAAGTTAGCAAAATAATGTCATGTGGAAAAATTATATGATCTTTGTGATGTCTTAGGAAATACTTAAATAATAGAATAAACTATTTGAGATAAAATGTAGGCAAAGAAATGACAAAAAGTGTAACACATAATCCCAGTTAGCCATTTAATAATAAATAAAACATGTACACATATCCATGTTAAAGAAAATTCAAAGGCAAAAAGTGAATCATATAATATAGATTATGCATAGATTTAACATTACTATAACCTTGAAATATACTGAAAGCTTTAAAATGACCTTAATTTTATGCTTTTCAAATTCCACATCATGGAATTTCGGTTTACAAGACCTCAAATTTGGATAATGAATCGATAATGGGTCTCTATTTGGATTTTAAGATGGGGTGTGTGTGTGTTAGGACACAAAAAAAGAGACTTAGAGGGGAAATACTCTTGAGTATTTGACAACCTATAATCTCAATAATGCATCATAGCAAATCTTTAGCTCTATTAATAAAAGAATAAAAAAAACTAGACCTTGAAAAAGACTCATACTTACTCATGTAACATATTAACCATTTTTATTCCTTGTATTTGAGTGTGTGGTTTATCTAAAATTAGTTTCCCCTAGTTATGAGAGTTTTAACAAAGACCTAAATAAAAAATTTAGGTTTTGATTTAACCTTAGATTTTACAACTAAATAATAAGGGAAGTCTGGGCATTACTCTGATCCCAATCATGCATCTATATCCTTAACAAAGATACTTTTGATTCCACTTTAATAATTTCTCTATTTCCAGTGAGGCATCCATATCCCCAATAAAGATTACTTGAATCACCCATCTTCTATCAGTTTATATGATGATTTTTTTTAAAACATATTGAAATAGGGTTAGGAATCACCATTGGCTTGGTGTATGTATAATAAAATTTATTTTAGTTAATATGTCCTTATCAGTGTGTATCCATTTATATGTTTATTATCTCCCATCCAAGTTTTAGCATGTAATAGTGTAGTTAATATTTAGAAATAGAAAGTCTTTATAAAATTTTCATGACCATATAAAATTAAACACCAAAGGTATAGTAAACACATTCAATTTAAGTAGAACCCAATTCAATCATAATATGTACCTCAATCCTAGAAGCACAAGTATTGTTAGATTAAATCTTTGTGAAAACCAATTATGCATCCTTGTAAATAATTCCCTTATTTTTGGAAAGCCTTTTATAACTTAAACATAGGAAATTATTTATTATGTTATAAAATTTTATAAAAATAATCTATAAAGCATAACAACTAATCTACTGAAATCAAATACAGAAAGTAGGAAACATTTAATCTAAGAAAACAAAAAATATATCCTATAAAACATGAAATCTAATCTAGAAAAAAGAAATATAATCTATTGCTATGTCTACATCTCCACTTATAATCACTCAAAATAATCTCCAATTAGATCAACCATGAAATAATGCTCAAAAAATTTCCATTGACTATAAAATCAAGGTCATTAACTTGGAGGTCCTTCAATCAAAAGACATTATTACCTAGGATTATTTATATTTGATATGGCCCAATCCACAAAATATTGAACATATCATTATGTATATTATCCTCATGTGATTTATCCCATGGAGTAAATAGATTTAGAATCATGAAGTCTTTGATCTTAGACCTTTTATCAAACTATATTTTGATAATGTCTTGATGTTAGTTGAAGTTATGAAGTGCTTCAGTTCTTGCATCTTCTATTTGGACTATATCAAGTAGTCTAGATTATATTATTTCATCATCCCAGATGTACTCTTGCATGAATTGATACATTAGGATTTTAAGAGTTATGGGAAAAAATATATGTTTCCTATACAATATTAGAAAAGGTGAAACCTTGAGAGCTTACTTGTGTTTGGTTTGTGTTGAGCATGGTCATTGATGTTAGATTGCCATTGATGTCAAAAAGAGCATGAGATAATAGTGCATTAATGACAAAGAAGTTATTTTTTATGTCTTGAGGGTATGGACATGTTTAAAAGACCATATGGGGTGTTATTATTTCTTTTAGTGCTTGTGGAAGTGAAATGAATTCATCAGATCAATCATATGAAGGTATAGGTTCAAGTAGTCATCCTTACAAATAAGGCTAAGTGAGTAGATTGATGACATCAAATTAAAAAATGTGAAGGTTTAAAGAGTATCTTGACATATGGGTGGATTTACCTATGATATGAGTTTATGTGGTCCAAGTTTTAGGTCATGAGGATATGTGTGTCAAAATTTATTAAGATGCAAAGTTGGCTTATCAGACAAAGTTCACTAAGTTCCCATACTTAGCCAATTTTGTGATATCAAAGATCTATGGTGAGCATTTAAATAGGAAATGAATATATACAGAGAGATATTAATATCAGCATATATTTATATAATGGTGAGTGTCATAATTTTTAGATAGAGATCAACGACAAGCATGAAGTCAATTAATCAAAGCTCATAAGAATGAATGTGATGAAGACATGTGTCACTTCCATGAAGTTTGAGTAGTAGATCAAGATTGACAGAGTTAATTAAATTATGAATAAGAATATAAATGGTTTTAATTAGTTAATAATTAAATATAATTATCAAAAGGAACATGGGGATTCCAAGTGGTGTAAGTTAATTGGCGACTAACTACATGATACGTAGAGGGCATATGGGGTTGCCAAGTGGCTTGATTTTGAAAGGAAGGATATAAGATCAATGATGTATGATGAAAGTTAAATTTAGGAGGATTATAAATATATTTATGGAATTAATTTGATAAATATATGTGAGGACACAATATGAAGATGCATGTCTACAGATGATTTTGCATTAACCAGTGACCATTAGCATTTAAATTAGTAAAAGGATAAACTAGTGCTTAGTATTTTGCTTATATCATTTGATATAGGATGAATTTATTGATGGTTTAAAATGTAAAGTTAAATATGAATTCAATTAACATCCATATAATCTATTTATAAGGTTTGAATACCTATAAAGTCAAAGTTATTAAGCTCTAAATTTGATTGAAGGTTTGACCATATTCTGTAAGTGACCCAAGAAGGATAATTGAAGACTTATTAATGGTATTTCATTTTTTAAATATTAATTAAATATTAGAGAGTGTTTTATTATCCATTATGACCATATATATTTATTTTTAAATTTTTAAAAATCCATATTTAGTGTGAACAATTACTTAGAAGTTGATTGTGTTTGTTGAATGCATTGGCAGATTGAGTGACCATGTTGTAAGAGTCAGTTGTAGGTGTTTTGAGTAGAATTGAAGAATAAAATGAGTATGGATATGTTACATAAGTATATAATGATTATTATAAAGTATTATATGTCATTATATGCCCCTAATCAGATATGAAGAGTCAAAATAGTATAGCTATATTTTGATTATGTGTGACCAACCTAAGTGGTTATTTTGAGAGAGTGGTTTTTAGTGAGTAGAGATTGTGTTGAAGTTTATAAATAACATGGAGGTGTTTAATAGTTATTTAAGGGCTAAAAAATGTGATATAATTATATGTATATGTGAAATACTTGAGTGTTTTGTTTAGAAGTTTGAGACTATGTTTTCTATGTATGGAGACTTGAAGAACAATGAGACATAATTGTTAGGTTCAAGTATTGAGTTGGTGTTTTAGGTGGAAATGAACCATATGAGAGTGATAAATTATAAATTGGAGATAGTTTTTTTTTTATAATAATTGGTAAAGTATGAATGTGGTTTAAGTATTCTCACATGTAACGTGTGAGTATTAAGTCCTAATTATTTTAGGTCTCACCAAGCCCTAATGGTGGTTTGGGGATAATGAGGTATTGGCAAACCTAAAGAGTGTGTGTTTATTACATGTAATGTGTATGAGTACATATTTAAAATATATAACAAGTATGGTAAGTATATTATCTGAACAGTATGGGTTATACCAAGAGAGTGGTATAAATACAAGGCATTGTTGGCCTATTTGTGCGAGTTGTGGAAGAGTGGATGTAAATAACCTTTGAAAGTGAAGGTACAAGTCATTAAGGAACAATAAAAATTAAAGAGTATTAGTCATGAGTTTTTTTATCAATTTAATGTAAGAGGACACATAAATCATTAAACTTAATGAGCCTAGAAGAGGTAGTTTTAGTGAGTTAGTCTTAAAAGTAGCTTGAGAGATATTGGAGATGAAGAGTGAAGATAAAGGTGGTCATCATCAATTAAATATCATAAATAGGTGTTTAATATGATATATTCAAGGTATCTAAGTGGGTGATTAGTTTCTTAGGAGTTTGTTCCTTCTTATAAGATAAAGCTTGTTAAACGTCTAGTTGTTGTGGGTGCTCAGCTACACAGGGGAAGTAGCTCCTTATGGGATTGGTGTTTCAATAAAATAAGGTATGGGTGTTTATTTATTAGTTGGTTTTGGTCTAAATTTTTGATATTGTTATTATAAGACTATATTCTATTTTTTAGGTTTCAATGGGTTTTATCCCCTAAGAGGGTTTCCCACATATATCATGTGTTTTATTCTTGATCTTGTTTTATCTTCCATGTTCATTGTTATGAATTATGTGTATTATTCATGATCATATGTGTTAAATTGTTAATGGTTTAAAGGGTTTTGAAATTGGATTGAATACTTAGCATCACTAATTCACCACCCCCCTTAATGATTATACCTCTAATAATTGGTATCAAAGTGAGTCCTTTGGAGTAGGTCTAATATCCTAAAGGTGATCCTAAGTAGCATAAGATGACTAAGAAATTGAAGAAAGAGAATAAATAGTTGAAGGATAAATTATAGGTTACTTATTCATGTCTAAAATAAAGTGAAGAAAAGTGCAATTAGTACAAGGTAGTTTTTGAGAAGTACAGAGGTAAGATGAGCAAGTATGATCAAGAAGAAGCTTAAAATAAGATCATGGCCTCAACCTTTAAGGCTATTAAGGATGAGTGCATCAAGATCAATAAGGAGATATAATCCTTGAAGGAAAGATCAAGATCAAAATATGATAAAGAGAATATCAACATTCTTGAAGATCAATTAAGAGTTACAAAGACTAATCTGAGTTCAAAAGAGGAAAAATGTTGTAGACATTAGAAAACTACACACTTGTAGTTTTTAATGACTAAATGCCTCAAGATCCCCTAAAAATTATCAAACCTTACCAAAAATCCCCTTAACCAAACCAAATCATTATTCTCCTAGTCATATAATATCATCCAAAATCACTATTTGAAAGTACTATTCACCATCACTATTCATTGTGGGACCCACTATCACTATTCAGGATGACATGGCATATGACATAGCACATGACATGGTAAGTGACATAGAAGTTGATATGGAAAGTGACATGGCTTGATGTGGGACACCATACCCCACTTCGGACCCTTTCCCAAAGTGCTTAATGACCTCATTTCAACATCATAAAGTTCCCCCCTTGAAATATGTGGAATTTCCCCCTAAGGGGTCATTAATAAACATTTATTTTGTCTTCCCCACATGAAATTAGGCTTTAAAATAGATACCTACCTCTTTAATACTTTGGAAAAGATAAAGGGCACCCATTTCGACTTCTTAGATGAAATGGGAGACTTCTCAACCCAAATGGGAATCTTCCATAAGCTCACCTTGGAATTTTCATCCCCCACATGAAAAATGGTGCCACATTTGGAGTGCCATCCCTTTAAGTTCTTGTGAGAAATAAAGAAATGGTGGGGAGAAGTCTTTGGTCTCATTTAAACCATGTGTATGATTCCCATTCAAAATTGGACTCATGCGCAAGGTGGGAGACACACCAACCCCAAATGGGAGACTTATGATCAAAGTGAGAATCCCAAAAAACCTCATCCTTGAATCATTAATAATTCCACTTGAATAAATTTTAATTTATTCACTATTCCTCTATTTTGGCATGTTTCTTCACATCAAATGCTATAAATATCCCACTCTCCTTCACCCAGGGTTAAGTGGAATGTTAGTATTTTGTTATTAACATTTGTGTTGTAGGTTTAGAGTTATAATCAAGGAGGTAATCATATTCAAGATATGGATCTCAATCAAAAAAACTCTTAAAAAATTACTTCAATTCTTCATCAACTATCAACAAGACAATCTTCATCAACAAGCATCTTCAAGCATTGAGGTAATTTTGTTATTTAGTTATATTAATTTATGTATTACTTTCCCTTTGGACTTCTTCTTTAAATTTATTCTTTAATAACCCTATTAAAATTTTATCCTCTTATTAATTTCCCCTTTTTATTCTTTATCACCATTTCCCCCTTTGCCTTCTTGGCTTCATTTTGGCCATTTACCCCTTTGCCTTCTTGGACTCATTTTAGATCGTTTGCCCCTTTGCATTCTTGCCCTTATTTTGACCATTTGTCCATCTTGTTTTATTGAAAAAATTACCCAAAACTTTCCAACACCAACCAAATCACTCTTTTGACCTTTATCAAACCAATCCAAACCAAAAACCACAACTTTATTTTAGCCTAGTTTTAGCATTAGCATTATTTAAACTAGTTGCTTTATTTTAGCCATCTAATCAAAGCATTTAGTTTTATTAATTAATTTTATATTATTTTATGTATTTAATTTGAGTTTTAATAGTCATATAAGGAAAATATATTTCTTTTATTGCTACCACTTAAGTGTTTTAAAGTAGGTGGATTGATAGCCTCCTAGAAAGCTTTCACTTTTAGGATCTAGCTCACACTAGGAAATCCACCCATCTACTTATATGACAAAAAAGTTTATTTTATTATTTTATTAGTTTTAGGTCATCCTCCCAAGCCAAAGAGGATATCTCTAAAATCATTTGGATTCAACACGTGCATGCTTAATAGGTATTCCTCCACATCCTTCATAAATAGATAGAAATATTTTGGCATGCCCGGTGGGACCCTTGAGTTTTCTTGGGTTCATTAGTTATTTTAGGACATTTAGTTGAAATGGTAAAATTAAATTTATATGGAATTTAATTTATAAAAAAGTAATTATTCATCTCTTTCAAAATGTAAGTTTTAGCTTCTTTTATTTAGAAAATCAGGAAAAAAATAAAAAAGTAATTTTTTTTCTTGAATTTAAAAAAAACAAAAGAGAATTCATCCTAGAATTAGGATTTCATCTTCATGTTGAATTTAGGTGAATTTTAGTTTCTATTTTTTTCATAAAAATAAATAAAAAAAATCTTTGGGTTAAAATTAACTACATACATTATTTGCTTATTTGATTAATTAGTTCACCTAGATTAATTAAAGGCAAAGCAAATTAATTATAGTGCACAAATGTTACACAACCAAACCACTTGCACAAAAAAAACATAAAACTCACTTGAGACAAGGCCTGACTAGGATTTCATCACCTAACGGATCACCTTACCCTTTCCCAGTTATCATACTTGGATTTAATCACCAAGGGGATAACCAACTCACCTCTTTGGTTGAGTATAAACTCTAGTAATCAATATATATTGGCTAAGCACTTACAATGGCTATGAGATCATGAAGTGAGGGGAGTAAGCCCTAAGAACCAAGCCATTTACTTGATCTAATATAGACTTCTTCTTGAGTGCCTAAGCATAACCTGAAACCAAACATAGACTACCTTGTTTAGGACCTATTCAAGTCAATTTCCCATTTCACATTCTTTACGGCATAACCCAAAAGTGATTTTTTTTAAAAAATATTGAGATTAATTACACTTTTAGTGTGTGTTTTTTTTGCTTTGGGTTTTTCTTTGTTTTCTCATTGTGTGAGGAAAGAGGTTTGTTATCCATTTATAAATTTCTTATATGGTCTCAACCAGACAACAAGTGAAAAACCAAAACAACCCATCACCATCTTATTTTTTGTCCTCATCTATGGATTATACCTTGGACATTGATATATCACCTCATGATTCATCACACCATTCTCCCCTACCTATAGTGCCTACAATAATCCCTAAAGGTGATTCAAAATTTTCCACCTTTCTAGATAACAATATTATTTCTTTACAACACTATCTTAATACCTTATCCTACCATACTTCAATGGCTTCAGTTCCTCTCATGGATCCATCCTATGTTATGCCACACAACCTTATGGCTGGTGTTATATCATCCCACCCTTCTGTTAGCCAAGCTTCATCTTCTACCATTGGTCCATCTACTACCACCACCCAAACCCTTGTTACCTCGACCAATACCTCTAACATTGGTTCAAATTTACCCCTTGTCACTTCTACCCCTTTTGCTAGCATGGTGTCTTCCAAAATCATTTCTACCACTCCTTTTAGCTTTACCAATATACCAACCCTAACCCCCTTTTAGAACTTGGTACTCTCCATTCCACAAACACTTCCCCCTATAAGCACTTTGGTCACTACCCACCTTCAACCAAGTAACCCACAAATCACTTCAATGCCACACATAAACCCTCTAACCTCAACCCTCCAACACATACCCATGACATATTATCAATATATTCCTAACACATAAGTATACATACCTTCACCTTCCACCTAATCTTATGTGACCTCATACACACATGTGACATCATTCCAACCATCCACTAGTTATTCCCATGTTACCCAACCCCAAAAAACTGTGTCATATACCAATCCAACCCATCAACCCCAAATAGACTTGGTCAAGATGCTAATAGAGAAAATGAATACCCTTGAGTCATCCATCTTAGGATCACATAACCTTATCTCTTATGACCAAATTTACAATGAACCCATCCATCCATTTGTCCTCTTTGACCATATCTTCCATAATGGGAATTGCCAAAATTCTCTAAATTTTAGAGCAAGGAGGACCCCCACTAACATTTAAGAGTATTTAGGCATGCATGTTACTTTATTACCTATGATGACGCTTTTTTCCTATATATATTTCTTATTTCCTTATCTACATGAGCATTAGATTGGTATAGTACTGCCCCAAAACACTCCATCTTCTCCTTTGTCTAACTAGCCCAAACTTTTTTGCATCACTTTTCGATCAATATATCCAAGATAATTTCTATTACTAACCTCTACTCCATTCAAAAATTTGAAGATGAATGTGTGATCTAGGAATTTGACTCAAGAGAGGATGGTTAGTATGGTGTTAGTTTCAAAATGAAAACAAAATGAAAGAAACACACTAATAGCATAACATCTCTAGGCCTAGACACTAGGGAGAGATTAGTTAACAAAAAAAATGATAAACACAACTAAAAAGTAAGGAATAAAACACAAGAATTATTTCACCTTCTTTGGATGCTCCAAATTCTTTTGTAGTAGTGGCTTGCTCAATTTTGTGCTCATGAAGTCTTTGGCAATGGAAGCTTGGCTACCTCCATCTCTCCTTGGCACCTTTGGCTTATGGCTTGGCTTAGCTTGGAATAAATTTGGCATGGTAACACTAGTTTAAATGGATTTTGGAATTATTTGTGCATTATAAATTTTCATCAAAAATAAATTAAAAATGATGTTCATGGCCTCTCTATTCATAAATTTTTGAGAATGTCTAGAATCAATCTAAACTATCCATCTCAGGATTGAGATGTGTGGTTAAGGATTAACTCAATTTTAAAATTAAAATTGATAAATAGTCTCATAAATATTTAGGATATAGGAGCAATTAAGAGGCAAGGAGGGCATCATGGAAGATATTGATGAGGCATGAGAGGCATGAATATTGATATTTGTGACATTTATTGCCTAGGGATGTCTTCCAAAGAAATAAGGTCACCTGATGATGCATATATTTAATATTGATTGCCAAAAATAATTATGCAACAATTTTTCATGGAATTATTAATTATGACTTGATTTGGGTTACTTAGCTCTTAAGCATGATTAAGCACTTTATGCACAAATTACTCAAATTGATCAAAATGCCTTGTTATTGGTCCAAAATTTGACTAGATTGGAATTGGAAGGAAATGTCAGATGAATTCATACTATATTCCCATTTAGGATGTTACAAATAAAAAATAACAAAGGCACATGTCTTGTGTAAGAGATTTGATAGGAAAGATCAATCCAGAGCACCTAGGTACAAAATTGGCATTTTGAATCAAAATGATCTGATCAAAGTTAGCTAGCCCATAAATTGTATTACCCCATTTAGGGATAACCTAGCCAAAATTGATACTTGAATATGTCATTTTCACATCATTTATCATGTTTTAGTGTTTCTAGGCCAAATTGTGCATTTTAGGTGGAAATTGGTCAAAAGCCTAATTGGAGATTATTAGTGGCTAGATTTAGGTGTCTACAATTTGCCTTTATTTGGGAAGGCATTACAAGATATAAGAACAATAAAGAAATAAAGAAATAAACACTCAAAAGAAACTATATGAATAGTGCCCCTAGAAAATAAGAGATAAATTTTTAAAATCTAACAAAATGGGGGAAATGGAAGAAAAGGAGGGGTGTAGCCGAGCTATCTCTATATGAATTAGGCAAGTGGATGTTGCCTACATAATTCTATGGATGTAATATCCAATAAAAAACAATAGGCTAAATGTAGTTCTCCCAAGAAATGGGAAGAATATGATAACCAAGGAAAACAAATAAAATGGATGTGATAGAAGAAGAATGGTCTTGCAAAATGATAAGTGTGTGAGAGAAAAAAGGCCAAAAAGGATGGGGAAACTAAATGATAAGTTATTTACTTGTAACTTAGTAAGGGTTCCAAAAATCCTTAAGGCAAAAAAGTGGTCAATGTTTTTGTTATTTTCTAATGATTTTACAAATGTTTTTGGAATTTGTTTTGGAGTGTCAACTCAATTGAGAATGATGAGACACTAAATGGTTTAAGCTCACAAAATAATGAGAGCATTTAAACTAAGTTTGATAAAAAAATGGTGAGATTGTGGCTTAGGTTGCTCACAAAATGACAAGAGCATGGCTTAGGTTACTCACAAAATGAAGACAACATGGGTTAGGGTGACTGAGATAACCTTAACAAGTATTGAGCATTGCCTACATAGTCCCAGAGTAGGACCTCAAGTCACTATAGTTCTACCTTATAGTGGAGGAATTTGACTAGTGTAGCAGTTAATTCAAACAAAACAAGCACATTTGGTAAAAAGGCACAACATGGCATAAGAAGTGGTAAGTTGGTATGTCAAGGCTTAATGTTGCCCCTAGTTTGCCTATATGTGGTTATAACTAGGATATAATGACATCGATCAATGGTACTAATTTTCCCAAAGGTAGTTATAATTAGTAGCAAGATCAATGATAAGAAAGGAATATCAAAAAAATATGAAAAATCCAAAACTTCTATCACATTATCTCAAAATATGATCTTTGTCTGAAGTACTTGAACCAACTAATGAAATTGATTAGATACCTCGATGCTGAAACTATATAACAAATGGTAAAAACTAAGGTTAAACGGGACAGGCTTTAGAACACACTGGGTTGATGGAATGGAAGTAGAAAGTGGATACGGTGAAGAGGATGAATAAGGATGATACTTGTACAAAGAATAATAGTGATAAAAAGGCATAGCTGAAATGGTCCTTATAGACAATACACCTTAGCACTTAAGTATAGTACCACTTGAGATGAATAATATTCATCAACTCAAGAATTTTATCTCCATCTGGTACAGAGAGCCTATATGCTCTTGATCCATAATCTATAGTAATGATGAAATGCCCTATCTAGTTTGGTTTGAACTTCCCTTTATGCTTCTTCTCAGCCATGGTATTCTTTTAGTTTTCTTTAAGAACAAGATCACCAAGTTCAAGTGTTCTATACTTAACATGCTGATTATAATGGCCTTTGAGTCAGTTTTAATATGCTTGAAATTTTTTGAGTGTAGCTATGCATTTCTCATAAAGTAGGTCTAGCTCTTGCAGGTAAGCTACTTGATAATCAATATCATCTAAGACATGCTTGAAAGAGATGCATAGTGAGGGTATTTCAACCTCAATGGGAAGGATAGATTTGGTACCATAAACAAGTGAGTATGGAGTGGCTCTTGTGGGGGTATGATGATTGGTATGGTATACCCAAAGGGTAGGGAATATCTACAAGTGCTAATCACAACTGGTATCATTGACAATATTTTTGAAAATATTGACAATGGTTTTGTTGGATGCTTCAGCTTGGCCATTACCTTGAGGGTAATATGTTGTATAAAAATATTGTGTGATGTTGTATTCAATACGTAACTGGTCTACATCTTTGTTCTTTAATGATCCTCCATTATCAGATATAATGTCAAAGGGGATACCATATCAGTAAATGAGATGGTTGAAAATGAATTTGGAAATTTGTTTTCCAATCACGTGAGGGGTATAGATTCAACCCACTTAGTGAAATACTCAGTGGTGGTAAAGATATGTTTATGGCCATTAGATGAAGTAGGGTTAATCTTCCCAATGAGGTCACGTCCCTATGTATAAAATGGTCATGGTGTCAACATTAGTTTTAGAGTTTTTGTTGGGGCATGAATCAGGTTATTATGTTGTTGACATTTGTCACACTTCTTTACATATGCAGTGGCATCTACATCCATTATGGGCCAAAAATAACTAATACAAAAGCTTTTTTGGACAAGATTTCCCTGATAGAATGAGCACCACATACTCCTTCAACAACTTATCTTAACGCTAGTGTAGACTCTTCCAAAGTTAAATAATGAAGCAAAGTTCCATCAAAACTATGATGATAAATGTTGGATCCTAAGAGAGTATAATGAGTGGAGTGATGAATGAATGATTTGGTTTGTTTTTAAGATAGGTTAGGTGGCATAACTTGGTCATGAATGTAGTTGTAAAGGTCTAAGTACTAGATATAGTTAGGACCAATAATATCACAAATCATGATAATGATTGAGGGTTCATGAACTAGTGCTAAAAAATTCTCAATGAGTAACTGATACTCTCTAGTTTTATCTATTTGTCAAATCAGAGAGCTAATAGTATCCATGGCATTTGAAATTTTTTTACTATCCCTTGGTATGTGTTTAAACTGAATTTGGTAATTTGTCAATTAAGAGTGTCGACCATGGCTTTATATGGAACCAACTTGTCATATTTGGTCTAAAAATGATCTGTGACTTGATTGATGATTAATTGAGAATCACCATAAACTTAAAGATGATATATATTATAATTCACTACTTTTCAAAGTCCTACAACAAGTGCTTCATACTTGGCCATGTTATTTATACAAGGAAAGTTAATTTTGAATGATTTAGGGATTAGATCCCCTTGTGGTGTAATAAACACTAGGCCTACCCCTGATCCATGTGTATTAAATGAACCATCAAAAAATAGCTTCTAGGGCTGCTCCTCAAGGGGTGTGTCAATGATGATCATGATGGATTCATCAAGAAATTAATATGTGAGTAGTTGTGTGTCTAGGAGAGGTACTTTAACAAGTTAATCTACAAGAACTTGTCCCTTGATTGCCTTCTGATTAACATACTCTATGTCAAACTCACTGAGAATCATGATCCATTTAGCCATTCTACCTTTAAAATTTGTTTTATATAGTAGATAATTGAGTGGATCTAATTTTGAAATGACCATGGTCTTATTATTGAATATGTAATGGTGCAGTTTTTGAGTTGTGAAGACCATGGCTAGACAGGATGTTTCAATAGGTGCATAGTTATGTTTATATGTAACCAAGGTATGGCTTAGGTAGTATACAAAATTCTCCTTTCCATTGTCATCATGTTGAGCCAAGAGTGCCTCCAGAGCATGGTCGATAACTGATAGGTATAACAAGAATGGCTTTCTTAGCCTATGATGTAATAAAATAGGTAGATTAATAAGATAGTCTTTGAGTTGTTGAAAAGTTATTTGGAAGTGATCATCCTAGTTAAATACAACCCCCTTATTTAAAATGTGTGTAAATGGATGGAACTTATCTGCTAACTAAGAGATGAAGCATCAGATTGACTGGATCTTACCCTGTAAACTATGGAGTTGCTTTAAATAGGTTGGTGGTGACATATCAGTTATAGCATGGACTTTAGCTATATCAACTTCAATACCTATACGAGACATGATGAATACAATTAGTTTGCCTAAAGTTACACTGAACACACATTTCTTTGGATTGAGTCATCAACATAGTTTGCCTAAAGTTATACTCTCATAATCTTTCAAATATCTTACGTAGCACTATTAAATTGTCAGCCCTAATTTTAGATTTTCCTAATATGTCATCAACATAGTATTCAACAATATCATGCATCATATCATGGAATATGATAGTCATGGCCCTTTGATATGTAGCTCTAGCATTCTTAAGGCCAAATGGCATTACCTAATAACAAAAAGTTCCCCATAGAGTGGTGAATGTTGTTTTATGTTGGTCTTCTGGTGTTATTTTGATCTAGTTGTATTCTAAAAAGCCATCCATGAGTGAAAGCATTTCATAACCTATCATGGAGTCAATGATCATGTCGATATTAGGGAAGGGAAAATCATCTTTAGGATAAGCTTTTTTAATGTCTCAAAAATCAATACAAAATATGATCCCTTCAGGGTTTTTACTAACAAGTACCACATTCGAGATCCATTTTGAGTAGTCCATGGATTGGATACATCTTTACTCTAAGAGTTTTTCCAACTCTTTCTTTACTAATATAGAAATGCAAGGATACATCTTATGTAACTTTTATTTTACCAGTTTGGCATTAGGATTAAACACAAGGTGGTGCAAAACCAAGGTGAGTTCTAAACCTAGCATGTCAAAATAGGCCCATATAAAGATATCTAAAAATTCTCTCAACAAAGCTGTAAAGACATCATGTTCCTCCTTAATGAGGGTCACTCCTAATTTTATCCATTTTAGGTCTGATGGATTCTTGATATTTACCTCTATTCTATCTTTGACTAGAAGGGTCAAACCATCTTCTAAGATAGTAGGCAATGACTTGAACTATTAAATTATGTCAAGGTCCTCTGTTAGGACTTGTTCTTCAACTTCTCCTAGGCATGATGAATCTAAGTCCACTAATGGGGGATCTAGCCATGTGATAAAAATAGTTAAAAATTCTTAAAGAATTTGATTGAATACTTATTATTTCTTAAAGCTTAACTTGGATCCACAGGCAAGTTCATCATTGGTGGTCTCTTGGTCTAAATTTGAAGAAGAATGAACACCCCCATCTAATGGTGCTTGAAATAGGTTTTCACCACTAGACTGGCCTTTATCTTTACTTTTTCCCTAGATAGAAAGTACATCAAAGAGGTTTTCACTTTGGGAACTCAATGTTTTACTCTTTTTTTTGGCTAAGGGTGTTCAATCACTCTTCAAAATAGTCTACAGGATCCAATGTGATTGAGAATCCTAATTTGTGACCTCCCAATGGAATGTTGTCTCTAAGGCCTAAAAAGTCATGGAATGCCTTATCATTCTAGAAATCATCAATCAATAGACTAGATTCTTATTGATCCCAATCTATCAATTAGGGATAATATAATGGCAAAGGGTTGTGATGAATGGCTAGGGTAAGGGTAAAAATGGCATTATTATCAAATATGTTGGTTTCAGCTAGGTTATCAAAGGTGAGGCTATGATCAAACTCTACTTCCCTATCAACATCATCATCACTAGTCACTATTGATGGAGTTTGAATGAGATATGTGGGTTTACCCCCAAGTAGTTTAAATATAAGTTCATAAAGTCTTTCATACTTAGTCATGGAAATTGGCTCAATGGTTACTTAGTGATTTGATCTGAGCCTCATTCTTCATAGTTTTAATGTTCCATGATCCTATTGGGAATAAGATAATTTGACTTTTTATGGTAATCAGCTTGGTTATCATCGTATAACCATGATTCATCCCCTTTAATAGGGTTTGGTTCTAGGCCAGATCTTAGTACAAATGTGATAGGTCCCTTATCTTTGTTCTTATATTGCCAATGCATATGCGGGGTGAATTTAGGTCACCCAAAGGTTTTTAGATTTTGAGGAAGATTGGCAATATCAAATGTATCATGGGTCACATACTCTTCTGATCCATTATCTAAAATGGTGAAATGATTAGAAGCTTTAGGAAGTGGCATGTGGGAAAGGGAATCCAAGGTATTAAGATCTATGTAATTACCTGGTGAATGATCAATAAGTATAGTTTTTCCTTTATCCTACTTGGAACTTGGATTCATGTCATAATGATAATTATAGATTTGAAATTCAGCCTTAAGATGCTTGCAGTGTTCATATGGGTGTAAATCTCCTAGAATATTCACTTCCATACCTGAGTGAGAAAACTTGATACATTGGTGCAGCGTTGATGGGACTGCATGAATATCAAGTAACCAAGGCCTTCTTAGAAGTATATTATATGATAAATCAAGATCAAGCACATAGAAAAGTGTATTATGGGTCAAAGGCCCAATTATAACTGGCAAATTAATGATGCCTTATGATTCTCTTTTTGGATTATCATAGGCTTTGATGGTTATTATTTCTAGCTAAAGATTTACTATTATGTACCTAAAAATCTTGATGAGCTTTAGAGACACTATGCTAAGGCTAGATCCATTATCTATAAGGACACATTTCACTTTATGTTGTCTTATATAAACTTCTATTTATAATGGATTATTATGGAGCAAGCCAAGGGAAGACATATCACTTTGGTTGAATGTGACTTGTTGGGCTAGAACTAGGTGTCCAACTAAAGCTTGAAATTTATCAAGGGATATGTCACTAACAACAATGGATTGGGTGAAAAACTCATTCAAAATGTTATTTTGGATTATTGACATTCATAGCAAATCTAAAATAGAAATTTGTGCTAGTGTCTTCTACAATTGTTTGACAATATCAAATTTCTTGTCTTGGTCAGTAGTGAATGGTTTATTCAGAGGTTGAATGGTTTATTGAATGATAGGCAAAGAGGTGGATGGTTGTGGCCTAGGATAGTGATCTTTGACCTTTGAGGTGTGATTACACAATCAAGATTAAATACTAGACCATGATTGCTACTAATGTTGGGAATGGTGTGGGAATAGATAGGACAAGTCTCAGTTGTCAGTGCACTCACATGTGGTCACATGGCAAGGATGAGTTGTTGATATACGGTCTCAAAGGGTAAGTCCTATTTTTTTGGTTTGCCTATATGCATTTCTAGGTCAAAAAAGGATTATCTATGTAATTTAGCTAAATGTTGTTTATCAATAGTCTAGGCTGATTAGTGCTTGCTTTAGGATTAATGGAGATGGTATTAATGTTAACCCCTACAATATGACCTACAACCTTATTATAGTCATGTGAAACTGCATGGTAGGTTTGTTGGTTTTTACTATTGTAAAAATGGTTTTGTTTACTATTTTATTATTATGGGTTTTGCTACTAATTTTGTTGATTTTACTAGTTTAGCCATTGATGTTGATTTTGTTGTTATATTAGCCATTATTGTTACTATTGTTGATTGTTTCACTGCTGCTAATTATTATGTCAAGGGAAGGGGTTTTGATAAATATTAAGAGCTTGATTAGAAGTGGAAGCACCATTATCTAATGTTATCTCCCCATTCTCCAACATATTTTCAATTAAATGCTTGATTTAGACACATCTTCGTAGATTATGCCCATTGACCTGATGATAGTCACAGAATTCATTTTCATGATACCAATCAGGATAAGAAATGCCTTACAGATAATGCTTTAGTATAGGCTAATTAATCAGGTTAGTGGTAGTAATCCTAAAAAATACAAACTCAATACGTTCTCCTAGGTCACTAAAGATATGACGTGTAGGCACAATTCTCCTAGGAGGAGGGGTTTGTAATGGTAAAAGCTACTATATTTATTATGAAAGTCTTGGTTGTTATGCTTGAAACATTGATTGGAGAGGTTTATGAGTAGGAATAAGCTAGAAAGGTGGTGTAGATGATGTTTTCACCATTTTGACATGATAAGATTTAGGTGATCCAATTCCCACAACATTCCTATTACAATTGAATTACTTTAGTCTTTCATGGTTATTGGCTTATGTTGGTTGTGATGCTAGCACTTGAATGGGATGTTGGTCATTTCCCTGATTGGCACCTTGATTTTTATTAGTTGGATAAACTTGATAACTCCTTTATTAATGAGTTCTCAATCAATAATCCTTTGTCGATGATTTCCTTGAAAGTATGTGCACATTGTAGTTCCAAATGATAAGCTATCTCACTATGCAAATTTTTGGTAAACATAGTGGCTAATTTTTTATTCAATATAATATGGGTGAAATAGATTGCAAGGGCTCTCCATCACTATAAATAAATTATAAAACTCTCACCATCTTTTTTCTTTGCTTACATTAAGTCTACTTATGAAATCTCATGCTTGAGATTATAGGAAAAGTGATAAACAAACTTATCAGAAAGATCATCAAAATCCATTACTAAATTTTTGGGCAACTTCAAAAACCAATCCAAGGCTTGTCTAGCCAAGCTCCTTAGAAACAACAATAAAATGTAAATGTCACTATATGCCACTGGTTGACATGCAACAAAGAATTTAGTCAAATGAGCCTTAGGGTCACCTTTCCCTTTATATTTATCAAATTTTGGTGGTTCATATCTTGAAAGAAATGGTATCTACAAATATTCCATGTTGAATGGATAGGAACATACGTCATCCAATTTTAACTTTTTACTTTATTTCCCAACTTTAATGGCATTAATTGCATCCTTCATTTGTTATAATTTTTGGGATAGGAAACTAGAAGGAACATTGGTTTGAGGGAGAATATTGGTTTGGATAGATGGTTGGGAGGTCATAAGTGGGACACTTTGACCAGGGTATGATGGAGATACCTATTAGGGTATATTGGTTTAGTTAGGGAATGGACTAGGAATACACATACGTGGATTAGGATGTGCTTGAAATTGTACATTTGGTAGTGCAATATTCTAGTTTAAGTTGGTGATAAAGGTTTGAATTGAAGTATTTTATGGTTGGGATGGAAGGATATAACTATACTATGCCTACTATGGTTGAAAAGGGACATGCTACCAACTAATCAAACCTTTCTATTGAGTGGGAAGTTATGGACCAAGACCCTATCTTTGGATTTGTGACACATTTTGAACCAACAGTTGTCTAGTAGGTACTTGAGAGACATGGGGACCTCCTTATTGCATGAATCCCTATGATGAAGTGAAATTAGGTTATAGATTTGGCATCTGTCATTGACCAATATTTGCATGTTGTTGACTAGTCATTGCTTGGTTTGAAATTGTCATATTAGTCTATGAATGAAGAGGTATGTTCATCATTACTTGGTGAGATGGAACATTTATTACCCTTGATTGAGGTGGTAATAAATTTGTCCTCTATTACATTGATACACTAGATTATGTTTACTATTATGGAATACTACTTATTACTTATTGATGGGGAGTAGGGTTTGGCACATTCTATCATTGAGACATGACATTAGCCTTTGTTTGATTACTTAATCTCATAAGTTGTACACTTGAGGAAGCAACCAATTGAGGTTGGGGTGTAGAAACTCTTATTCCCTAGTATGATGATCCACTCATGGGATAAACTATAGGCACATGTTGTTGGCTAGTTGTTTGTGCATTAATACCACTTTTATCAGGATTGTACATTGTTTGCACATTATTTATTAAATTTATCTCACTATTTTATGTAGAGGCCGAAGACACTTCTTTAATAATAGGCATATGCATCAAGTTATCTATCAAAGTGGTTGGTATGAATGGGTCAAAACTTGGAGTTTCTTGTCTAGTTAACTCTACCAATACTCTTATTAAATGAATTAATTCAATAAGAATATGATTTACCATTTTCATCGAATTGAAATCATGTGTTAGATTTAGGTAGGTTTGATATGCTATCTACATTTGGTTAAAGTGATATTCCATGATATTTTTATCTCGATTAAATATATTAAGATCTTGGTATGTTATTTGGACTAGAGCCATAGGATTTCTAGAAGAATCCTATTGATCATAAATGATATTATGGGGAACTCTTACTAGACTTGGTAAATTTTCATGGGGGAAGTCTATTAGAAACTTGGCCCTTACCTCTATGGCTCTAACCAAAATCTCATCTTTGTTCTCTAAAAAATTTTACTAAAATAAAAATGGATCATACATGGAGGCTGTATTAGTAGAATATGACTATTGAATAACTAACTCATCCACTACAAGTATTATAACTAGGTATCATGTAGTTTGTTCTTGGTCTTATTCTAAATAAGGTGGTGTGTTAACTAGATAGTTAGCAAATGGATCTTGGCTTTATGCCCCTAATTGAGTATTATAAGAGGGATAAGAATCCATTTCATAGACAATATTCTCTGAATAGGGGTCTTGCAAGATTTCTTCCTATGCAACTACATTATTAATCCCTAGATTGTACATGAGTCCACTATGAGTGTAGGAATAAATGTTGGGATCCATAGTCAAATTTTTATGAGAAAAGGTCAAAGAATTCTATAAACTCTAAAATGGATAATGTCTAAAACATATGATGTTCCAACTTGGTCTAGATTTATCAAAAGGATAAAAAAATTTATGAAAATATTTATGAGGAAACAAGCTAGCATGAAGTATCTAACATTTCACTATTCACACAAAGATAAACAAGTAAATGGATCAAAAATAAAAATGCCAAACTCTAAGGTCAAAGTGTTTTAAATTAGTCTAATCTAGGAATTTAAAAGTTGCTAGGTCTTTTGGCCAAATATAGCATCAAAATCTAGGCTCAAACAAGGAATATGCTAGGACTCTTGGCCAAATGACATCAAAATCTAGACTTTAAAATAGATGAAACTTTTAATCTAATAGATTTGAAACACTTCTAACAAACACTAGGCATTTGATTCTTGGACATGAATTTGGTCAACTAGGTATAAGGTATGAAACAAAAGACACTTTAGAAATATTTTATTTTCTCACAAAAAATGGTGTAAAACTTTGTTCTTTTGACAAACAAGCTAGACAAAAGTGAATAGTATAACTATTTTAGACAAAAGATCATAAAAGTACACTTGGATTGGTCTAAAAATATAGGAACAAATTTGGAAATCTATGCAAAAGGTTCTATGAAATAATATTCAAAAAGTTTTGGGTAGTGTAACAATGTTATACTACCCAAAGGTATGACAAAAAAGTTTATTTCAAAAACTTCCTAAGGCAAAGACATTTTCCCATAATTTTGATAACATAACACTAACTTTTTTGACTCAAAATATTGTGGTGCATAGACTCAAAGTCCAAGTTTTTATCACAAATGGCTTAAGTTTATCAAATATTGATAATGATTATGAGTCTTCAATGACCTTCAACCCAAATTGGATATTAAACCTAAGTTCCCTCAAGTTTAGTGAAAATGGTGAACCCATTTAACACATCAACCATATAAACTTATAAATGTGAAATTTTGAATCTAGATTATAAGTGAAGGACTTAAACAACTTTGGTAAAGGTCTAGACTCAATTGGGCATCATAACTACACCAAAGTGGATGATATGACTCTCAAGCTTTTGATGAACTTTTGAACAAGGAAAATTGATGATCTCATGTGGGAAGCATAATGCCTCTTTGTTCAAAGGAAAATTTGGACTATGTGTTTGGTTTGGATTTGTTTGTTTACACCAAGTTTTGACTTCAAACAAGACTTTTATCTAGGATAAGACCAACTAAGTAACTACTCTTAGATCCTAAATTGACAAGGTTTCATGGTATTGTTGGAATCTATCAATATACGTCATTTGAAAGGATTGTAAGTGTCCATACAAAAGTAAATACACATTATATAGTAGGATGTTTACACCCCCCTTTTCTCAAATGATAGTACTATGGCATAGACCTTGAGGCACACTTTGCACCAAAAATACTTTCATGGCAAGTGGGGATTTGTCTAAGATATAATTTTTTTTCAAATGATCTAGGGGAATCAATTACACAATGACTTATACACCAAAAAATGTAAAAGAAAAGAATAGATTTTGGGTCCATATCACTTGGCTTGTTGCAAAAAGGTCTTCTATTTTTTTCAACCACTACATCCTATTGTTTGCTCAGTGTAGTGCGATGTATAAAGTGCCACTATATCCCATGTGAAACTTCAATTAGGAGCTAAATAAAGTCAATGTCAAGAGGTGAAACCCAAGGTCAAATATTACCTAAAGAACTCATGGGAGGTGATGAAGTCCCCCTCGCAAGCCAAGTTTGCATAAAAATAAAGAAAGCATGAAAGTATAAAGACTTTAGGGTCATTTTAGATCTCACCCAAACTTTGAGGAGTCCAAATGAAATATTTGGTGGTGTTTATTTAACCCCTTGGCCTTAGTTGTAACTTGAAAACATTCACCACAAACATCTAAATTCTTTTGTTAAACACCAAAATAAGGTTCCTAATTGATTTTTAATCATGTAAAAGGTGATCTAAACATGTTTTTAGCAAATGTTAAGCTTGGTCCTATAGCAAAAATATTAGCATGTCCTTTAGCTTTGAAGCTCTTTTAGGTTTGAAACAATAAACTTTAGAAAAAGAGCCCTCAAGTCTATGTTTTAAGAAAAATAGAGCGATCAACATCAGTTGATATAACTGATGATGGTTACATTTTCTAATCAATGTTAGTTATCTAACCAGCATCAATTTACCAATGTGACCAATTAAAGGTATACAAATGATGTCAATTTTGCTAACTGATGTTGGTTAAACTATATAATTGATATCAGTCTTACTAGTCAATGTTGATTACTATGTAAAATTGTGGCAAATAAAAAATTGAAAAATAAAGTTAGAAAATCAATTTACAAGAGTTTTAAAGGTCCAAATGAATATTTTAAAGTTTTAAAATTATCTTATTCAAGTGTGAGATGCATCTAGTCCCACCGGACATGTCATAATGTGATCTAGGAATTAGACTCAAGAGAGGATGGTTAGTATGGTGTTGGTTCCAAAATGAAAAAAAATGAAAGAAACGCACTAATAACATAAAATCTATAGGCCTAAACACTAGGGAGAGTTTAGTTTAAAAAAATAAATGACAAACACAAATAAAAAGTAAGGAATAAAACACAAGAATTCCTTCAACTTCCTTGGATGCTCTACATGCCTTTGTAGTAGTGGCTTGCTCAATTTTGTGCTCATGAAGTCCTTGGCAATGGCATCTCGGCTACTTCCATCTCTCCTTCGCACCTTTGGATTATGGCTTGGCTTGGCTTGGAATCAATTTAGCATGGTAAAATTAGTTGTAATGGATTTTGGAATCATGTGTGCATTATAACTTTGCACCAAAAATAGCTTAGAAATGATGTTCATGGCCTCTCTATTTATAGATTTTTCAGAATGTCTAGAATCAACTTGAACCATCCATCTCAAGATTGAGATGTGTGGTTGAGGATTAATTTAATTTTAAAATTAAAATTGATAAATAGGCTCATGAATATTTGAGATAGATAAGTAATTAAGAAGCATGGAGGGCATTATGGAAGGCATTGATGAGGCATGAGAGGCATGAATCCTGATATTTGTGGCATTTATGGCCTAGAGATGTATTCTCAAGAAATGAGGTCACTTTATGATGTATATAATCATTTAAAAAAATAATCATTCAACAAGTTTTCATAGAATTATTAATTATTCCTTGATTTGGGTCAATTATCTCTTAAACATGATTAAGCACTGTTTGTATAAATTACTCAAATTGATCAAAATGCCTTGTTATTAGTCCAAAATTTGACTAGATTGGAATTGGAAGGTAATTTCAGATGTGTTTACACTATATTTCCATTTAAGATGTTACCAATAACAAATAACAAAGGCACGTGTCTTGTGCAAGAGATTTGATAAGAAAGATCAATCTAGAGCACCTAGGTACAAAATTAGCATTTTGACTCAAAATGATCTTATCAAAGTTAGCTATTCAATAAATTATATTGCCCCATTTAGGGATACCCTAGATAAAATAAGCACTTGAATATGTTAGTTTCACACCATTTGGCATGTTTTATCATTTTTAGGCCAAATTGTGCATTTTAGGTGGAAATTGGTCAAAATCTTGATTGGACATTATCGGTGGCCAAATTTAGGTGTCTACAATTTGCCCTTATTTGGGAAGGTGTTACAAGCTATAATCATAGTAACATCTTATCAAAGAATGAAAAGGTCATATATTCCTATAACTACAATAATGATAAACCAACTATATGATGCCCCCTTCAGGGAATGGTTAGCATAAGTAGGTCAGCAAACGGTCCCTTAAAAAGAAAGATGATGGGGTGAAAACACAATGATACTAAAAATGTAGTCAAAATCATTGATAATGCAAGTGGGATGGTGTATAATGGTTATCCCAAAAGAGGTTATAAGCATTGTACCCTGATATTGTAACATGGTATGATAATAAAATGATTTTCTCAAAGGTGGTTATAATCATTGAGAAGATGGAGCTATGCCAATTAGGATAGATAAATAAGAGAATAACATTCCCTTTGTATGGGTAGAAAAATTAAACTCGTGAAAACACAATTATTTTCCCAAAGGTGGTTATAATTATTGAAAAATGCAGGTGAGATGGTGTGCAATGATTTTCCCATAGGTGGTTATAATCATTAGACCTCGATTATGGAAAACACGATAAACTTAGCTGAAGATGATGATAAATTAACATAGAGGGTAATGATGAATTGGAGCAACCTACTAGTAAGGAGATGCTCATCCAAACTAATAACGATTGAAATTCTTTTATGGTTAATTACTCTATTTGGGATATGATTGGGAGTGAATCAGGGTGTTGATGCCAAAGAGATACCACCATTACTGAATAGACTTCTTAAATCTGAGGTTTGTTGTAACATGTATCAGTAGGCATCATGGTATAACTCATGAGGATTTGGTCAAAATATGCATGAGGACTAACTCTCATAATCTAATACTCAATATAAAATAATGCACCAATGATAGAAACCATGATGACAATGTAATCATATGAATATGGATGGATTTTATTATAAGTGTGGGCAAAGAATCACCCAATGAACACACATAAATTGAATCAAGGCAATAGTGTTAAATTCAAACAAATAGGTACAAAAACAGAACAACAAAGAAACAAATAAAGAAATACTCAAAAGAAACCATATGAATAGTGCCCCTATAAAATAGGTGACAGCTTTAATAAATAAAAAAATGGGGAAATAGAAGAAAAGGAGGGTGGTAGCCGAGCTATCCCCATATGCACTAGGAAAGTGGACACTACTACATATTTCTATAGATGTAATATCCTATAAAAAACATCAAGCCAAATATAGTTCTCCTAGGGAATGGGAAGAATATGATAACTGAAGAAAACAAACAGAATAGATGTGATAGAAGAAGAAGAATGGTCTTACAAAATGATAAGTGTATGAGAGAAAAAAGGCCAAAAAGGATGGGGAAACTAAATAACAAGTGATTTTCTTGTAACTTAGTAAGGGTTCCAAGAATCCTTAAGGCAAAGAAGTGGTCAATGTTTTTTTTATTTTCTAATGATTTTTAAAATGTTTTTGGAATTGGTTTTGCAGTGTCTCAACTCAATCGAGAATGATGAGACATAAAATGGTTAAATCTCATAAAATAGAGAGAGCATTTAAACTAGGTTGCTTTCAAAATGGTGAGATAATGGCTTAGGTTGCTTGCAAAATAGTGAGAGTGTGGCTTAGGTTGCTCAAAAATGGTGAGAGTGTGGCTTAGATTGCTCATAAAATAATGATAGCATGGCTTATGTTGATTTAAAAATGGTGAGAGCAAGGCTTAGGGTAACTAAGCTAACCTCAATAAGTATTGAGCACTACCTACATAGTCCTAGAGTAGGACCTCATGTCACTATAGTTTTGCTTTACAACAAAGGAATTTGACTAGTGTAGTAGTCAATTCAAACAAAACAAGCATAGTTGGTAAAAAGGCACAACATGGCATAGGAAGTGGTAAGTTGGTACGTCAAGGCTTAATATTGCCCCTAGTTTTCCCATAGATGGTTATAACTAAGACACAACAACATATATCAATGGTACTACTTTTCCTAAAGGTGGTTATAATTAGTAGCAAGATTGGTGGCAAGAAAGGAATATCAAATGAAGGATGCAACTATCGAAACTTATATCACACTATCCCAAAATATGATCTTTATCTAAAGTACTTGAACCAACTAATGAAACTGATCAAATACCTTGATGCTAAAAATGTGTAAGGAATGGCAAAAACTAAGATCAAATAGGCTAGGCTTTAGAACACACTGGGTTGATAAAATGGAAGAAAAAAGTGGATATGGTGAAAATGATGAATAAGGATGGTACTTGTACAAAGAAGAATAGTGATAAAAATGCATAACTAAAATGGTCCTTACAGACAATACATCATAATGCTCAAGCATAATACCACTTGAGATGAATAATATTCATTGGATTAAGAAGTTTATCTCTATATGGTGTGTTGAGATTGTATACTCTTGATACATAATCTATAGTAATGATGAAAGGCCCTATCCAATTTGGTTTAAATTTCTCTTTATGCTTCTTCTTAGCCATGGTATTCTTTTAGTTTTTTTTAAGAATAAGATTAACAAGTTTAAATATTTTATACTTAACACACTGATTATAATGGCCTTTGAGTTGGTTCTAATATGATTGAATATTTTTGAGCATGGTTGTGCATTTCTCATCAATTAGGTCTATCTCTCTCAGGTGAGCTACTCGATAGTCATGATCATATAAGACATGTTTGAAAGAGATGCACAGTGAAGGCAATTCAACCTCAATGGGAAGGATGGCTTTAGTACCATAAACAAGTGAGTATAAAGTGGCTTCTATGGGGGTGAGATGATTGGTATGATATTCCCAAAGGATAGGGAATATCTGCAAGTGTCAATCATGATTGGTATCATTGACAATCTTTTTGATAATACTGACAATGGTTTTATTGGATGCCTCAGCTTAGCCATTACCTTGAGGGTAATATGTTGTAAAAAAATGTTGTGAGATGTTGTATTTAGTACATAATTAGTCTACATCCTTGTTCTTGAATGATCCTCCATTATCAAATATAATGTTAGAGGGGATACCATAGCAACAAATGAGATGGTTGAAAATGAATTTGGAAATTTTCTTTTTAGTCACATAAGTGAGGGGTATAGCTTCAACCCACTTAGTCAAATACTTAGTGGTGGTAAAGATATGTTTATGGACATCAAATGAAGTGGGGTTAATCTTCCCAAAGAGGTCACATCCCCATGTATAAAATGGCCTTGACATCAACATCAGTTTCAAAGTTTTTATTGGGGCATGAATAAGATTAACATGCCATTGACATTTGTCACACTTCTTTACATATGCAATGGCATCTACGTCTATTGTGGGCCAATAATAACTAGTACGTAATATATTTTTGGATAGGACTACCCTAATAGAATGAGCATCACATACTCTTTTGTGAACTTCTCTTGACACTAGTGTAGACTCTATCGAAGTTAAACAATGAAGCAGAGTTCCATCAAAAATATGATGGTAAAGGGTGGATCCTAGGAGAGTATAATGAGTCAAATGATGAATAAAGGCTTTGGTTTTTTTTTGAGATAGATTAGATGGTATAAATTGGTCATGAAGGTAGTTGTAAAGGTCTGAGTATCAGATATAATTAGGACCAATAATATCATAAATCATGGTAACGGTTGAAGGTTCATGAGCTAGTGCTGATAAATTGTCAATGAGGAAATGATAATCTCTATATTTATCTATTTGATTAGAGATCCAATAGTATTAATGGCATCTACAGTTCTATTACTAGGCCTTGGTATGTGCTCAAATTTAATATTGGCAATTTATCACTTAAGAGTGTCAACTATGGCTTTATATGGAACCAACTTGTCATCTTTGGTCTAAAAATAATCTGTGATCTGATTGATGATTAACTAAGAATCACCATGAACTTGAAGATGAGATATATTCTAATTTACTACTTTTCAAAGTCCTACAACAAGTGATTTATACTCAACCATGTTTTTTGTACAAGGAAAGTTGATTCTAAATGATTTAGGGATTAGATCCCCCTATGGTATAATAATAATAGGCCTACCCTTGATCCATGTGTAGTAAATGAACTATCAAAATATAGCTTCTAGGACTACTCCTCAAGGGATGTGTCAATGATGATCATCATGGATTCATCAAGAAATTGAAACATGAGTGGTTATGTGTCTAAGAGAGGTGCTTTAGCAAGTTGATCTGCACGAACTTGTCCTTTGATTGCCTTTTGATTGGCATACTCTATGTCAAACTCACTAAGAAGCATGATCCATTTAGACATTCTACCTTGTAAAGCTATTTTAGATAGTAGATACTTGAGAAGATCTACTTTTGAAATGACTATGGTCTTATTATTCAATATGTAATGGCATAGTTTCTGAGCTATGAAGACCATGGCTAGACAAGTTTTTTCAATAGGTGCATAGTTATGTTCATATGTAACCAATGTACAACCTAGGTAGTATATAGCATGCTCCTTTCCATTATCATCATGTTGAGCCAAGAGTTCCCCTAGAGCATGGTGAGTAGCTGATAGGTATAATAAGAATGGATTTCTTGGCCTAGGAGGTAATAAAATAGGCAGATTAACAAGATAGTCTTTGAGTTGTTGAAAAGTTATTTGGCAATGATCATCCCAATGAAATGCCACTCCCTTCTTCAAAAGGTGCATAAATGAATGACACTTGTCTACTAATTGAGAGATAAAGCATCAGATTGATTGGATCTTACCCTATAAACTATGGAGTTTCTTTAAAATGGTTAGTGATGGCATCTCAATTATAGCATGTAATTTAACAAGATCAACTTTAATACCTCTATGAGACATGATGAATCTAAGTAATTTTCTTGAAGTTACATTGAACACACATTTATTTGGATTGTGCTTGACTTTATACTCTTGTAATATTTCAAATATCTTATGCAATACTATTGGATGGTCAGTGCTAGTTTTGGATTTTCCTAATATGTCATCAACATAGTCTTCAACAATATCATGCATCATATTATGGAATATGATAGTCATGGCCCTTTAATATGTAGCTCTGGCATTCTTAAATCCAAATGGCATTACCTGATAACAAAATGTTCCCCATAGAGTGGTGAATGTTATTTTATGTTGGTCTTTTGGTATTATTCTGATCTGATTGTATCTTGAAAAGCCATCCATTAGTGAAATAATTTCATAACCTATCATGGATTTGGTGATCATGTCAATATTAGGCAAGGGAAAATCATATTTAGGATAAGATTTGTTAATGTCTCAAAAATAAATACAAATTCTGATCCCTTTAGGCTTTTTATTAATAGGTATAATATTAGAGATCCATTCTAAGTAGTCAATGGATTGGATACATCCTACTTATAAGAGTTTTTCCAACTCTTTCTTTACCAATACAACAATGCGAGGATGTATCTTACATAAATTTTGTTTTACTAGTTTGGCATCAAGATTAACCACAGGTAGTATAGAACCTAGGTGAGGTTTAAACCTGGTATGTTAGAATAGGCCCATGTAAAGATATCTAAAAATTCTCTCAATAAAGATATAAATATATCACATTCTTCCTTAGTGAGGGATTCTCCTAATTTTATCCATTTCAGGTTTGATGGAGTCTTGATATTTACCTCTATTATATCTTTGACTAGAAGGGTCAGATTGTCTTCTAGGATAGTAGGCAACTACTTGAACTATTGAATTATGTTAGGGTCCTTTATTAGGACTTGCTCTTCAACTTTGCCTAGGAATGATGAATCTAATTCCCCTAATGGGAGATCTAGCCATGTGACAAAAAAATTCAAAAAGTCTTGAAGAATCTGATCAAATACTTATTGTTGCTCAAAGCAAAACTCAGATCCATAGGTAAGTTCATCCTTGGTGGTCTCCTAGTCTAAATTCAAAGTAGAATGAACACCCTCATCTAATGGCACCTAAAATAGGTTTTTACCACTAGAATGGCCTTTATCTTTACTTTTTACCTAGTCAAGCAGTTCCTCAAAGAGGTTTTCACCTTGGGACCTCAATATTTTACTTATTTTTTTTACTAAGGGTGTTCACTCACTCTCTAAAATAGGTTATAGGATCTAATGTGATTAATAATTTTGATTTGTGATCTCCCAACAAAATGTTGTCTGTAAGACCTAAAAAGTCTCAATATGCCTCATCATTCTAGAACTCATCAATTGGCATACTAGATTCTTATTGGTCCCAATCTATAAGTTGGGGATAATATAATGGCAAAGGGTTGTGATGAATGGCTAGGGTAAGGTTAAAAATGGCATTGTTATCAAATAGGCTAGTTTCAACTAGGTTATCAAAGGTGAGGCTATGATCAGACTCTACTTCACTATTGGCATTATAATCACTAGTCACTGGTGATGGAGTTTGAATGATATATGTGAGGTCACCCCTAGGTGGTTTAAATCTAATTCCATAAGGTCTTTCATACTTAGTCATGGAAATTGGTTCGATGGTTCCTTGATGATTCAGTCTGAGGCCTCTTCCTTCATAATTTTGACATTCCATGATCCTATTGGAAATAGGATAATTTACATTTTTAAAGTAATGAGCTTGGTTTTCATTGTATAACCATCATCATCCCCTTTAAGAGGGTCAGGTTCTAAGCTAGATGTTGGTACAAATGTGATAGCTCCCTTATCTTTATTCTTTTGTTTCCAATGAATATGTGGGGTGACTTTACGTCACCCAAAGGTTTTCAGATTCTAAGGAAGATTAGAAATATGAAATGTATCATGGGTCACATACTCTCCTAGTCTATTATCTAAAATGGTGAAATGATTAGAAGCTTCATGAGGTGGCATATGGGAAAGGGAATCCATGGTATTAGGATATATGCAATTATGTGGTGAAGGATCAATAAGTATAGCTTTTCCTTTATCCTACTTGTAACTTAGATTCATGTTATACTGATAATTATGGCTTTGGAATTCAACCTCAAGATACTTGTAGTGTTCATATGGGTTTAAATCTCTTGGAATTTTCACTTCCATCCTTGAGTGGGAAAACTTGATACATAGGTTCATCATTGATGGGATTGCTCAAATCTCATGTAACCAAGGCCTTCCTAGAAGCATATTCTATGATAACTCAAGATCAAGCACATGGAAAAGTGTATCATGGGATAAAGACCCAATCATAACTAAAAAACTAATGGTGCCTTGTGATTCTCTTTCCTAATTATCATAGGTTTTGATGGTTATTGTTTATGGTTAAATATCTACCATTATGTACCCAAGAATCTTGATGAGCTTTAGAGACACTATGTTGAGGCTGGATCCATTATCTATAAGGACATGTTTTAATTTGTCATCTTATATAAACTTCTATGTATAATGGATTATTATGGAGTGGGCCAAGGGAAGAAATATCGCTTTGGTTGAATGTGACTTGTTGGGCTAGAGCTAGGTGTCTAACCAAAGCTTGAAATTTATCAAGAGATATGTCACTAGAAATAATAGATTAGATCAAAAACTCATTCAAGATGTTCTTATGGATTATTGACATTCATATCAAATCTAAAATAGAATTTTTTACTAGTATCTTTTATAATTGTTCCACAATATCAAATTTCTTGTCTTGGTTAGTAGTGAATGGTTTATTTTGAGGCTAAATGGTTTATTGAATGATAGGCAAAGTGGTGGATGGTTATGGGTTGGGATATTAATCTTTAGCCTTCAAGTTGTGATTGCACAATTGAGATTAAATACTAGACCATAATATCTAACCAATGTTTGGAATAGTATGGGACCAGATAAGACAAGTCTTAGTTATCGATGCACTCGTATGTGGTCACATGGTAAGAATGAGTTGTGAATATAAGGTCCAAAAGGGGAAGTCCTAGTTTTCTCATTTGCCTATATGCATTCCAAGTCAAAATAGGATTATCCATATAATTTTGTTGAATATTGTTGTTTAGCAATGGTCTAGACTGATAAATTCTTGGTCTAGGATTAATGGAGATGGTATTAATGTTACCCCTTACAATATGACCTATAACCTTGTGGTCATAATATGCAATTGCATGGTAGGTTTGTTGATTATTACCATTCTAACCTTGGTTTTGTTTATTGTTCTATCATTGTGGGTTTTATTGCTAGTTTTATTGATTCTGTTGGTTTAGATTTTGATGTTGATTTTGTTGTTATGTTGGTCATTTTTGTTGTTATTACTACTACTAATTATAATGTCCATGAATGGGTTTTGATAAATCCCAAGATTTTTATGGGAAGTGGAACCACTATTATCTAATGTTATTTCCCCATTCTCCAACATATTCTTAATTAAATCTTGATTTGGACACATCTTCATAGATTATGCCCATTGACCTGATAATAGTCACAAAATTCATTTTCATGGTACCAATCAGGATAAGGAATGCCTTATGGATAATATTTTAGTATAGGCCAAATAATAAGATTAGAAGTAGCAAGATTGAAAAATATAGACTTAAGAGGTTCTCCTAGGTCACTAAAGACACGATGTGTAGGTATGGTTCTCCTAGGAGGAGGGGTTTACAATGGTAAAGGCTACCGTATTTGTTGTGCAAGTCTTGGTTGTTGTGCTTGAAGCATTAATTAGAGATATTTATAAGTAGGAATAAGCTAAAAAGGTGGTGTAGATGATGTTTACACCATTTGGACATGATAGGATTTAGGTACTCCATTTATCACAACATTCCTATTATAGTTGAATTATTTTGATCTTTTATGGTTATTGGCCTGTGTTGGTTATGACACTGATGCTTGAATGGGATGTTGGTCATTTCCCAAATTGGTACCTTGATTTTGATTAGTTGAATTAATCTTGATAACTCCTTTATTGATGAGTACTCACTTAATCAATAAGCCTTTGTCAATTATTTCCTTGAAAGTATGTGCACATTGTAGTTCCAAATGATAAGCTATCTCACTATACAAATTTTTGATAAACACAATGGCTAATTAATTATTTGGTAAACTATGGGTGAAATGGCTTACAAGGGCTTTTCATCACTATAAATAAATTGTAAACCTCTCACCAGCTTTTTGATTTGCTTGTGTTAAGTCCACTAATGAAATCTCATGCTCGAGATTATAGGAAAAGTGCTACATAAACCTATCAAAAAGATCATAAAAATTCATTAATAAAATTTTGGGTAACTTCAAAACCCACTCCAGGGATTTTCAAGCCAAGCTCCTTGGAAACAACAGCAAAAGGTAAATGCCACTATATGCCATTGGTTGACATGTAACAAAGAATTTAGTTAAATGAGCCTTATGGTTACCTTTCCCTTTGTATTTATCAAATTTTGGTGGTTCGTATCCTAGAGGAAATGGTATCTATAAATACTCCATCTTGAATGGATAGGAACATACATTATCCAATTTGAACTTTTTAGTTTATTTCTTAAACTAAATGACAGTAATTGCATCCTTCATCTGTTGTAATTCTTGAGATAGGAAATTAGAAGGAACATTGGTTTGAGGGAAAATATTGGTTTGGATAGATAGTTAGGAGGTCATAAGTAGGACACTTTGACCAGGGTATGATGGAGATACCTATTGGGGTTTATTAGTTTGGTTGGGGAATGGACTCAAAATATGAACTTTTTAGTTTGTTTCTTAAACTAAATGATAGTAATTGCATCCTTCATCTGTTGTAATTCTTGGGATAGGAAATTAGAAGGAACATTGGTTTGAGGGAAAATATTGGTTTGGATAGATAGTTAGGAGGTCATAAGTAAGACACTTTGACCAGGGTATGATGGAGATACCTATTGGGGTTTATTAGTTTGGTTGGGGAATGGACTCAAAATATGCATACATGGATTAGGATGTACTTGAAATTGCACATTTGGTGGTACGATATTCTGGTTTGGGTTGGTGATAAAGGCTTGACTTGGAGGATTTTGTGGTTGGGATAGAGGAATATAACTATACTATACCTATTATGGTTGAAAAGGAACATGTTGCTAACTAATTAAACCTTATTATTGAATGGGAACTTGTGGACCAATACCCTATCTTTAGATTTGTGACACATTTTGAACCAACGGTTGTCTAGTAGGTACCTGAGAAACATGGGGACTTCCTTGTTACATGAATCCCTTTAAGGAAGTGAAAGTAGGTTGTAAATTTGGTAACTATCATTGACTAATATTTGTATGTTGTTGACTAGTCATTACTTGGTTTTAAATTAGCATATTAGTCTATGACTCAAGATGTATGTTCATCATTACCTGGTGAGATGGAACATTTGTTACCCCTAATTGAGGTGGTAATGCATTTGTCCTATGTTGCATTGATACACTAGATTATGTCTGCTATTGTGGAATACTATTCATTAATTGTTAATGGGGAGTACAGTTCATCACATTCTATCATTGAGGCATGACATTATCATTTGTTTGATTACCTAATCCCATAGGTTGTACACTTTTAGAAGCAGTCGGTTGAGGTTGGGGTGTAGAAACTCCTATTCCTTAGTATGATGATATAATCATGGGATGAACTACAGGCACATGTTGTTGGCTAGTTATTTGTGCATTAGTACCACTTTGATAAACATTGGATGTTGTTTGCATATTATCCATTACATTTGGCTCACTATTTTATGTAGAGGCTGAAGACACTTCTTTAATAATAGGCATATGCATCAAGTTATCTATTGAAATGGTTTATATGAATGGGGTAGAACTTGGATTTTCTTGTTTGATTATCTCTTCCAATACTCTTGTTGAAGGAATTAGGTCAATAAGAGGCTTACTTTCCATGTTAATTTGATTGAAATTATGTGCTAGATTTAGGTAGGTTTGATATGCTATTTGTATTTGTGTAAAGTGATCTTCCATGATATTTTTTTATCGATTAGATATATTAGGATCTTGGTACATTATTTGGACTAGAGCCATATGATTTATAGAAGAAACCTATTGATTGCAAATGATATTGTGGGGCACTCTTACTAGACTTGGTAAATTTTCATGGGAGAAGTATACTAGAAACTTGGCCCCTACCTCTATGGCTCTAACCAAAATCTCATCCTTATTCTCTAACAAATGTCACTCAAACAAAAATGGATCATATGTAGAATCCATATTAGTATAATATGGTTGTTGAAGAATTGGCTCATCCACTACAGGTATTGCAGTTAGGTATTATATGGTTTTCTTTTAGTCTTGTTCTGAATAAGGTGGTGTGTTAACTAGATAGTTAACCAATGGATCTTAGTTGTGTGCCCCTGATTGAGTATTATAAGAGGGATAAGAATCCATTTCATAGACAATATTATCTACATAAGAATCCATTTGAAACAAGCTAGCGTGAAGTACCTAACATTTTACTATTCACATAAAGATAAGCAAGTAAATGGATTGAAAATTAAAATGCCAAACTCTAAGGTTGAAGTGTTTCAAATTAGTCTAATCTAGGAATTTAAAATTTTCTAGGTCTTTTGGCCAAACATGGCATCAAAATCTAGGCTCAAACAAGGCATACGCTAGGACTCTTGGCAAAACAACATCAAAATCTAGACTTTGAAATAGATGAAAGTTTTAATCTAACGGATTTGAAACACTTCTAACAAAGACTAAGCATTTGATTATTAGACATGAATTTGATTAACTAGGTATAAGGTATGAAACAAAAGGCATTTTAGAAATAGTTTATTTTCTCACAAAAAATGGTATAAAACTTGGTTCTTTTGACAAACGAGCTAGACAAAAGTGAACAGTATAACTGTTTTAGAAAAAGATCACAAAAGTACACTTGGATTAGTCTGAAAATGTAGGAAAAAATTTAGAACTCTATGCAAGAGAGTCTATGAAATAATATTCAAAAAAATTTGGGTAGCATAATAATTATATACTACCCAAAAGGTGTGATAAAAAAGTTTGTCTCAAAAACTCCCTAAGGTAAAGGCATTTTCCCACAATTTTGACAACATAACACTACCTTTTTTGACTTAAAATATTTTGGTGCATAGACTCAAAGTGAAAGTATTTAGCACAAAATGGATGAAGTATATCAAATGTTGATAATGATTATGAGTCTTAAACAACCTTCAACCTAATTTGGAAATTAAACCTAAGTTCCCTCAAGTTTAGTGCAAATGGTGAACCCACTCAACACATCAACCCTATGAACTTATAAAGGTGCAATTTCAAATTTATATTATAATTAAAGGACTTAAACAACTTTGGTAAAGGTCTAGACTCAATTTAGTAGTATAACTATGCCAAAGTGGATGATATGACTTTCAAGCATTTGATGAACTTTTGAACAAGGCAAATAGATGATCTCATGTGGGAAGCATAACACCTCTTTATACCGACGTTAGTTTATATAACCGATGATGGTTATATTTTCTAACTAATGTCAGTTATCTAATTGACATCAGTTATACTAATGTGATCGATGATATGTATACAATTGATGTTAGTTTTTCTAACCAATGTTGGTTAAACTATACAACTAATGTCGGTCTTACTAGCTGATGCCAATTACTATGTAAAACTATGGAAAACAAAAAACAACAAAATAAAGTTAGAAAATCAATTTACAAGAGTTTTAAAGGTCTAAATGTATATTTTAAAATTTTAAAATGATCTTATTTAGGTGTGAGATGCATCTAGTCCCACCATACATGCCATAATGTGATCTAGGAATTTGACTCAAAAGAGGATGGTTAGTATGGTGTTAGTTTCAAAATGAAAACAAAATGAAAGAAACACACTAATAGCATAACATCTCTAGGCATATACACTAGGGAAAGTTTAGTTAACAAAAACAAATGACAAACACAAATAAAAAGTAAGGAATAAAACATAATAATTCCTTCACCTTCCTTAGATGCTCCAAATGCCTTTGTAGTAGTGGCTTGTTCAATTTTATGCTCATGAAGTCCTTGGCAATGGATGCTTGGCTACCTCCATCTCTCTTTGGCACCTTTGGATTGTGGCTTGGAATAAATTTTTCATGATAAAACTAGTTGTAATGGCTTTTGGAATCATTTGTGCATTATAAATTTGCACCAAAAATAGCTTAGAAATGATGTTCATGGGCTCTCTATTTATAGATTTTTAAGAATGTCTAGAATCAACTTGAACCATCCATCTCAGGATTGAGATGTGTGGTTGAAGATTAATTCAATTTAACAATTAAAATTGATAAATAGGATCATCAATATTTGGGATAGAGGAGCAATTAAGAGGCATGGAGGGCATCATGGAAAGCATTGATGAGGCATGGAAGGCATGAATCCTAATATTTGTGGCATTTATGGCCTAAGGATGTCTTCCCAATAAATGAGGTCACCTGATGATGAAAATATTAAATATTCATTTCCAAAAATAAGTATTCAAAAAATTTCCATGAAATTGTTAATTATGCCTTGATTTGGGTTAATTAGCTCTTAAGCATGATTAAGCACTTTGTACACAAATTACTCAAATTGATCAAAATGGCTTGTTATTGGTCCAAAATTTGACTAGATTAGAAATGGAAGGCAATGTTAGATTAATTCAAATCATATTCCAATTTAGGATGTTACCAAAAACAAATAATAAAGGCACATGTCTTTTGCAAGAGATTTGATAGGAAAGATCAATCTAGATCACCTAGGTGCAAAATTGGCATTTTGACTCGAAATGATCTGATCAAAGTTAGCTAGACCATAAATTGTATTTCCCCATTTAGGGATACCCTAAACAAAATTGACACTTGAATATGTCAATTTCACATCATTTAGCATGCTTTAGTGTTTTTAGGCCAAATTATGTATTTTGGGTAGAAATTGGTCAAAATCATGATTGGAGGGTATCAGTGGCCAGATTTAGGTGTCTACAGAATGTATTGCCAATTTTGTGGCTAATTAGAGGATCCTAATCAACCAATTTTCCTTTTCATTTCCTCAACCTGAGCTTATATATCTCTTCATTTGAGCATGTGTAAAACACATTTCATCCACATTACATGTCCAAATCTTCCAGACATTTGATGAAGATTTTACCATGGCTCAAAAACTAGAGAATAGAGTGATTGATGAGGGAAGATTAAATTCGAAGATAAAGAACCCAACTTACAAACCCAATGAGCCCTCTTTGTCCAAACTAAATAACCCAACCAATACTAATTCTAAGAGCAAATCCACTACTAATGTTATTCTCCTCAAAGCCTCACCTCTATCAATTACCAACCGACAAAACCCAAGGAATCAAACCTCTTACCCTTTTAAGTATCCAAACCAAAACCAAAGGAACCAAACATGGAATAACCATTACCTATAGTTGTGGAGCCTTATCCTTATATTTTTGAAAAGTTACTAAGAGCCAAAATCATCAAACTTCTACCAATTAAACCACCCCAATAGTTTTATACTTCACCCTATGCCTAGTTGGTATAAAGAGAATGACCATTGCACTTTTCATTGAGTCATAGGACATGACATCAATAGGTGGAATAGATTTAAATACCTTGTCCAATCCCTCATTGACAAAGGGGAGATCAAATTGGACAATCCTAATGCACCATCAAATCAATCCCTTGACATATTCCATAAGCCTTTCCCTAATCATGTTATTTCTACCCCTCATCATGAAAATAAATCTAAACCATCTCATGAGGCACATAATATTATTGTGTTTACTAGTGAACCCATTGATGAAGGAAATGTTACCTCAACCACTTCTTTCCCCATTCCCCTAATGGAAGAAAAAAGATTGCCTTCTATTCCTTTGGACACCCAAACAAAGGAAGTAACCATATCCACACTTCCATTGGAGAATACCAAACCTACCTCTCCTATCATAGAAATATCCACCCCATATTTGGAAGCTATCTCACAAGAGAAGATGGCTTCATCCACCCAACTTATAATTACAAAAACTTCTATCAGAGGTCAAGATAAAGTTAAGGGAACCAAACTAGAAGTTCTAACCCCTTCTTTGGCAGACCAACCTAACCCTTATAAACCAACTAAAACCTCCACCAAACTAACCAAAACCTCCTCAAAATTGACTAACCCTCAAACACCTAAACCCAAAAAGATAACTAAAGTGACCAAATCCCCTCCAAAACTAATAACTAAAACAACCATAGAGGTAAAATCACCAAAGGGCCCAAAACCTCAAATTTTACCTACTTCAACCTTTCCCTATATTCTAGGTCCCCATCCCTCTACCTTAGACACAAAGTACATCATTTTTAACAAAACCCCACCACCTTTATTAGTCACACCTTCATATTTGATTTCTAAAGCACCTTTTCCCACTATACCAACAATTCTTAAGTTACCTACCTTGCCTTCATCTGTTACCAGCCCATCAATCATCATGCCTAAACCAAAACCATGAACTAAGCATACCCATTTATCCAAGACACATAACACCAAACCTACATCCACACAACCTCCCACTTTAACACCCAAAGCAAAAACCACTAAACATATACCACCTTTAGATGAATCTTACTTAACCATTCTCCAGTAGTTATTATAAACTTATTCCCTAAGCTTATCACCCATCAAATCCTTTGATCATTCATATACCAAACCCTCTTGGTTTAATGATAACTTGATATTTGTATATCATAGGGAACTAAGACATGACACTGAGAACTATAAAGATCTCCAAGCACTTGTTCACAACTTATATGAAGATGATGATCTATTATTAGACAAACCTCCATCATCCCCATTGCTAATCCATCCACCGATTTAACCCATCTGATCTTTGATCTCACCCAAAAGTGGAGAGGAAGAACCAAAGCACCATCCAATCTATGGAACCCTCTTATCCACTCTATTCACATGATTACCCAATCTTGGGCATAATATTAGGATAAAGGGAAGACTAAGGCATCAATTCCTTAGACTTACCCCTCTCTAAACTACCAAGCAAATAATACCCAACCTTCTCCATCTTCAAACAAACCCAAGGTGTCTATCTTAGGTGCCTCTCCATCTAACCTCCATACCTTAACCCATATGCAATATCCATCTGAAAATCTATCCTCAAGAAACTTTACCAAACTCCAATAAAGATGAGCTTGTATGAGTTAATTTCTACCTCTTTCCATCACCATCAAGTACTCATAGAGGCTCTATAATCCATTGAGGTCCAACTCAATGATCCTCAACCTCTATCTACTTTTTTTGGTACCCTTCAAACTTTTAACCTTGTCACCTTCAAGAATTTAGAAATACCTTTTGTTCATTTAGAGGATCTTGATCCTCCCTTTTTCATTACAACATACATCAATCAAACCCACATCAAAAGGGTGATGATCTATAGGGGAGATAACATCAATATTATCTCCTCCCATTCTTATGACCAACTATAGATACCTAAAAACATCATGTCTGAAAGGTCAGTGGTCCTTCATTATTTCAATGATACTATGGCTACCACCTTGGGCATAGTTGTCCTCCACATCTATGTAGGGCTTCATACTATGCCTAAACTCTTTTATGTTTTAAAAAGATACTTTTAATACAACATTTTTCTTGGATGCCCTTGGATTAGTGTCATGAGCTATCCCTTCCACCCTACATTGATGTGTTAAGTTTGAACATCAAGGGCAAGTTATGACTATCTAAGCTGGCCCTAATCCTTTTACATTTTTTAATATGACATATTGGCCCAATGATGTCCTTCTTCCTCCTTTATCCATTACACAACCTTCTGCTAATAAAATAACCTCACCAATCAAAACTCATAACATTTTCACACTTAATGTTGATGAAGATTCCAATAGCTCATCTATCCCCTCTTCCCAAATTTTTGTATAAGACCCCATAACAACCATATTCCAACATCTTTTTTTTGGGGAAATAGACTCTTAGATTTAGATTCCTTCCTTACCCCCCAAGAATATGGGAACCTTAGACATGACCCTTCTTATGACCCTAACATTGGAACCATCATCCCCATTGGTCTCCCTGACCATCAAATGAATTTCATATATGGGGGTCTTAATAGGCCACTTCCATCCCCTACCATATCCATCTAACCCATCCCCTACCATATCCATCTAACCATTTACTTATAACTTTTCCTATCTTATCAAACTAGAGTTCACTAATTTGTATCTTCATAGATGTGCTTGGAAATAATTTGGCCTTGATCTCTATGAACAAGGGCCTTATGAGTTACCCTATCTACAAAAATTGTAACCTCATGAGTCATTTGGCCTTAGGTATGAACCACCTCAAGAATCCACCAATTCACCCAAACCCATTTCCACCATAGAGGAAGATATCCCATCCTTTCCAACCCAACCACTTTCTCCACTTGAAGACCCTAATATTATCCCTCATAACTTTTTTTATCAATACTATAAGTTTGGGCCCTCTCATCTATTAAAAGAGTGACCAAACCAAATTCCTTCCACTCATACATCTTGAAATGGTCAAGAATTATTCTCCCATCATCAACACCATCTGACATTAAGATGATGATTCCATTATTACCTACTTTGGTGTGGGGGATTATTCTATCCATAAATCCCTTCCTCCTAAGGCCTTGATTATGTTGAATGAATCTACCATCGATATCAACTTGGGCACTCTAGATAACCCCTGCATTGTCAAATTGGGCCAATCATTGAATACTAAAAAACTTTAGGATTTCTCCTCTTTCCTCCAAGACTACATCATATCATTAATTTGTTCTTACAATGATATGCCTAGGATTGACCCCACCATTACTACCCATAACATAGTCACTCATTGTGATACCAAGCCTATTAAACAAAAACTTCATTGCATTTATCCTCACATAAACCTTCTCATCAAAGAAGAGCTTCAATGTCTCCTATCTATAAACTTCATTAAAACCATTAACTACCCCTAATGGGTCTCATACATTGTACCTATCACCAAAGTCACTGGGGGTCTATGCATTTATGTGGAATTTCATGACCTTAACCTCACCTACCCTAAGGATGACTTCCCTCTACCTAGCATTGAATAGCCTGTTGACATTATAGCTAGCCATGAGATGTCATCTCTCATGGATGGTTTTTTAGGATATAATCAAATCTTGATTGCTCTTGAAGATCAAAATAAAACTACCTTTACCACCCCTTACAAAAATTTATGCTATAGAGTCATGCCTTTCAAATTAAAGAACATTGGTACAACCTACCAACATACCATGACTTAGATTTTCAATGATATCATCCATAAAATTGTAGAAGACTATGTGGATGACCTTCTCAAGAAATCCAAACTCTGAATAAATCACTTGACTGCTCTTATGATTATATTTTAGCACCTCATTCATTTTCATGTTTTTCAAAATCCTAAGAAATGCATTTTTGGGGTCCTTTCAGGAAAGCTTCTTGGCTTTATCATCTCTCTTCATGGAATTGAATTAGACCTTGCTAAAGTCAGAGAAATTTTGGTCATGGCTCCTCTAACCAACCTTAAGTAGCTCCATAGCCTATAGGGAAAACTCCAATCCATTCATCATTTTATTTCCCAACTTTCAGACTGGTGCTAACCTTTCCATCACCTTTTAAAGAAGAATGTCTCTTTAAAATGGAATAGTGATTGTCAAAAGGCCTTTGATTCACTCAATTGGTACCTTTTGTCACTACCTATCCTCACCCCTCCTAAGGATGACCACCCTTTTTATCTATATATCTCTACCATTGACCATTCCCTAGGGGAAATGTTGGCTCATCGAGATGAACAAGACAAAGAGAAATCTGTACACTACATTAGCCGCACACTTATAGAATATGACACTTGATATACACACACTAAAAGAATATACTTAGAATTTACCTTCATGGCCACCAAACTCTACCACTACCTTCTTAACCATAAAACCTATGTCATCACTAATATTGACATGTTCAAATACATGCACTCTAAAATTGTGGATACAATAGCCTACCTTGCTTCTCTGATCCCTTCTTAGCCTTATAATTCCAAAATATTTGTCATATTTCATTTTTTTACCACACCCTCTTATGGCCAATCTAACCTCCCTACTATTTTTAATGTAGAAGAATCCCCATCTAACATTTGGTATGACCCAACTTTTAACTACCTCAACCTAGGCATTATTTATCCCAACCTCTCTAGGAATGCATAAAGATATTTTATTTAGATTACCTCTCATTACCCCATACTAGGGGGAATCCTTTACAAACATGATTTTGATTATCTCTTTCTTCATTGCCTATGTGCCATGAATCTTCCCATACCATCAAGAAAACACATGATGGGATCGTTGGGGGACACTTTAGTGGCCTAGGAATCACTAAATGTGTCCTTCACCTTGGCTACTATTGGCCCAACCTCAACTAAGACAATTTTGATTATGTAAAAAGTGTGTTAAATGTCAATAACATGCCAATTTACATCATGCACTAGCCACTAGCCTCCAAGTATCTAAGGACTTTTGGCCTTTCTCTCAATGGGGGCTCAATCTTATTAGAGAAATTAACCCCCATTATTACAGTGGTATAGCTCCATGATCACATCCATTGAATGATTCACCAAGTTGGTGGAATCTATTCCTATAATCTCTACCAAATTGGAAAATATTGTCAACTTTATCAACCACCATATCATCTACCACATTGGTGTTCCTCATAAGATCATCATTGATAATGGAAAATCCTTCAAGAATAAGTAAGTTTAAAGTTTATGTGATGCATTTTTCATCAATTTAATATTTTCCTTGCCTTACCAACCATAATAAAATGGACAAGTGTAAGCCTCTAATAAAACCCTTACCAAAATATTAACCAAAGTTGTCATTGCTTCAAGTTGAGATTGGCACTTACACATCCCATTCACTTTATGGGCCTATCACACTAGTATTAAAACCTCCATTAGTGATACCCCTTTCTCTCTAGTCTTTGGAGTAGAGGCAATCTTTCCTCTTGAAGTCTAAATCCCCACTCTTTACATATCTTTGAAGGAACTCATTTCTAAGGAAGATTTTTGTCAGCATCATTTAGCTCAACTTGAGCTACTTAATGAGCATCATTTAGCAGCTCTCACCCACCTCTATATCTATCAAGAGCATATCACACACACACTTATAACAAGAACCTCAAACAATTAAAATTCAATATCAAAGATCTCATCCTAAAATAGAAACATGTGACCAACATGGAGAAGAGTAAATGAGGCAAGTTTGTTTTCAATTGTCTTGAACCCTACATCATCACGCATAAGTATGGATCAAGATCTTATCATTTATCCTCTCTCGAAGGCAAACTAAAACTTGAGCCTTTCAATTCTTCACATATGTATCTATTTTTATATTAAAAAGGGATCAAGCTCACCTTTTGTCTAACTTAAGCTCATCCCTTGATTTTGAGATCTTAACCTTCACCCACCTTCCTCCTCCCCTTTTGAGGAAAATTGATTATAACATAAAACCATGTGATTAACCATTACAGTCATGGCCTAATTATAAATATGGCTACCACTGATCCACCTAGCATGGTTCTAATGGATACTTTTCATCTCTAATGTGGTATAATCCCATGGTCATTGTCTCTCAAAACCACACCCTTTCATTTATCATTAACCTTCTTTTGTAAAATTTTTCCCTCATAAAGGTAAACCTCTAAACCTAATTAGACTTTTCCATGTCTAAACATATTTCATCTTGCAACAATTAATTCAGTCAATGTCTTAAGTAGTGTATACTACTCCCTTGAAGGATAGCTACCCTAAAACAAAATAAAAATTGACACATGTAAGGTAGACTGCTCCTTTGAAGGACTGTTATCAAGAACATTAAAACAAAGCTAATAAGCTTAGACCAATCCCTTGAAAGATGCTTAAGTTAACTTTTTCAAAAGTAGATAAATTTAATGGAAGCTTCCTTCATTGATCAACTTCCCATATATAATACTAAATCAAAAGACCCAACAAATTCTAAAGCTACAATTAGCTCTCAAACAATATAATAAGTTGGAAGCCAAAATCAATTTTTTCTGTAGAATTCCCACACTGATTAGTCTACATTTAGCATATGGCATGGACTTATCTATTACCATTATTAGGCCACCTATAGATGGGAGAAACTGATTCACATGAAGCTATCATACATATCAACCATTACCCTTCACACCACCTATCACCCATTTTCCCTTTAGACTATCTATAAATCAAGGGATTTGGATCCTAATTGACACCCTATGATCAAGAGACCTTCTTTATCAACTAAAAACCACTCATGCACAATGTTTGAAGGGCTTATATTTATTAAACTAATCTCACTTTGGGTTTATTTTTAGTCCTTGTCAAAAATAAAGCATCAGGCCCTATTCTTATCCTAATGTGCTTGGTTGATGTTTTCACCATGACTTGTACCATCTAACATTGCAACAACAATAGTCATTACTTATACATTGAGTGAGATTACAACAACCATATCCATACCAATCATAACCATAACCATAACATTCGACCAACAACATCCAACACATTTTATACATGTTTATGTCAAACTATGCAATATTTTATTTAGGGTACGAGGCATCGCACAACATATACAAAGTTATCAGACTATCCACACTTCATCTAAGGCCCCTACATACATTATTTTCATACCTAAGCCTTAGACTAGTTATCTAGTGACTTTAGATTTATGTTCAGCCATCCTTCTACTAAATTACTCCCTGAACTAGCATCTATACCATTCCTTATCTCAATTAACACTAAAGGGTGTACTTTGTTATCCTCTCCCACATTCATCCACATAAGGTGAGAATCATAATTTTATATGGGTATTTCATAGTGATACATTCACCTTATTTCCTCTTTTACCCTCTTATTCTTACTAGCACATTTCCACATGCTTTGAATGTCAGACCCCAACCATTGGCAGTGTCTTCTCAAACATAGCAATATTTTCTTTTATGCCAAATGAAAGGTCATTCATAGTAGAGGAACAATCACCTTCCCCTAGCCACACAACTTCTTATTAGTTAAGCCTGACATATCAAAACCAATAAGTCATTTTTTCCATAGAGCTAGGATAGAGGATGCAGACATGGACACCATTTGCCTAGCCTACCCATGTAGCTCTTGGGTTAGGAAAAATCCATCTTTTGTCTCTCACCACATTACTAACTTCATTACTTGTATAATCTACTTGACCATCAAAGAAATTCTTTGCAGGTCATCACTTCGCTACTTCCCTAAAAATTTGGCTCATAGTAGTAATGAACCTTGGCCACAATGACTCTATAGATCTGGATAGACCCCCACCTCCTAAAACTTGGCTTGAAGTGGTAAAAACTATCTCTAAACTCATACCCTCACATAATTTTTATAAAGTGTAACCTCCTAGAAAAGGCACCCCTTATTTGGATTAGCTCCATTAAAGATCATTTATGGTACTTAGAATTATGTTCCCTTCTAATTTATCCTACCTTTCCCATCTGTAGCTCTCATCATACTAAATGTGGGATCATTATGGTAACTATTTACTAACATACCCCATTCACTTTTAATAACACCTTCACCAAAACCTAAAACTATTATTTTACCAAACCTTCTCCCTCAGCCCAAACCAACCCATGTGGTCTATCAAATTAGGGTAGCCAATTTAAACACCACTCATCCAAACCTTGTTGAACTACATTGGCCTGATGTCTATAGACTATGTAGGCACTACTCCACTTCTAGGGGTAGCTCGGCCACTAAAAAATAATTCCCATCCCCTTTTTCTTCTCACTCATTTCCACCACTAACAGTGCCCTGTTTCTTAGGGTGTCCTACATCAAGGAATCTCTGAATTCTTTCTTAAGCATCCTTATGTTTTAGCACCATCTAGTACTTCCTCTTAATTTTTTCCCCCATTGTTGGGAGAACTACATTGGCTTGAGGTCTTTTTGGATTATGTAGGTAGTGCTCAGTTACTGAGGTCAAATCAACCAATTCTTTTACTTTATTTTCTCTTCTCACCTAAAATATCTTCCTCCACTTCTCTACCTATCTCCTAACCATCTCCCTACCTATATCTTATCAATCTCTTTTAACCACTTTTCTAGCTTGTCAATCTCTTTTAACACAAGGGTTGGCAACATTCCCCATTGACCCCTCTTACCTCCCATAAAGCCACTTCCTACTCTGATTTGTTGGCTTCCCCATCATCTTTATTTGTACATGCTTCATAGCTTGCTTCCCCACCCAACTTTTACATTTTCTGAATCTCTTTCACCTTATTACCAACCTTTCCTTTTATCCCCTTCCACTTCATTCTCCATCCTCATCATCTCCCCTTACCCTTGACTATTTTTTGTACCTCCTTGTCATTCTCTTTTCCTCACCCGTTCCACATCATAATATATATATTTCAAGATTTTTGTTTTTTCTATTATTGCACTTTTTCTTTACGTGTACCACCACTCTCTGCCATTCTGCCACTCTTCCCATCATACCCATTTTCCATTCTTCTTGTTTTCTTTTTTTCCATCCTTTCATCCTTTTTATCTTCCTTTTTTCCTTCCACAACTAGTTTCTCCTTGGGTATTTATCCTTTGAGAAGCCTTCCATAATTGCCCTTTTCTTCTTATTTTCCATTTGCCCTTTTGCATTCCCCTTTTCCTCTTTCCCTCTCAGTACTCACTTATATTTTAAGTCTATGTGAGTATATGTGCTTTGTATCCTTGCTTCAATTCTTATTTTTTATCCTTATCATCTTTGATGTTCATCCCTTAGTTTCATCTCACTCCCTTTCATTGTGTCCCCCTATTTCTTCACCACCTCACCACTTTTTGGCTTGATAATCTCTTCTAATCACCCCTTTAACTTATCAATCTCTTCTAACAAGTTGATTGAAACCTACCTTCTCTCTTCACCTTTTTACCCACCAATCCTTTGCTTCCCCTTGTTTTTCTTAACCCCCTTTCCCATTTTCCATCATATTCTCATCTCCAAAACTACCATCTGATTTGTTTTATTATCCATCATCATCCATGCTTACTTGGTCTAGATACCACTTAATTCTTCACTCTCTTATCATCCTTTTTGTGTCCTCATTTCACTCCTTTTTCATCCTATTTTTTTCTATTTATTGCCTTATTTTTTCATTTTCATCACCAAACTATTTTCTCCTTGGTTTATTTTTAGACTTATTTTCAAACCCTTCTGGCCTCCCATATTTACCATCCTCCCTTTACCCTTCACTATTGTTACACTTCTCTCCCCATCCTTTTAAATTCTCTAATCTATAATTCTTTAGTGTATCTCTCACCCCCATCTTCTACCTTTTATTTTTCTCTTTTCTCTATTTCATTTCATTTATTTATCTCCCTTGATGCCCTTCCTTGGTCTTCCCGACCTATATGACCATGCCAAGAATCTTCCATCATTCTCCACCTTCATCTTTATCTACAACCTCATTTTTTTATCTTAATCCCTATCTTGGTCCCCCTTTACCTCTTCCCTTGTTGTATCTCCCTTATGTTCTCCAATCCAACCTCTACCTCTTTAGAGTGTGGTCACTAGTTGTACTGCTTTTGCTTACATCTCCTTATCTACTTCCTCATATCATCCATGCCCTTATCTTAATGCATGAATTATAGTCAGGTTAATTACTTTAGGATCATCCCTTTATTCCTTTAATGCCTATATATATTGTGATAAAGCTCTCTTTTTTGTCCCTCTCTAACTACTCCCTTCACCTTACCTATCACCTTTTTCCTTTTAAACCCTCTACCCATTTTGAGAATGCTACGGCCTCCAAGATCTTACACTCAATTTTGGTTTACTGTGAGATATATACCAATCCTATAGATCTAAAAAATTGGCTAAGACCATGGGCTCATATGACTAACCAACAAGCCTGAGTGTTATTAGACCATCAGGATGAAAATCTCTTCCCCACCTCTTTTAGTCTTGCCTATTTTCAACCCCTTTTACTCTGACCTTCAAAGATGTTAGAATCAAAACTAAAACCACTTTCAAATGGAAGATTTTGGATACCCACATGGGGATGATAGCTACATCCTCTCATGCACCCTACCTTCCAATAATTCCCCTTGATTATCCCTTCCCATACTACATCTTCTTTTGCCTTGAAATAACCCTTGATTTAATGAATGAAATTCACAACCTACTCCCTTATTTAATTAATATTATTATTCTCCTCACTCGATATTGTAAAACCCCTTAGCATATTTCTATGAATTCCCTCAAAGATCAACACTTACTTATTTTGGGGCCCCACTGACTCAAGAGTCAAGGGTTTGGATCTTTACCACTTCTCATTTTCCCACTCTGCTACTCTGCTTCACTGAACCATTAAATAATAACCTTTCATAGCCTGTTAATGACATATGGAATGTGAAAAATGTTAGATTATTTGGATGGTGATGAAATAATCTATTAGATCACCATGGAAATTTGATTAGTTTTAGATTTTCCAAATCCCAGTAAAGCATATATCTCCCTTTTCTTTTCTTTAAAAAGGTGGCTACAATTTCATGATTCAACCTGCTTATCCATGACAATAGATTCCTTTTACATAGTGGATGAAATAATTTAATTGCATCTTAGGTAATCTCATCTACCATTTATACCACACCCATAGGAAACTATTTTAAAGACATCTTTTCCACCTTTTGGCATTTCCCTTTCTCCAACATCCTTCACCCAGACCTACCTACATATCAAATTAGGGCAACCATGTTAACCAACACCCTTCACCTCAAAAGAAATACATTTGTCTTGATGTTATTTTTGGATTCCTATTCATAGAAATATGTATGCAACATCCACTCACCATGTGCATCTGGAGTCAACTCGACCATCCCCTTCCAACCCATACCCAATCCAGCCATGTTTTCACAACATCCACCTTGACGTTGGTTGTTTTTGACCTAGACCATTAGTGTTTTTTTCAATAAATTTTGATCATAATGACCAAACTTACCATGTTAAAATTTTAAATATGGTGCATTTCCCTATGCAAAACTAGACCATTTTTATTTTCTCAAGAGCACTTCCTACCCTAGATACTTGAGTCAACACTAACCCTATTTATGAGCCTTGATAAAACTAACTCGATCAACTATGACCAATGTTATGGAATGATTACCTTGTCATTTATCTTATAACCCAACCTTTTTTAATCAACATTGGCACCTTTAGTCTCTACATAATCTTGATTATTGTGCTTCATCATATTTTGTGAACCCATTGGCATTTCACATACCCAACTACCTTTTGACACCACTTATTGGCTCTCCATCAACTGTTTATTAAACCTACACCCAATTTGACCTTTAATCATCAAATTTAAGTTTGAGTGGGAACACCCCCTTCCATACTCAGGGCACCCTGAGCTTCAACTAAGTGATTTGTTTTTTTCTGCAACTTGTTAATTCAAGGTTGCATAATAAAAAAGAGCAAAATGTAGACACTAAAAAACTACACACTTACATTTTTTGATGACCAAATGCCTCAAAATCCCATAAAAATTCTTAAACCTTCCCAAAACCCCCTTAACCCAACCAAATAATTATTCTCCTAGTCACATAATATCATTCAAAATCACTATTTGAAATTACTATTCAAAAGTACTATTCACCATCACTATTCACTATAAGACCACCTATCACTATTCATAATGACATGGCATGTGACATGGAAATTAACATGGAAAGTGAAATGGAAGGTGATATGGTAAGTGACATGGCTTGATGTGGGACACCATACCCCACTTGGGACCCTTTCCCAAAGTGCCTAATGACCTCATTTTAGCATCACAAAGTGCCCCCCTTGAAATATGGAAAATTTCCCCTTAAGGAGTAATTATTAAACATGTATTTTTTCTTTCCAACATGAAATTATACTTTAACATAAATACCCACCTCTTTAAGACTTTGAGAAAGATAAAGGGCACCCATTTTTGAATTATTAGCTGAAATGGGAGACTTCTCAACCTAAATGGGAATCTTCCACAAACTCACCTTAGACTTTTCATCCCCCACATGGAAAATTATACCAAATTTGGTGTGACGCCCCTTTAAGTTATTGTGTGAAAATAAGAAAGGGTGGGGAGAAGTTTTTGGTCTCATTTAAACCCATGTACATGATTCTGATTCAAAATTAGACTCATGTACAAGGTGGGAGACACACCAACCCAAAATGGGAGACTTGTGATCAAAATAGGAATCCCCACCAACATTATCCTTGAATAATTCATTATCCCACTTGGATAAATTTAAATTTCTTTACTATTCCTCTATTTTGAAATGTTTTTTCACATCAAATGCTTAAATACCCCCCTCTCCTTCACCCAAGGTTAAGTGGGAAGTTAATATTTTTATATTAACATTTGTGTTTCAAGTTTAGAGGTATCATCAAGGAGGTCATCATCTTAAATATAAGGATCTAAATTAAAAAAACTCTACAAAAATTACTTCAAGTCTTCATTGACTATCAACAAGCCAATCTTCATCAACAAGCATCTTCAAGCATTGAGGTAATCTTTTTATTTAGTTATCTTAAATTATGTATTCCTTTCCCATTGGCCTTCTTTAAATTTATTCCTTCATCACCCTCTTTTAATTTTATCCTATTATCCATGTCCCCTTTTTATTCTTGATCACCATTTCCCCCTTTGCCTTCTTGGCTTCATTTTGGCCATTTGCCCCTTTGTCTTCTTGGCCTCATTTTGGACCATTTGCCCCTTTGCCTTCTTGTCCCTCTTTTGACCATTTATCCCTCTTGTTTTCTTTAAAACATTACCCTTCACCATCTCAACCCATTTAAAACCTCAACCAAATCACTCTTTTGACATTTATCAAACCAATCCAAACCAAAAACCATAACTTTATTTTAGCCAATTTTCAGCATTAGTATTATTTAAACTAGTTGCTTTATTTTAGCCATCTAGTCAAATACTTTAGTTTTATTAGTTAATTTATTGTTATTTTATGTATTTAATTTTATTTTTACAGTAATATAATGAAATTATATTTATTTTATCATTACTACTTAAGTGTTTAAAAGCAGGTGGATTGACAACCTCCTAGAAAGCTTTTGCTTCTAGGATCTAGCTCATGCTAGGCAATCCACCCATATAATTGTCTAAAAAACAAGTTTATTTTAACGTTTTATTATTTTTAGGTCATCATTCCAATACAAATAGGATCTCTCTATAATAATCTAAGTTTTATGCATGCACATTCAATTGGTATTCTTCCACACTGTTCATAACTAGTTTTTACTTTTCACACTTAGAAAAAAGCAAAAATAGATAGAAACAAATGTAGACATATAAAAAATTAGTTATAAGAGACAAATGTAAATTTGAGTTAAAATAAAGGTGAGCATGATGAGTTGAATTCCAATCTTGATTCTATAAATATTATTGAAGAGAAAGAATATAGATTAAAGGACGACATGACTAAAGAAGTTAAGAATGATAAGGATACCATCCAAGATCTTAGAATTTAGTTAGAGGCTGTAAGTTCAAGTATGAGAGATAAAGAGGATGAGAATGTTTAATTGAAGACCAAGCTAGATTCATTTGAAGATGAGCATGAGCAATTTTTTTTCAAGATAAACAAGATTAAGAAGGAGCAAGAGAGGTTAGATCAAGACAAGAAGGTGAAAAGACTGATTAGGAAACCAAAAGCTATAAGATATGAAAGTTCATTTCATGGTCATTATTTTCCATGTAAGATTTTTGTCCATAAGGCAATAAATTATAGAAGGAAGAGTAGATAGTTAGCTAGAGGTATGGAAAATATAGTCTACTATAATTGTCATGACATTGAACATATTGCTAGATTCTTCCCCAAAGTGAATGAGAAAAGACTAACCTAAGTATGGAGACCTAAGATAGTTAAGCTTGAGCATAATGAACCTAAGAGACAAGATGGTATGTTAGATGAAATTCATAATTTTCATTAAGAAGAAGGTATGAATGATGTTGTTTATTTCAATTGTCATCAAGTTGGTCATATTGAAAGATATTTTAAAAAGAAGCTCTCAAGTCATAAGAAGGTGCATGGACATCATAGAGTTCTCAATAATGGTCAATACTTGGTATGGAAACCTAAGAAAGTGAAAACCAAGAAAACTAATTGAATTGAGTTGAAAGATTAAGGTGGACTACCTACTAAAGTAAAAGAAAATTAGATATGAAGAAAGTTCAAGAATTCTAAGAGAATGTGTCATCTATCCAGATAGAAAAGGAGAATTAAAAGTTAGTTCAAGTTGAGCTTAATGAAAATACCAAGGTGCTAGTTGAGGCTAGTTCTAAGGTATGTATGGATAAAAGTAAACATCTTACTATTATTGAACAAGTTTCATGTGAAGAACATTGGTTATCAATGTTTAGTGATGAGGTATGTCATGAATATTTGTTGTCTCCATGTATTGTCAATTAATTTTTAAAATAAAAGGAGAATATTTTAGTGGATGAGCAAGTTGATTCTCTCAAGTCTAAGAAAAAGAATAAGAACTATCAGTTTTAGATGACCAAGGAGGAGAAGGAATATGAGGAGTTGTGGGTAACTCCTAGTTTTAAATTATTCTAAGACATTGTGGGTTAGGGTGTCTCTATTTAGGCTTCAAGGAGACACTTGTCAAGAAAAATGAAGCATGGTTGATGTCACTTGATCTTTGGTTGATGTTGTAGGATAAGAATATAATTTGAAGATGTGTTTAGTTAAAGGGGAGCTAACCTTGTTAGCTTGAGTGGCTTGAATAAGATGTGCATGATGTGAGGGGGAGCATATGTGAAAATGTTATAGTCATGAAATAGGTGTGAAGATGTCTACTATAGTTGTGAATTCAAGAAGATTGATATGATGACTTGATCAAACCAAGTCATGTGTTTTGACAAGGTATTGAAGTTTCATGCATGAGTAAAGAGAGCTTATTTGTTCTATAGGTAGATAGGTCCAAGGATCAAAAAATCCCAAGTTTATATTGGTGTATGTCAAATAATAAATGATATGAGATGAAATTGATGTTAGGGGGAGCTTTCTAAGCTCTTTGAGTAGTTTGTCAGGTTAATGATCAAGTTGGCATATTAAATAAGATACCATTTTTCATTAATGTCAAAGGGGGAAAAAGATTAGAATAAAGGATTTTAAATGAGTAAAAATTCATTCTAAGGGTGTTTTACCGTCAATGACAAATGGGGAGATTGTTGAGCATGGTCATTGATGTTAAGTTGTTATTGATGTCTTAGAGAGCATGAGATATTATTACATTAATGACAAAGAAGTTTTATTTTATATATTGATGGTATATAAATATTTTAGAGACCCTATGGGGTGTTATAAGTTCCTTTATTGATTTTGGAAGTGGAATTAATTCATTAGAGTAGTCACATGAAGGTCTAAGTTCAAGTAGTCATCTTAATAGATAAGGCTGAGTGAGTAGATTGATGATGTCAACATTCACACATGTGAAGATTTCAAGAGTATATTGATATATGGATGGATTTATATATGAGAGGATATCATGTGGTCCAAGTTTTACGTCATGCGGATATGTGTGGAAAAAGTTATTAAGATGAAAAGTTGGTTTCTTAGATAGAGTTCACTAAGTTCTCATACTTAGCCAATTTTATAATATCGAATATCTACGGTGAGTGTTTAAATAAGAAATGAAGATATATGGTGAGAAACTAATCTGACTAGATAAGGATCTAATATTGATCATTATACTTATCAGACATATTTCAATGGAGAGCATAAGTCAATTAGTCAAAGATCTTGAGAATGAATGTGATGAATATATGTGTCACTTTCATGGAGTTTGAGTAGTAGATCAAAATTTAAAGTGTGTTTAACCTTTTATAGGAATATCAAGGGTGTGTATTAGTAAATAAGTAAAAATAATTATCATAAGGCACATAGGGATGCTAAGTGGTGGAATTTCATTGGAGACTGACTATAGGGTACATAGAGGGCATACAAGGCTACCAAGTGGCTTGATCTTAGAAGCAGATATCTAAGATCAATGATGAGAAATGAAATTTAAAGTCATGAGGATCACAAGGAGATAAATAGAGTGTGTTTTATCAATTTTTTCAAGGACATGAGATGAATACACATGTCTACAAAGGATTTTACATTAACCAGTGACCATTGGCATTTGAATTAGCAAAAGGATAAACTAGTGTTGAGTATTTTACTTATATATTTTTATCTAGGATGAATTTATTGATGGTGTAAAAGGAAAATTTGAAGATAAATTCAATAAAAATCCATATAATCTAATTATAATGTTTGAATATTTGTACAATCAAATTTATATAGTTCCAAAGTTGATTGAAAGTTTGACCATGTTCTGCAAGTGACCCAAGAAGGATAATCAAAGAGTTATTGATGGTATTTCAATGTTTCAAGATGAAATAAATATTGGAGAGTATTTTATACTCCATGAGTACCATATATATGTATTTTTTAGGTTTTAACAATCCATATTTAGTGTGAACAATTTCTTATAAGTTGACTATGTTTGTTGAATGCATTGGCAAATTGAGTGACCATGTTGCAGGAGTGAGTTAAAGGTATTTTGAGTAGAATTGAAGAATAAAATGAGTATTGAGATGTTATATAAGTCTCTAAATCTTATTATAAAGTATTTTATGTAATTATATTCCCCTAATCAGATGTGCAGAGTCAAAATAATATAACTATATTTTGACTATGTGTGACCAGCTTGAGTGATCATTTTGAGAGAGATGTTTTTAATGCTTATATCTTGTGTTAAAGTGTATAAATAACATGGAGGTATTTAAAAGGTCCTAAATGGTTTTCCCATGTGATATAATCATATGGATATGTGAAATACTTAAGTGTTTGCTTCAAAATTTTGAGACTATGTTTTTTGTGTATGAATACTTGAACAACAAGGAGACCTAATTGGTAGGTTCAAGTATCAAGTTGGTGATATAGGTGGAAATGACCCACATGAGAGTGATAAATAGGATATTATATATATATATATATATATATATATATATATATATATATATATATATATATATATATATATTATGTTTTAAGCATTGGTAAAGGATGAATGTGGTCTAAGTAGTCTCATATGGAATGTGTGAGTATGAAGGCCTAATTATTTTAGGTCCCACCAAGTCCTAATGGTGGTTTGGGGATAATGAGGACCTATTTAAAAGGTAAAACAAGTATGGTAAGCATATTTTCTAACTAATATGGGTTATACCAAGAGAGTGATATAAATACAAAGCATGATTGGCTTATTTATATGAGTTGTGGAAGAGTGAATTTAAGACCTAAAGACTGTGTGGTTATTACATGTAATGTGTATGAGGACCTATTTAAAATGTATAAAAATTATGGTAATCACATTATTTGACCAATATGGGTTATATAAAGAGAGTGATATAAATACAAGGCATTGCTGGCTTATTTATGTGAGTTGTGAAAGAGTGGATTCAAGTGAAGGAGAGAACCTTTGAAAGAGAAGGTATAGGTCATTGAGGACCAAAAAAGAGTGAATATGATCACTCATGTTTGTCTAATCAAGTTTATTTTTTAATACACATAGGTCATTAGACCTAATGAGTCTAAAAGAGGTAGTTTTAGTGAGTTAGTCCTAGAGGCATCTTAAGAGAGATTAGAGGTGAAGAGTATAAACAAAGGTGGTGATCATCAATTGAAGAGTAAAAATAGGTGTTTAATATGATATATTCAAGGTAGTTTACTAGTTTTTAATTTTTCTATGGGGTTGGTTCCTCCTTACAAGATAAAGTTTTCTAAAGGTCTAGTTATTATGGGTGTTAAAATAGACAGGGGTAGTAACTATGCATGGGATTGGTGTTTTAATAAACTAAGGGATGGGTGTTTATTGATCATCTAGTGTTGGTTGAAATGTTGGATCTTGTTATTATAGGATGATAGTCCATCTTGTAGGGTTCAGTGGGTTTTATCCCCCAAGAGATATTCTCACATAAATCATGTGTTTTGTGCTTGATATTATTTTATCTTCCATGTTCATTGTTATGAATGATGTGTATGTTTCATGATTGTATGTATTAAGTGGTTAAGTGGTTTAAAGTATTTTGGAATTGGATTAAATACCTAGCATCACTGATTCACCCCCTAGTGATTGTACCTCTCATAGTTTCATCTTTCCACACTACATACTTCAATAAGAGGTGATACTCCTTTGGTTTATCTTATGTTAACTTATTGATGGCATCCACCATATTATTATTGGTAGATTAAATCACTCCATGACATTGTGGGTATTATTTCAATGATAACTTGATGGTTATGTGGTTTTTGTAGGTCTACTCAATAAATTTCATATACTAGAAAGTTGGACCGTTATCATAAACTAAATAAATTGAATTGTCAAACTTAGTATATTTTCTTCCAAAAAATTAATAACATCAATTCCTATATAATTATTAGTATACATAAATAATGTCCATATAGTATAATATTTAATAACTATTAGGACAAACTTGTGCCCTAATGAAGAGTATGGATTAATTATCCCAATAAATTCAAGGCCCCATTGAGCAAAGGGTTGTCCTATGACTGGTTGTAATGGTATGGTAGGATTCACCTCCCTTTTTCAAAATACCTAGCATTCATGGTAGGTTATGACATGGTAGGTTATGACAGAGTGTTTATCATAGTATTAGTGGAGCAGTGGCACTCAGAGACTATTGCATTTCATTTTTTAATTGGGGAGATGATTATGACCTTAGAGGACATGTTGTGTATTTATTAAATTCTAATCAAAAGTGATCTTATCTACTAGTAATCACATGAATTAGGTACTATTATGCAGAGATTATGTGGTCACTTATAATTCAAGGTGTGAAATACAAGGATTAACATAGACAAGGCCTTTAGAGATGAGTAATTTAATAGGTTAACTCTAGTGGTGATGTCTCTTATTACTATCATGTTATTTTTAGACAAGAATGGATAGTGGTTTCATCTTAGGTAGGGAGATGTAGTTGTAGACATAGTTTAGGATTTCCATGTATTTATCTAGGGTCCAATATTTTTATGCCATTTATATAAGGAGTTTCACATGGGTACATATAGAGGGGTATCCAGCTTTAGTCCTTTAATGTTACTTCAGATTTAGATTTGGGAGCATGTAGTGGTTGAAAGACTATTAGGGACATGGGGAGGTAGATAACCTAATTATCTCTTAGTGTTTGTTTGGTACATCATTTTTGGAGTTTATAGGGCTCATGTAGGTGATATGTTATTCTATAGATAGGTCTTTAATAGTTTAAGGGTTGATCAGATCAACTAGATGCCCTACATATAGGTCTAATGGGGATGGTTTGAGTATAAATATGTCATCAAATTTATTCTTATACATTTTTTACCTCATTAGATGGTGAGATTATATTATTAAAAAATATTGGCCAGACCATGTTTAGAGATAATTTGGACATCAATAAGACATCCCTGGAGAGGTTAACTTATTTGTACGTAGTGATAGGGAGAGGCCCTAATAGGGGTAGATAGTGGATTAGGTATTGGTGAAGGGGGATTATCCTAGTATTTCACTAATTATGTGAGATCATTAGACACCCATGGTAGATATTATGTTCATGATAGCATACACATGATGGTGGTTACAAATATGACCTCAGATATTATTGAGATAACCATTGGGAGCGAGGAAGAGAGGAGTGATATGAAGGATCATGTAAGCATGAGTATATTTAAAGAGAATATGAGTTTAGATATAATATCCTTAGGCTTAGGATGGATAATATAGATATGATGGATAGGATGGGAAGGATGGGGGTGGTACAGTATTGATGGTTATTGATGATGGAGATCAAGGGGTTATGTGAGGAGACCATGCTACTAATGGAGACCAGGATGTGAAGGGAATAGGACCAGATGTTATGTGGACTTCTAGGACAATTATTAATGTGGATGATCAGGCATAATTAGATAGACTAATGTGGGAGGTTCAAGATATGGATTTGGAGGTGGTGGGGATTAACATCAAATTAAATAGTTACTAATTATGGGTGGCAGACTTATAGTGTCAGATCATATAGTGTGATGGTTAAAGAGGATCTATATTAGGTTAGATTATAGGTATATTATGATATCTTGGGCAAAATATGTGAATATTTCATCCTTAAAGTGATAGCTGAGCTAATCTAGGCTTCATATGGTTAGATTTCTACTTTAGATCTAGACCTGAGATGCACACATATTGATGTTGTAAGGGTAGATTGTGTAGATTTAGGTAAAACTAATCCATAGAGAGGTGGAGTTGTAGGTGGTCAAGAGGGATAGGGAGAAGGATGATGTTCTACTATATAGGTAGGGTCTCAGGGATGTTTTGAGTTAGATATCTTAGTTGACATGTGAGGCATAGTACTATAAAGATTTATGTAAGGGTGTAGTGCTATCAAATCAATTTTCCCCATATTATAGAGCCAATACTTCCTCTCAATCAATGTATTAGTAAATTAGGAGGACTCTAAAATAACATTGATCTAGATTTTTGTGAGACATGATGTATATTGTGAACATGTATTACTTTAGCACATGGATGATCATGGAACCCTCATTGCACTTATATTTTAACTAGACTTTTATGGATATTTATGTGATTATGACATTATGAATATTTTTTTATTATGTGTTGGATGATGTATAGACTAGATTATACTGTGGTTATTTATGATTAAATGAGATGTTTAGATATTGGATGCATGATTAGAGTTTTTTACTTATACGATGATGATGTATTTTTTCTATTAGATGGATTATTGATTATTTTTGATGATATGATGTAATTATGGTTGTTCTTTATTTATAATGATGTGTATGGGCTTCTTTATTAGGTGATGTGTATGACATGGTTTAGAGATAGATGATGTATTATTTTTATTTCTCATGGGATAATGTTATTTTATAATAAAATGGAAAATGTGGTAACTAATGACATGCTCTAGAGATAGATAAGTAGTTCATTTATTTAGTCATATGTCCCACATATTGATAATCCTCCTACACCAATGAGGTGGAGGGATTTATTTAGTAGGTTAGGATGGTAAAATAGGATAGTGGAATTATTGGGGGGGTGGATATGGTTTTTTGGACCTTGAAGCCATTGTAAATGTAGGAAATTCAATTTTAGTATTTCATTGTGATTATAAGTGTACCTAAAATATTAATATAGTCAACGTCACATTTGATTCAGAGTGTATGGGGACTTAAAGTAGGAACTCCATTAATTATGTTCCCAATTTATATATTGGGTAGTCAATTAAGTCCATCCTCAATCCCATTATAAAAATGACAAGACAAGATATTTAAAAAAACTAACACTTAAAAAGAAAATACAACAAGACAAAGGCTTAAGATAATATAAGAAAACATTTGCATGACACAATATTATTAACAAGATAACCTAATGAAAACATTTACATGTGGATTAAAATACTAAATATACACATTGACTCTTAAAACTATAACCTAATAAAAAATGATTTAAATAATTTCTAAACATAACTTACAAGGACAACTAAACATTTTAAATAAAAGGATAATGATCATATTATGTACAATATGGTCTAAAACCATAGAATGGACTAATAAAGAGTTTTAAAATGATTTATTTTTTTCAAAACACAACCTAAAAGGTAACTAAGTAATGTAAAATTAGGGATAATAATGATGAGTATGTATAAGATGACCTAATTAAGACTAGACTAAGAGAAAGGATTTTAAGAACATAGCTAAATGGATATTCACAATGTTTGTTGTCCAAGTGGTTTATGAAAAAAACACTCAAGAATAGTAAATAGTGCTCAATAATATTTGTGACAATCAAGACAAGGATTAAAACTAGTTATAACAATAATCTTGGAATCTAAAGTGTAATTTTAGGATTCAGTTGTGTACAAAATGTATTATAGATCCTAGGGGAAAAATATTTTATGACACTTATTTAATAATGAGGTTAGTGGATACTAATGTTTTTTTTTCTTAGCAGGTGAATGAGGATAGATAAAATTGGGTGTTATTGAGGTTGATAAGAAGAAGAGTCATCTAAGAGGATATGATTAGGATTAGGATTAGGATGTCAAAATGGAATTAGTAGTTATAAAAGTGGATTAGATGTTATAGATAACTCTTCAATAGGTATCCCCTTTTCACTTTCAATAATGACCCACCCCATTTTAGAAACTCCTTTCTCTTGATTTTTAAGAAGCATTTATTGTATATCCACTATTAGGATCAAGGTCACACATGATGTGAGTGGATAGGATGGGAAGATGGGAGAAGTGGAGTGGTGATGGATATAAGCTCCCCCAATAGTGGTGTATTATAGACAAAGGCTATGTGGAACCCTCTAGGTATAAAGATAATTCAAGTGCATAATATTCATAGGCTCATCAATCTCATCACCATCTAAATTATCTAATTTATAGGATCCTAATCTAAATTTTAAATTAATAATTATTGCAACCAAATATTTCACATTAAAATAGGGTGTTAAATCCTCATCCATATTTGAGAAACATGTGAATACTTCTAGGTATGTGGGTTTACCTATAGTAAAATTAGACCTCTAGGTTTAAGGGCTAGTTCCCTGAATTTACCTTGAAATGCTTATCACCTACTTAATTGATTACTTATTGGAAAAGGGATATAATTTTACATGAAATGAAACTAATATAATGGGGTGATAGACCAAAATAATTTCCATGAGACCATCATACTTCTTTCACTAAGAAACAAAACCTACAAACTAGCTTCAAAGTCCTAAGAGGTTCTAACATATGTGTTTTAATGTAGAGGTGATATGCATAAGCCAACATCAAGGTAGGTGAACCAAAGGGTATATTTCACATTAAAAAGACAACTTTACACTTTAAAGGATCCCAACACACTAGGTACACTCTATATGACCTGTTAGATTATGAACTCTTGCATAAACATAAGAGGATAAGGAAAAGCAAGAATATAAGATTATCACTTAGCATAACCATACATCACTTTGCACACTTATAAAACTCAAAACTAGATTAAATTTATTGTTTAAATGTAAATTAAAATTTCAAAAGTATTATTGATTCACCATACATGGTGTTGTATTATCCAACAAGAGCCAAAATGGCTGCTACTTATAGAATTTGAAAGATGAGAGAGAAGAGAATGAAGCCCAAGAGCCACTAAAACATGTGTCAAACTGATAAAATGAGTTAAATATGTAGGATAAATTAATATGGACCAGACCATGTAAGTTATACTTTGAAAAATTTCCCTCAAGCATGAAACTCTTAAAATGTGGCATAGGACTCTTCATTTGCTTGCCTAAAAACTGTCTTCATCATTTGGCCCTCTTAGAATACTCCATAACAGACTATGGAGATATGATATGCTTTAAATAAGAGGTAGGGTTTATAAAAAATATCTAATATTCATTGGAGGTGTCCCTAATCATCAATATTCTTTTGTCCAAGTGTTCTCACTACCTATAGTCACAATCACTCCTCTTTCACTCACCCTTCACACTTGGAACCAAATAAGTATTCATTTTTCCAAAAAAATACATACATATGAGTGTATGAAACTTCTAAATATCCCCCATTACCTTACATATATATATATATATATATATATATATATATATATATATATATATATATATATATATATATATATATATATATATATATATATATATATATCAATTATACCTTAAAATGCCACCCACTTGGAGTTTTCACCTTCTCACTAGCTTGCTTACTATGCCAGTTTGGACTAGCCAAGATGAAGGTGCTAGAAGAGGCACTTATGAACTTTGATGAAGCATGAAATGGATATTAATATTTATTATAGGTCATAATATCTCTGCCAAAATTATTTACATCTCTTTAAACCATTATGTACCTAAAAGACACCAAAAATAGTCAATAAAAACCATTATCCACCATATTTGTATAAGTAGGGTGCAACTTAGTCTAATGGTAAGGATCCCTAGAAATTCCTCTAAAATATAAAATTAATTTCCCAATAAAAATATCCCCCTTATATTATTTTCCTTCTTCATCTTCCCAATTGAGTCACTAGTAAGGGTTTTAGAGGGTTTAGAGTAGTTTTAGACCTTAGCATTTGTTCATAAAGGTCTGACATTAGAAACTTAAAAAAAACCCACAAGAACATTGTTTTGTACCCTATTAAACACCTCCTATCTCCTTTATCTCCCATGCCTAGTAGGTGGATATTTTGTATTAGGCCTTGTATTAATTACCATAAGACTATTATAAAGTTATTATGACATGTTATAACTCATTAATATATAAATTCATCATGTTTTTGTTAGGCAACCTTCAAATCACTATGTTTCAGCGAATTGTCATGCTATAGTTGATTGTAGTTGACCATTTTAGAGAAACAAGGGGTATATAGGTGAATATCAATCTTGAAACCCATGATTCATACCATTTAATACATTTTGAGATATTTTGAAGAATTTGTGAACTTTTAAAGTGTTATTTTTTTCATGATTTCACCAAGTTCACCTATGAACCTATAAGTAAACACCTACAGTCAGTTGTAGGTAATCTTTTTGAGGGAAAGGCACCTTTAGATGGTAATGCAAGTCATAACCTTATAATTAAATTCCTTTTTGATGAACTTTGAACCATAAATGTTCCCTATAAACTTAAAAATAAACACAGACCATGAATTTATGTTCCTACCTTGCTATCTTTGGACAATGAAGACACTTAGAACTTAAAGTATTGTAGTAACCATTGAAATCCTATAGTAAAGAGTTGCATGAATTGGAAGCTTTATAACATCATCCTTATTTATCCAACATCCATATTATTTTGAAAGGTATATCCACAATATGAGGTATATAATATATTATTATTTAAACTCATATAGGCTCTCTATTACCTCATCATATGGCAGCCTCAAAAGTGGCTAGGGCTCTATTTTGGGGTTTTTAGGGAAACAAGTCCTTGAACTCAGATTTCTTCTCTTAAAGTGCCTTATCAAATATGATGCTAATATATGGCCTCAATCATGGTTTTCATGGTATCTTAAACATTCCATGACCTTAATTAAGGTCTTAAAACATGATCATACTTCCTTCATACAACACTTTTAGATCTCTTTGGGGGCCACTTATAGGTGGACATCTTAGTATATAGGCAATAACTATGAATATGAGCAGTGTGCATATGGTATGAGCTCATAACTAGTTTTATACTCTCTCATAGTGTTAAAATTAAATTTTAAAACATTGAAAGGCTTAAAATAAGTTTCAATACTCCATTTCAACATGATATTCTCCTGAGGGCACTTGTAGGTATGCCTTAATGTTACAAATAAGGAAGTGAAGTTAAGATATGAACAATTACATGATCTATGAGCATTCAAAAAGTATTATACCCTATATAAGATTTATAATTGGTTCCTTTCAACATGAAATAGTTAAAATAATTTCAAATGGAATTCCAACATTCTTGGCCTTTCATGGGGAACTTGTAGATGCATATTCAATGGTATATGATTGTGTCTCCTAGAGAACTAACTAACATAGTCAGTTACATGGAATTATAGAGGTTTAGGTTGTTTTTTAATTCTATAAATAGGCATAAAAATCATTTAAACTATTCATCACACCTCCATGACCTTGCTTAGGACTCAAAACATTTCACTTAGCTGACTATGTATGATAGTCATACATGAAAGTCTAAATGTGTTGTTTGTCCTTTGATTTTAAGTTATATGTGCAACTTTAATACTAAATATTGAAATTAGGGAGATTTATATGTCATGAAAAATATGTAATATATCCCCTCACACTAATTTTAAACCACTATAGATAAATAAACCTTCTATAATTGATGAAGACTAGTTGCAAGTCCACAAGCATACTCCACCTACAACCTAAGAGGTTTGAAATCATCAAATAACTTTCAAAAATGAAACCAAACATTAAAATCATAATATAATTAATTAAAAATCTTGTATAAACCATTTCACCAACTAGATTGTATGATCATGCTCAAATAGAAGCAAACCCTGTAGGGTGTGGAGATTATCTAGCAAAACAAGATAGTCAACTTCTTAAGAATGGTTGATAAAGCATAAGAAACCATTATTTAAAATATTTTTGTGAAAATTAATTATACCAAGTTTACTATCCACTACCAAATTCATTTGACCTAGAAGTTCTTCTACTAGTTGCGCCATCAAAAGACCTGTTAACTAGTCTCATGTGCCTAGTGGAGTGATGGAGAGGAGAAATGGTTTTGACCCATTTTTGGCACTTCCAAAGAATATAAAGCATGTAAATTTATTTAATTAATATTAAATGTCACTACATAATATTTTAACATGTGCCACTCTTCCCTATAGGCCGTATAACTTCTATAACTCCTCCTTTTTCACTTGTTTTCATTGATTTTTAATTAAGAACATACAATTTTTAATTAACACTAACATTAATGACAAGTAATATGGAATATTAGATGTTATAAGAGAGTTTATAACACTTTTACACCTAGGAAAACCATACCACCTTCCTTTATGACCCATATATGACCCTTAAGTGACATAAAATGACATAAAGACTAAATTAGACTATGACCAAGGCCAAAAACATATTAAATGACATCAAATAAACCATGAAACACCCTATAACATGATAATAGGCACCTATATAAATTTTTTGAATATATGGGGTTGAATTATTTTGACTTGTGGTCAAAATAATCAACAACAACATAAGTCCCAAGTTAGTTTACTTCAATTTTACCTCTCTTTTCACACTCTACATTGGTAATTTTTAAATTTTCTTTTAAGACTAGGTCACCAACTTAAAATTCTCTAGACTAGATCTTTTTGTGATATTAATTTTTATGATATTGTACCTTAATATTATTTTGATAATCCCTAAGATTATTAAGGGAATTTTGATGCTTCTCATCTAATAAATCTATCTCTTATAGCCATTCTTGTCTATAGTTATTATTTGTTATCATACCACGAATGGGTATTAGTAATGAGGGAAGATTAACTTCAATAGTGAAGATTAATTCTACTCCATATAATAAAGAGTACATAATAACTCTACTATGTGTTTAAATACTAGTTATATAGGACCATAGTATAAGATATAGCTAAAAAAACTAGTTTTTACCAATGTCATTGATAATTTTCTTAAGAATCTTGAGAAGTGTTTTATTGGTCACTTATGATTGTCCATTACCCTAGGGATAGTAGGGTATATAGAAATGATACTCAATGTGGTAGATATTTCATAGGTCCTCTACTTATTTATTCTTTAAATGTTTTCCATTATTTGATATGATTTTAGCTGGGATTCTAAAGCATCAAATAATTTGGTTTAGAATGATTTTTATATTTGTGGAACTATGGTCTAAATTAACATCATTGCTTCAATCCATTTGGTAAAAACTCTATAGCTATGATAATTAGCTTATATATATCTAATGATATAGTATTAATCTTTTTGATAATATTTAGTCCCCATATTGAAAATGGCCATAGACTCATTATAGGTTATAGTTCTCATGCGAGGACATGGATGAGATTATTGTGCTTCTAGTAAGATACACATTTGCATATATATTAGTAGGTATCATGATCCATTGTGGGCCAATAATATCCAATCTAGAGTAAATTCTTGTCCATGGCCATCCCACTGATATGGCCTCTATAGATACCATAATTAACCTCCTTGATTGTAATAATAGCCTCTTCTAATGTTAGGCATCTTAACAAGGTCCTATCATAGCATCACCAATAGACCATGCTATCAAGGATGGTGTAATGAGATGTGAAATGGATGAAGGCTTTACATTGGTGGAGACTAATGTCTAGTGGTAGGATAATGTCATGGTACTAAGGTCAAATGGGATCATCTACAGCACAAATTTGATAATGAGCCATTACTTGATGGACAAGAAATAATAATTATTTGAATAAAAAATTTCCTTCAAGTACATCTTCTGTAAGATCTATCAAAGAACCAATAATGGCCATTAAGTCACAAAATTTGTTACATCCTCTAAGAACTTGTTCAAAAGTTATAGACTAAAAATTTTGATTCAATGGTTCCACCATTTGCTTATAAGGAAGTAACCTCTCATCCTTAGTATATAATTATTCATTCACCTATATAATAATCAACTAAGAGTCACCAAAAACCTTAAGATGATGGATATTCGACTAGGTAGAAAGTTATAACCCAATAATTAATGCCTCATATTCAGTAATGTTATTGGTACATGGGAAAAAGATTCATAAGGCTTTAGAGATTAGGTCACCTTATGGGGTTTTCAAAATTATTCCTTCTCATGATATATGCATGGTAAGAGAGCCATAAAAATATAATTTCTAGCTAGTTTATTCTTTAATTATCAATATAGATTCATCTAGAAAGTCCATGATTAATGGTTTTATGTATGTTATGGGTGCTACTGCTAGTTGATCTATAATAGATGGCCCCTTCATGGCCTTTTTATTTACATATTCAATTTAAAATTCACATAATAACATGATCCACTTAGTCATTCTTCTAGTTTAGGTGGATTTAGATAATGTATACTTGAGCAGGTCAACTTTTTATATGAGCTTAACTTGGTTATTCAACATATAGTGCTTGAGTTTTTATGAAGCAAAGACTATAACCAAGAAAGATTTATCTATAGGGCTGTAATTAAGATCATATGAAATTATACTATTTCTTAGATAATAAATAGATCTCTTTTTTCCTTTATCATTATGCTGAGTTAATAGGACCCTTATAACACATGGTCTAGTAGAAATATATAAGAGAAATAATATTCCTAAGATAGGTGGTGATAATATTGGAGGCTTCACTAATATTGCTTCATATAATCAAATGATTTTTGACATTCCAAGTTCCATTCAAACTGATCTCCTTTCTTTAATATATGAATAAAAGGATGACATTTTTCTACCCACTGAGATATGAACTGGTGGATGGCCTATAATTTCCCTTGAAGGCTTCTTAATTACTTGAGGTTATTAGGGGGAGAAATTTCAACAATAGCTTTCACTTTAGTAGGCTCTACTTTCCTAGGATCATTGGATGTTATGATTGGATCTTAGACTTTCCTAGGATGTCATCCACATAATATTCCACAATATCATCCATGTCATGTAAGGTGACTATTATGTCCTTTTGATAAGTGGTTCACACATTTCTCATATCAAATGGAATTACATGATAGCAAAAGGTACCCAATGGAGTGATAAATGTAGTTTTGTGTTGATATTTGGGATAAATTTTGATCTGGTTATAACCCAAAAAATTGTCCATGAGGGAAAACATCTCATAACTAGTAGTAGAGTCCATGATCATGTTGATATTGGGTAAGGAAATTAATATTTAGCACATGCCTTGTTTATATTTTGAAAGTTGGTACAAATTCTTATTCCTCCTTGTGATTTGGTAAAAGGGAAAATATTAGATATCCACTTAGAGTAATCAACTAGTTGGATAAACCTAGCTTCCAAGAATTTATGTAGTTATTCTTTGACCAATAATGATACATTGGGGTATAGTTTGTAACTCTTCTATTTAACTAGTTTAGCATTCAGATGAACTACTAAGTGATCCACCACTAAGTTATGGTCTAACCCAGTCATGTCATAGCTTCATGCAAATACATCTATAAACTCCTTAAGAATCTCAAAGAGAATTTGTTGCTCCTTATATTATAAAATTGTCCCCAATTTGAAAATTATAGGATTTCATTTATTCTAAAATTTACTTTTATGACCTCTTCAATAAGATAATGTGATTGATCTTAAAGATATGTTAGGGGTAGTATTAGTTCTTCACTTGAAGCAAATTCATCTATAAACTCTGAATCTAATTCTAGATAAGACTCTTATTCATTAGGAGTTGACTAGATTTCATGTATATTTGGAGAGGAATTATTTGCATCATACTCTTCATCTTATATTTTATTTAATTCCTCTTTTTATTATCCAAAATAGGTAGACTCATTTAAATGGATAGTGAATCTTTTTTTATGGTCTGGCATAAAATCTCAATATCCTAGATGTTTAATGATGGCCTCATCATTTTAGAATACATTAAAGGATGGATCATTATTCTAATCCCATTCTATGAGTGTGGGGTAGTAAATGGAAATGTTGATGGTGGAAAAGGAAGTATTAAAGAAGAGGTTTGTGGAAACCAAGTCTTTGTACAGACTATAGATGAAACCCATCTTGACTTATTCATTAGAAGTAGACTTTTCAAGAACCAAGTAAGTATCTATGATGATAGTGTTTAGGTCAATACCTAGTGGTTTTTATGTTAGGCCAAGATGTTTTGGATGTTTATAAACCCTAATAAGTTCTAACCTACCTTGTTCTTCTCTACCTAGTCCTTTGCCCTTATAGTTCATGTTTTGAAGCATTTTTTGGAGTTGTGGGTATTTTTGCTTGTGAAATTCTAGGGCTTCATCTTCAAAAATGAGCCAAGAATCATCAATTTATTCAAAATATTCATTTGATAACATCCGTACATTTTTGAAGGTCATAAACCTAAATTAATAGGTAATTGGTTTATCTTGCCTCATATCTAGGAAGTCATAGCTATGTGGGGATAATGGTGGGTTTCCAACATAGAAAGTTTTACATTCATAATCCCCACAACCCTTGGAAATGATTTTCATATGGGTGTTATCTGGAGATTCAGATGAAGCAAGTGATAGATTATCATGATGGATATATTTCATAGTTTTAGGATTATAAGAAGAACTAGGGGTGTTGGGGTAGTAGCAAGTAGGATTTGATTGGTCCATTTGAAAATTACAAAAAAGGTCAATTTTCCCTGGGATTGTAACCTCCATTCCTGAATGTGGGAATTTTAGACATTGGTGGAGGGTATATGACACTGCTCTCATCTAGTGTATCCAAGGGAATCCCAAAATTAGGTTATATGGGAGATATATCTCCACTACATAAATTAGGGTTTGGTAGACTATAAGTACCATAGCTATAGGAAGATAGATTATGCTTGTGGATGGCCTTTCATTATCATCATATAATTTAATAATTATTAAAGTGGGCCCTAATGAAGACTCAGAATACCCCAAATTTTTAATAAAGTCAATATTACACAAATTTAGGGTTGATACTCCATCTATAATCGCCTTTGGGGTTTTGTGATTAGCGATGGAGATCTCAATGAATAATGGATGATTATGGTGAGATATTATGGGTGGCCTATCTTGGGCACTGAAGTTGATTTTTTTAGAAGGGGATAAATGACCCACTAAGGCCTAAAATTGACTTGTGTCAATATCCCTAGGGACTTTTAGTTCATTCAAGACTCGATATAATATCTCCTAATGTAAAAATGACATCTTGAGAATATACATAAGAGAGATTTGGACAGGGATCTTCTTGAGGTGCAAAATGATATCATATGTTTTATTGAAATATATTGAGACTTTTATAGGGATATTAACTTTATAAGATGAGGAGGTAGATGGGTCCTTTGGAAGCGTTCCAAGATCTATGACCTTGTCGTTCCATGTAGTGATTACATAATTAGTTTTTTCCCTATTAATTTTGAGGATGGTGGAAGGTTGATGTGCGGGAACTTAGGGGCCTCATAATTTGATGATATTAATGTAATGGTATGGGATGGAGTTATATTTAGTTCTATTAGAAGTGGAATCTTGACCCTGATCCTTTAGTTTTTTTCTACCTCTGATCATGCTTAGGTAATGTGTCTTGATCTATACCCAATTATTGATTCTTGGATTGAATTTTTAGACTCTCCCCTTAAAACTTATATTTCTCCTTTTTTCTATTAAATCTTGGATGAAATACCTTTATTAGATACACTTATTAGTGTCATGCCATTTGACTTAGTGGTATTAAAAATTTTGATTTTCTCGATACCATTCAAGTCATGGTTTTGTATCATCTAATGGTCAAATTTAAAGGAGAGTTATCATATTAGTATCAAGTAATTATTATAGGACCATTTCCATGGGTGCACCAAGACTATTTATATGTCTCTTCCCATTATAGGCTTTGGTTTTCCCCTTAGTATAGTTGTAATGGAGATAATTTGCTTTGTGGTAGTAGGGGGATATTTTTGAACTATTTGTACATACTTTGAGTCAGTGACACCATCCCCTATTATATTTGTATTCTTATTGAAGACTTTGGATTTACTTGAGAAAGTATTATCTTAGTTATAACCTTATTCATTTAGGGTATATAATTTAATTGTCCCTTTTTTACTGAGTGCTTTTTCAATTTGAATACCCTTCTCTATGATTTCATATAAGAATCTGGAAAACTATAATTTTAATTGATATTTCAATTCAATATTGAGATTATCAATAAATATCTTGGCTAGCTCCTTTTCTTGGCTAGAAAATTTTATGAATAGAAAATTTGTGAACATGATAGGTAGACCTTGTGGAGTACTTTAGATCATTTGAAAATAGGAAAGAACAAATTAAATCCAATTTATACCCTCTTGGATCTATCACAGACCCTAAAAACCCTAGTCTAGGGTTAGAAAACTAAATGTGGAATAACTATTGTTTATACTAGTGGAATTCAACAAAAAATTTAAGTATTATGTGTTTTAGCATGGAGAAAAGGAATATGGAGTTTCCAGACTAGTAAGGTGAATGTATGTACAAATTCTAATGACTGAATGTTGCCAATAGGTGAATAAACCTAATGAGGCCTGAGTAGATGTTAGAAAAGGCATTTTAAAAAAGAGTTATTGAATGAAACTTGTTATGGATAAGTAAAATGAAAGAGGGTATCTCAAAGTTTCTTTAGTTTCTCCTAATTAATCCATACTATTTTATACAATGAAGAAAACCATAAAAAATGCTACTAGTTTTTATACTAAATGGTGAGGTTGAAAAGTGGAATTGGTGTTTGAGATTTTGGTAAATGGTGAAGTGGCATAGAATAAGTGTGATAATCCTAATAAAGGTTATCTTAGATGAAGAATGCCTATAGGAGACCTGGTTCAAGCATGATGAGATTTTGTCATTGAAGCCTATTGGAAGCTAGTGAAAGATAGATTAAAAGAGTACATTGAAGATGAATAGTATGATGTGAGTGGATGAATAAGATCTATTCATAGCCTAAGGGTAGAGAATAACAATTAAAGATGCCAAAAGTGAGAAAGTTGACAAGCAAGAGAAGTTAAGGAAGATGGGAAGACATACTAAAGGTTTGCATCAAGGTAAAGGCAAACCAATTAAGGTTGGAATAATTTCAAGGAGTTTAATTAAATATTAAATTAACATTCACATTTTTCTATCTCAAACCAAGGTAAAAAGGAAGTAAGCTTAGTTTTGAAACTTGACAAAGTAGGCAACATGTCACTAACTTTTGGCAAAATGGGCCTATAGACAAAAATATGCATGATCTAATCACAAAATTTGGTGGAGAGACTAATTATGACATATTATACCTATATAACATATTTTTTTAGTTTTTTTATAATGATAACCATTCTCTATTTTAGCACAGTTAGATCTACCTTAGAGGAATTAGACATTTTAGGGCATCTACAGGGCAAGTCAAAGCATGAAATTTGGTAAAAATGGTTTACATTAACTTTAAAATTATCCAATTCCATCTTAAAGGTCCTAAATTTTTTTAAAATACTCTATATTCTTATACATACCTCTTGCAATCACTTGGTAGCCATTGGAGCCCAAACAAAGCTTTTGTCAATTTTGAGTGTTAATGAGGAGTTTAAGACTTGGAGAAGTATTAAAATTATATAATAATATGTTAGAAATAAAATTTTCCCTATTTATTTTATCACATTCATTTTTTCAATCAAAGGTTTTAAGAAATACAAGTATAGGCCTGTAGGAAGTGAGCAAGCCACTCAAGGTAAAGTTTGGTATAAAGGGTCCATAGGCAAAAATATGCATCTAAAAGATTTGAAAATTGGTAGGATTGGTCCTAATTAAATAATATACCTATCCATACTATTTTTAATTTTATGTGATAGTTTAAAGTTCCCAATATTTATACATAGGCCACTTAATGTCTCATGACAATCATCATTGGTGCAGGCATTTTTTTTGGAGGTTTAAGGTATAAAAATGGGTTACAAGATTATGGAAGTGTTTTAAAATAATAATAGTATGGTTTTAATCCCATAAAACACCTTTAAATATTTTTCACACTCTAAACTCCATGCAAAACCCACAAGCAATGTCAAAACCCCATAGGCAGGCTCAAAGGCATAAAGAGAAAAGTTAGATTTTTGATAATTTGAAGAGGAGAATACAAGTTGAATCAGGTAAATAAAATATAAACATTGTTTTTTAACCTCATATCATCATAAAAGTGTTCCATAACTCTAGTATGTTTTCACTTTCCTATAGATGCTCATTTTTAGAGAATGTTTCAAAAGGTCAAAGGTGAGTTTTCATTACTTTTGAATGATATAGCTTGGTATAAGGATTAGATCACATTTATTATGTTTTAAATACCTTGATAAAGTATTTATTATATTTTTTAATATTCAAATTATTATTTTTACCGATTGAGAGTCAATTGGGTGTAGAAGCCTAAAAATAGAATTTGGAAACTTGAGTCTAAATATCTTTAGAAATCAATAAGGGAATTGATTTATTATGTGGTTAATATTTACATATATATCTTGTGATTATATATGTTCTTCACATGATAGTATAAACCAAGGTTATACAATCAAATAAATGAGGAAAATAACTAAAGTAACGTGTTTAATTGAATCTTCACATGATAGTCTAAACCAATCTAAGATAATAATCTTTTCTTATAGACCTAAAAGGTGTTAAATTGTAAAATATATTTAAAAAGTCCTAAGAAATTACTATAGAGTTAATATTGTAAATAAATATAATCAAATAAATTAAATAGAGTAGATGATTATCATCACTTTATTCAAAATAAATTCACATGTTCAAAATAAGATTCTACTTGCAAGAAACTCAGAGTTCTAGACTTGCGAGAAAATGTAGATGACCATGAGCATACAAACATAATTAAAATGCAATCACTAATATTATTTATTTATTATAAGGGGTTTTTTCCCTTAATCCCACTCCATACATAAGACTCAGAACTCAAATAAGTGACTAGGTGTCTAACAACTACCAATCTAAGACTGATTCAATCACCAGTATAGGATTCAATTAATGAAAAGATATGTTCAACATCCCTTATTATTTCATTTGCATTATTATAGAAACAAATATTATTAATAACAATAAATGTCAATCTTTCTAATTTTAGGCTCTATCATACCAATATGATTTGAAACATTATCTTAACAATTTATTCTCAATCTCATAACATTTGTAATCCTTAAGTATACTTCAAAACCAATCATTCATAATAATTTAAACACAAGTGATTCAAAAATGACTTACTTCATTGGTTTTCTTAAATATTCATGTACAAAATAATAATGCCATGTATGAATTCCATATATAGGCATACAATATCAATAATACATTCGTTACCATATAATAATATTAAAAATTACATCATGTCTAACAACATAGTATCTAATGTTAGGTGAATACATCATATACACATGTATAATAATAAAAAAGTGTACATTGACATATATCTATAAAAAAAAGTACATCATCTACAACTTCCTAATCATCAAATAGTCTCTCTCTCTCTCTTTGCCTTACTTAAATAAGACTCTCCCTAAGATACCTTACTTGTAGATGGAGATATCATGTATACCTTGGATTGATCCAAGGTTCGACTATGGGTACTATGCTCATAACTCACTTGAAAATGAACCTATTCAACTACAAAAATTATTATAAAATTAACAATTATACATGAATCCAAGTTTAAAAAACTCATTTTAAACTATAATAAAAAATCATTTAAATATGCACTTACTACAATCTCATGGTCCTTAATTTTCCATTGACACTCAACTGGGTTATTGACAAGTTCATATGCATGAATAGACATGTAAATTAATGAATAAACATGAGGATTTATCATATTATTCATCTTAATCAACTATCAAAAGTCATATGACATCCCTGCATGCATAATACATTCTTCATATAAGTTATATTTGCCCAAGTATATAGTAAATTTATTAAAACAAAAGTATTAAATTACAATTCAAAATTACAAGTGAATGTACATAACTTATTGAGTGCCTATTTAGATGAAATTTTAGTTTTAATTCCCAAGTCTGTATCGAATCATAATGATGGAGGGGTGTCTACCCTAATCATCAGTTGAACAAATAAACTAATAATTAATAACTTGGGAAATTCTTTGATTAAACAAGTTATTAACAAACTTAGTCTTATATAAGATATGAAAATATCTAATGAGGTCACAATAATCATGAGTGTGACAAGTGGATATGTGTAACATGTGACTTGTAACACCTACTGAAGATAAGAAATGACAGTTTCATGAGGGAGAATGACAAGACAATGAGGGAAGATTTATGAATGAATTTTGTAAAATTGAGTCATTAAATGCAAGTTAGGTGTTGAAACAGACTTGATACACCTATATACACTATTTTGGATGATTTTATAGCTTTTTTGAGGTGTATTTTATATTTTGACCTGATTAAGGTCATTAGACCTAATTATCTTAAGGCAATGACTTGGTATAGTTGAGGATTATCTTATGCGATATGGTGTCTAAGTTGATTTGATTTAAAATTTTGATCATGTTAACACCATGAATATTTTTCTTATATACATTCATTAATTTTTGGTCTAATTAATTATTTGTGTGATTAAAAATCCCTTATAAATAGTCATTATGATAAGACAAGTAACCTATATAGGCATTTGTTGAGAATTTTGTAAATTGAGTTTTAATCAAGTTAAGACACTTACAGTGATAGGTTATTTTCAAGGGGGACATCTATATAAGCCTTTTAAGAGTGTCTAGAACCTTATAAAATAGGTCTCATCAAAATCTAAAGAAACATACAAAAAATATAACTAAATATTGTAGAGATAAGAGTGAGTGGATAGTCTTCTTTACAAGTGCATGATTTTGGTTTCCCTACAGGTGACATTAGGTCAACTATTTATCCTTAGATTTCCCTTAATTATTTTCAATGGAAGGTATATATGTATATATTACAAGTAGGTTGAGGTCAACAAAGGGTGTTATAGTCTTGTCAACACTTGATATTCATTTTAGGGGGACTTTCTTGATGAAAGGTGTTATAGTCTTATAGATTCAACATGTCACTCAAGTGATAAAAGTGCATGGATATAGATAGGCCCTCTCCCCCAGCTAGATATAGTAGGTATTTAGGCCCTATAATTAGATGGTGGTAAAAAACTACTTGACCCCATCTATCTATATGGGGATGAGTTCCCCTATTTGTATATGGTTGAAAGGTCTATGCCATATATATATAGGCTATAGTTTACAGTTGATGCTCTCCAAATAAACCAATGGGATCAAATGGCCTACTCTATATAGCTCTACTAATAGAGAGTGGCATACTATCTCTTATTAAATGGTATCAAATGACTATCCCTAATTGGGATTGAGTGCCTATCAATCCAAACAGACTATTTTTGATTGAGAGCCTATGAAACACAAGAAAAAATAACATTGGAAAATTGGGATCAAGTGAATTACAATTAAATATAAATATCATTTATATTATGAGAGTGATATAGATAGGGGATAGATCAACCCACTATTCCCCATCAGGATTAAGGGTCAATCTTTAAGTGAGATTGACCTACCTCTCTATGTAATCAAATATTTAGAGTCTAGTTAGAAATTGGAATTGAATAGGTATAATGGGCTCAAAGAGGATATGCCGTCTAAATTTATAACTCCATAGATAGAGATGAAATTATTACACTCAATTGGAATTAATGGGAATTAAATTGCTAGCTTTGACCATTTTGGATATCGATCATAGAGATTGAACCACAATATGTGATTAGGATAACAAGGAATGAAGTGGTTGGCTATGAGGTTAGTATTTAAAATAATGGAGTGGTGTGCATATTGATGAAGACATCCTATGCTCAATTGGGATTGATAGAAATATATTGTACCCAAAAAAAATTATCAAATGAATTATATATATAGTTCAACTCGCTATTTTGGTTATTAAAAAAATAGTTTGAAAGTTGAAATAAAAGTAAAAAAGTTGAGATGGAGGATGAGTTTCTAACACTATGCCAATCCATTTTAATACATCAAATAGTAAAAAGTCTAACAAAATTATATTAGGTATTTTATATTTTCTTACAAAACATCTACCAATGATGTAATTAAGGTGTATGAATGTACATCTAAAGTATATAAGATTCAATTGAAATTTTACCTTTGTAAATGTATATGGTGTCATATTGACATGGATAGATGTACTAGCAGTTGGCCCATTACCTAGTTTGTTAAATTGAAATTGTGATGTCGAAGGCAACATCTCCTCTTGGAACACAAATATATATATATATATATATATATATATAATTTATATGTGTAAACTATTTTTTACCTTTTTAATTTGAAAATATAACTTTAAAACTTAACATGAAATTATATAGAAGATACATGCATGTGTGTAGAGAGTCCCAACATATCCAAACTAAATGTGTGTGCCAATAACTCATCAATCAAGACCATATCCTCCAAGCCCTCTGAAGTGCCACCATCATCATGTGAAGGTCCATTGCATATATAACCATAAGATATCTATGGGTGGGGTCAATTACATCCACTAGGTGGAGTATCTTAAGCATCTATCTTTGAAAACCTACTCGTATGATGAATGAGTGTATCACTAAGCACACTAAGCACATACAAAGTGTCTATCTCCAAAACCTCCTTCATCATAAAGGGAATCTATATATGAAGTGGATTTTGGATAGGTATCCTTGTAGGTTGATTAGGTGTAAAATATGCACCTAGTTGATCTTGTGCAGAGCCTTTCCCTCAGTGCTGAAACTCACCATAGTCAAAATAGTTTAAAATTTCATTGAGGATGAACTCATAGTATAGTTTCCTCAAAAAGGACAAAGGGAAATCATGATTATTACAAAGTGGATAGTCAGACATCATCCACCATCACTCCCAAAAATTTGATTTAATCAAATTTCATTAGCATCGATGGATTAGGAAATGTTTGGTCATTATGGTAAATGATGCATTGGTGGCTAGGTTGATAAATAAGGCATAAATTTATTTTGTTGTTATTACTTTCTTCTTCACCTCATATGCTAATAGTTTATCTACATAGTAAGACCTATAGATATCCCTATATGATCTCCATCTATCAATTCAGCTAATTATCGAGTCAACTTGACCTAATACTAACTTGAGGGTATTAGCCAAATAGGTGTAGTGGGTATTTGTGGAAGTGGGATCCCTCATTCTCCTAATTATCTGCTCAATTCCAATTTTTTCTCCACTATGTGAGAAACTATATACTCCTAACTACCTAGGGGATCTAGTGTAACTATAAGAGGGTTAGGTGAAGGGTGAGGTAGAGGTTTAAGAGGGTTGAGTGGAGGGTTAGGTAGAGGATTAAGTGAAGTATTAGGTAGAGCATGTCGACCTATTGGAGAGAAATTATAAATCAAACTATGTAATACATTCACAAAAAAAATGATTTATTCCACATAAATTACCTCTTCTTCATGGTGGAATCATCAATCTCACAAATTTGGGAGAAAAGCAATGATTTCTATGTTGAGGTATCAAAACCAGAGATTTCCATGCTAAGGGAGAAAAATGTAAATGGGAGGGGAAAATGTGAATGCCAAGGAGAAGAAATGGAATGAGGAATTTAGTTTTTTTATTTTTATGTTTATGTAATTCATATGCATTCCTTCTAATTATAATGATGCATAAATTTTACTATAACACATATGCATTCCTATTGGTAAAGGAACATTTACACATTCCTTATACCAAAAATGTGTACACGTACATGTTATGGTAATAATGCATACACATTATGTCAATAACACATATGTATTATGTAATAATGCATATGAATTATTGGATATGTCCACAAAATTGTGCCCAAACTCTATGCACATACCATACTAGGTTAATTCAATTCCCAAATATCCATTATAGTAACCATTATACTGCCAGTTTATTTCACACAGAAGAAAATCTTCATCCAAGATGACTAGAAGAAAATAGGTCAATCAAGAGGATATTACCCACAAAAATCATCTAAAGAGTTAACTCAAAACAATCTCATCCTACCATAAAACATGGAAAAATCTAAGTCAGCACATCGCTGGCAAGTCATCCCATTCTTTAAAATAATATAACACAACCACTTAACTTGTATGATGGTAATTTTATATATTTAGAGTTATGATAGCTTAATAATTAATAAGAAAATCATAAAAATAGATTAATACTAGTTTAATCCTTAAAATTTTCATAAAATAAATAGATATTGCTCCCATAAGTCACTTATTCTTCAATTAGATACAACTATTAGTGAACACTTTTACAATTAACATTCACATGTAAGTATACCATCCAACTCAAATATAAGTAATTATCATACTAGTGCTTTATTTTTTTTCTTATATTTATATTACCACAAGTATTACATAAAATCAAATTTAATTTGAACATTCCATTAAAAAACAATGAGAGTAAATTCCTCATCTTAGTAAATGATGTCAAATGGCCCAAATATGCTTATTTACTAAATACCAAGGGAGGAATCTATAAACAAATCTAGATCAATATTGAAGGCAAAATTAAGAGTAATATGATTATCATAATCAAATAATATATACTTTTATTATTAAAAATCCATTTAACTCCTCATGAATGAGATGCCTATACAAGGAAGATAACCTGATATGGACTAAGGGAGGCTCAAGATTGTCAATTCCTAGTTTTAAATAGGTAGCTCAATGTAAAAAGTTGACCAATCAAATTTAGTCAACCCATTATATATTAAAAATTCATATAGGGTCATTCTAAGTCATAAAATTGTGACAAGGTCATGGTTAGTGTCACTTAATATGTTTCACATTTGTCATAGATGTCATTGTCCTAATTTTCCTTTAGGTCACCTTTTGGTCATTCTAGGGGAATTTGTATGTAATTTTAAAGAAAGGAAAAATTTAAAAGTATAATATAATTTCCAAGGTGTGAGTTGAGTGTCACAAATCAGTTTGAAACTAAATAAATGCATGTTCAACATGGATTCAAGAAGATAACTTCAAAACATGTAGTTAAAGGTAGTTGTAAGAAAAAGGATAACCACTTAACACATATGAATATTTAAAAGGATCTCTAAATGCCCCAAAAGTATTTTCTAGGCTTGAGAATATTTAACACTTTAAATTTTGTCAAAAACCAATCCATCTCCCTCATTACTCTCTTAGAAAAGGTCAAACAGGTTAACCAATTTACTCTCAACAAAGATAAGAGGGAAGGAGTTAGATTGAATATGTTTAGGAGAAGTTAGTAGACTTTATGGCCTTAATTTCCATACAAATAGTTTTTCGTTTGGTGTAATATTCTCTATGGAAAATCACTAAGCTTGTTGATGACTTCAAACTGCCTACACATCCCCACGGCCTCTAGTTTTGTTATTTATTTGCAGTTGTCTGATGCTTCCAAGTGTTGTAGGTGTATTTGAAGAGATTTATATTCCTGTTCATGTTGTTTTCATCTATTCTGGCACTTTTGAATGTAGGTATATATACAATATCACTCCATTGTGATAGAGATGCATATTTATCAATGTTATGTGGATAGTTATTTTTAGGTGTAGTGTTTTGTCCACTCACAATGGCTTCATATCAAAGGTAATGCACTTGTCTTACCTCCCCTCTAAGCATGGTGATGTTCTATGTATATTAAATATACTAATGAAGGTCTAAAATATTTTAAACTAGGTGGAGTTTAAAATTGTTCATATACATAGTCAGACTTCAATATAATAACCTACAAGACTATGTAGGAGGTTTAAGGCAAAGCGTTGAAAAGACTGTAGAGGTGTTTGGATTCAATTGAAGCCTTCAACTAAGCCTGAAAAAATAAAAGAAGTCATTGTATGAATGGTGATGCTAATACACATAGCTAGATCAAAATCTAGGCTCACAGGGTTAAAATGGGAGTCATTACCTTAATATCTCCAAAAAGGGATTTTGCCTTGTATAGTGTTATCTTGTGATGATAATCTATGAGGTCTATGTAATTCTTGTGTATCCATTCTTCTAGCTTGGACATAGTAGTAACTTGTAAACATGATAAGAGGTGGATTTCATCAAGATAATATCATGTAAAGGAGTTTCTAATTCTATCAATTTTATATTGTAGGCACTCAATCAAACACAGTGTCAAAAAGCCACATGAATCTATAACTTGCAAACCTAGGTGTGTTGATGGTGAGAGTGGTTGTATGGTCTCATGATAGGAAAAAGTAAATTCATGGGTAAATGGACTTAATAACTTCAATATGTAACCAAGGGATTTGATCATGGTTTTCAAACAAGAAAATGTCCACCTACAAGATTCTTGATTATCCAAATAAGCACTTATAGGTGACACAGTCACTAGATAGCTAGTCTAGTGAAAGGAGAATCTTGGTTGGTAGAAAAAATTTATAATATGGAATGATAAATATAAAATGGATAACCTCACCCTTCCATATGGTCCTTATATAATCATTAACACCTATAATAACCTTGTGAATTTTGAATATGCACATATAGTTGAAGGCAATCTGTAGACTAGTGTAGGCATATGAAAAATGCAAGTTGGTTTGGTATGCATTGGTGTAATATTGAATGACTATGATAAATAAATATAAAAATTATATATCACATTTCATATGACCTTTAGAGATATATTAAAATAAAAATTACTAGGTTTTGAACCCTAACATAAAGTCAATTAAACCTTGCCTATAACCATCAACCCCAGTAAGCTAGTTTTGACAAATTTGATGTTTGTGGCATCTAGAGTTATGATCAAGTTTTAAAATTTTGTTTAGAAAATAATAATGAATTAATATGTACTTTTATAGTCTCACTTTATTATGATGAATATGGTATATACCCTCTATTTTATCTTAGATAGAGGGCACTCCCTAAAGTGCATAACTTGCAGACCTAGCACATTGGGGATAAAAATATGAAGTGAAGAGATAAGAATTATTTTAGAGAGGATGTGTGAGATTTTTTATAAGGTTAAAAATTATTTAATGTCTCCTGAAATAATTATAATCACTCAAAATTTGATATATTCATAGAAGACATAATTAGGCCTAATAGACCTAACCCTTACAAGTGCGTAACTTGATTCACAAGACTACATCAACCTTAAAAACCATATGATGACCTTAAAATGAGAGTATAATAATATTTGGAAACATTTTTTATAAAATAACATCACATAAGTAGTCAATTTGGCCTAATTTCCTTTAGACATACTCATAACATAGTCAAGAACTTGAGAGGCCATTTTCTTATGCTCACACCTATACAAATGAGTTTCATGAGACCTAAATGATTTGGGTACGGTTACATGGGGTATATAAATTATTTTTAGTATAATATTTTTGGGAGTTATATTTTTTTTCTATATGAATCATCACTAAGAGTCAAAATAATCAAAAACCCTCTCAAAACTCTGGTTTGGACCCGATGGTGAAGATATTAAGAGTGATGCATTCAAAGTTGGTAAAATGGCTTATAAAGTTTTTTTACATAATTATCACTCTCCCAATATCCTTTACATATAATTTTATCATACCATCGCTTATATGAATAGGCTTAATTCTCTCTTTTTTATAGGATTTGAAGTGTGTTTTAGGTATAAAGGAGAATGGATAAGTGAGAATAATTTTGGGAGGTATTTAGATAATTTTCATAACTAATAAAACTTATTTATCACCCTAGTTATGCATGAAGAGATATATTTTATACCATTCATCATAGATAGTCTAAATAGATAGTGAAAAGGCAAAATGATTACCTAAGTGTGAGAGTGAAAAGAGTGACCTTAAAAATTTTGAGGTCTACCTAATGGATTATAAGGAAAATATATTATAAATAGGTTTCCTATATACTCTTCAATTCATCTCCATGAGAAATGGAAATCAACTTAGGTGACAAGTGTGAGGACATACCTAGAGGGCTAGTGATGAATGACTGTAGGTAGTAAATGACAAGTGATAAGGAAGATTCCATCAAATAGAGAGGCATATATGACCTACAATAGCCTCTTCTCCACATTCTCATGTCATATCATATGTTTCAAGTCTTCCTATGGTATTTTTAGATAATCAAGTAAACCCCTCACCATCATGAAGGCAGTTTTAAAGCAAGATAATGAAGAGTTTTATAACAACTTGAGGAAGGTGCTTTGTTTTATATTAACACATGTTCATGATATATTCATAAATTTTTCCACTTCATTCCATGTCATTTTATCTAGTTTACATAGTTTGACACTTGTCCTTATGACCGTTGAGCTTCACTTATTCTCTCTCTTCTTGTATGCTCTATATATTTAATCTTATTTGGCTTCTTAATGGATCCAAAATTTGTATGGCAAAGCCCTTCTAGTTTTGACACCTCATTTACCTTTGAATAAAGTTTTTTAAATTTTATTAATTATCTATAATATCTTTCCTAAGTGTGTTAAGTGGTTTATGTGGTTGATAAGTGATGAATATGCTCTCCTTGCTTCTATTTTTGCTTTTACATATTTGTGTGAGTGATATCTCTTCTAACATGTTTCATAAAGTTTATTTTTTGTTAAGTGTGTCTTGAAGTTTAAGATCAACTATTGGTGTCTTGTATTATACCTTATTTACTCCCACCTCTAAAAAGTCATATAAATCTACCTCTATGATAAATACTTATGCCAAAAAGACATAGAGTTGAAGTCATTTTGAGTAGTTTTCTTTCTTAAGTATAGATGCAAGTGTGTCATGTGGAGTTATCTTAATGTATCACCTCATTATCATATGTTTATTTAATGTCTCTTTCATCATTTTTCACCCCCAATAATGATTAGCCTAGTGTAGTGTGAGCCTAGAAGATAAATAAATGGAGCTAGCCCTTTCAAACCTATAAATATATCTCTTATAGTAGCTTGCCTATGAAGGGATATAATTCCATGTATCCTAAAATTAATAATGTCTAATTGACTTCTCTAGGGTGAAATTTTAGGATATAATAATTTTGGCATGCCCAGTGGGATATGAATTCCATGAAGGTTGTTCAAGATATATGTTGGATTTGATAATAATGAGATATAAAAGTCCACTTCTTATAGTATCTGGTGACTCCAAAGTTTCAATATTGTTTGTAAAATAGTGCACTGTTCCATTCCTAAGGTAATCACAATGTATCTCACCAAAGGCATACCTTTTGAATGTTAAGAGCTTCCTCCTTATTCCTACAAAGTAATTAGATTTGAAAAAACTCATCTCTATCCAAAGAAGTCATATCTTACTCATAAGCCCATAAAAAAGTTCTTGATTCCTCCATTCTTGTAAATTAGTAAGGCCACCATGTCAAGGAACCATGATTTTGTTTCTTTAAATGGTTATAACCCTCTAAGACTTTCTCACAATGATGAAATCCCCATATATTCCATCAAAAGTGTTCCATCATACACCAATGAGACTTCCATCACACCTATTAAGCATATAAGAAATATTGCTAACTTAAATAATATTCACCACATTATAGAGGAGAACATTATAATCAGGTTGTTGGATGTATCTTTCAATGGAAAAGTTCTTGACTGATATGGAACTTTGGAACCTAAATAAATTACAACTTTGGATTAGTTGAGAGATGCATTGAGTAGAAGATATGAGGACAAGAGTGACAACTTGTCACTAATGGAGAAACTAAATACCATTATGAGAGAACCTCAAGAAGTCATTCAAGAATTAAACACATGATTTTAGAAGATGTGGGATAGGATACAAATCTTGGTAAGAAAAAAATATCACCATTCTTTCCTTTATTATCTTAAAGCATTTGATAGTGACATTTCAATGATGATACAATCTATGGGAGGTGACACTCTACCTAATGCCTATGAGGTGGCCATTAGGGTAAAGACTTATTTGATTCAAGTTATAAATATTGATCTAATACCTCCCATGCCTATTTTCCCAAATTTTCAAACTTCTACACCTTCTATTTCCGTTATTCTTGCACCTAAAAATAAGCCTATTTCCCCTAGTCATTGAAGTAAATCTAATGAAGAAGATGGGGTGAGATCTTTAAAGAAAGAAATCCTAGGTCTAAAAAGGATTATATTATAACATCAAATCAAGCCCTTCCAAATTCACTATCAACCTAATTAGTCCTACCCCAACTATCAAGGCAATAAACCTCATTTTAAAGGTCATCCTCAAGGTCAAGGACATCTAGTTCAATCACAACCATATGGTGGATATAACCCCAATACCATTTCTACATCAAGGACAATAATTCATACTCAAAATAACCTTTCCCAAGAGCATAATAGTTAACCTTAATTATATCAACCTTATGATCCATATCCCTATGTTAATGAGTCTTTCAATCAAGCCTTCATGGCAAATTTGGGAGCTATGCCAGCTATGACTCAAGATGAAGTACCAAATGGAGGAGTGATTGATGGGAAGGGTGCTCAAGTGGGGTATGTAGTGGGTAATTTATATCAATATGACTCATGTTCAGTCAATCATCAAGGGAATTCAAGGATATATGTGAGTTTTATAGAAATAAATACAATAAGTAAGAGGAAGGTAGTTAAGTAAGTTCAAGGGGATGTTAATAGTGCTTTAATAGATGTTAAAATAAGCACAATGGTAGGTATGTATAATGTCATTCCAAATGCATAAGTAAGTCAAATATATCAAAATTTTAGAAGTGTTTTTCAAGGTGTAATCAACATGATTCCTAATAACAAATAAGTAAAAGTTAGTGATCTTTTTATTAACATTGTAGAGCAAATTAAGAGCTCTCATGTGAATATATCCATGTGGTATATATTTTCAATACCTAGACAAGTAGACTTAATTCAAGAATATATGTCTAATCTCAATTTAAAAATCAAACTCCCTAATCAAATAGAGTTAGCCTTGAAAAACACCATAAATCTAAGTGAAGGATAGTCAAACAAAGTTGAAAAGGTAAACAACCCTACTCCATTCAATATATTCATCATTATTGGAGATTCCTTGGTACATAATTATCTCATTGATAGTGGATCCATTACCTATGTCATGCCAAATAAATTAGATGAAAAATTAAACTTGAAGTATTATCCTAATGCCCAAAGAGAGGTATAATTGGATGGGTCAGCTACTAAGACTTTTGGCATAATCAACAGTTTACAAATCATTCCCCATGCTTGTCCTACTTTCACCATTTCTTAGGATGTTATATGGGTATATGTGCCTCCTCATTTTTCACTTTATTTTTCATCCTAAAAATATCAAAATGTCAAGTACCCTAAGGGAGACCCATTAATTTATTGAAAAATGCCTTAAATTGACTCAAAACACCCATTTTTCCAAGCTTGTGGAATTTGGAGATTGGACTACAATTTATAGTTTTCAAATTTTCAAATTGCTTCCCAAACTCTAGATCCCACAATTCATTAGCTGGTAGAATCTAGAGAATGGACTATAATTTGTAGCTTTTAAAATTACAAATTACATCCCAAACTTTGGATCCTACAATACACTAACCAACAAAAATTGAAGATATGATTGAAATTTACAATTTAAAAAATTGTAAATTACAATAAGACCCTCACTTCCCACTATACACTATCCCATGAAAATAGGAACTCAGGAGACAATTTGTAATTTTACCAAGTAAAAATTGTAGTTAGAGTTTCATTTTCTATGTAGCCCTTTTCCTACATAATCTAGAACTCCAAGTGCAATTTGTAATTTGAAAAATTATAAATTGTCTCCCAAGTTCCACCTTCCCATTTTCAAAGGACAACCTAATCTAACCCATGGAATCTAGAGTTTAACGTGTAATTTACAAAATTTTAAAATTACAAAAGTGTTTCCAGACTTTAGATCTCCACCAACCACCACCATTAATGCATTAATTATATAATGTCTATATAAATGAGATTTGTGTTTGATTAAAGTCATTATTAATTTTCTAATTTGATTTGGAGCTCTAACATGACCTCGAACCATGACCTTGCACCATGCCTTCAACCTTGTAAACCATGACCCTAAGCCACATGTTATGCTTGTAAGCAACACCACACTACCTTTGAGTATTTTCATATTATTCATTTTAAATCCTCTGCATGTTTTCTTAAAAGCAATCATTTCCTAAAAATTCGAGCTTTTTGTTAAGCTTTTTTAATCTTTCTACATTATTTGTGGATTTTATTTCATTTTTAGGGTTTCATTGTATTACATAGGTGTCATCTAGTTTAGGGTTATTTTCATAGTATTATTATTTTATAAAATTCTCACGCATTTTAAATTAGTTGAGATCTTAGGGGTTTTTCCACAATTTTCATAGTGTAAATATAGGGCTTAAAATTTCAAACCAATGAATATTCTTATCATATTCAAAAATTAGTCAAAAATATTCCTTGCTTGATCCCTCCATAATCCCCGTATACTTTAGAACTGCAAATTGCACCTTTCATCTCCATGGGATTTTAAACTGTAAACTAAAACATATAATCCCATGGACATTATTAGTAATTAGAACAATCCTAAGTTACACCAGTGTTTCCATCTATAATTCACACCTCCAATCTCCACTAGATATTTTTACCTACTTTTACAACTACACTTTATCATGGACTTTTCACCTACATAGAACAACTCCAAGTTCCACCAGAGTTTCCACCTACTTCTAGCACATGGAAATCCCACCAAATTTTGTATTTGGTCTTCCCTCAATATTATCTCTAAATTTCATGTCTAGGAAAGAGATGAATTTTAATTTTAAATGACCCAATGTAACTCGTAGTCTAGAATCCAACACAACTGAGATTACAGACATAGACTTAGGTCACATTGACCTAGGTGACTTCTAGACTAAGATCAATGCAAAATTCAAGAATGACTAGATCCAAATAATTTATGACTCTCAAATTTCCTAAGTAGTATCTTTCACCTTGATTGCGCAAAGCCTTGAGTTAGTACTCATGATATCACAACACTATGATGCTAACAAGAGAGAAGTGTTAAATGATAATGGGGAAATGATTATAAATCTAGACCCAGATTTCATTGACTCCATGTTTGTGATACCAAAGTTTGATATTTATCTAAATATAAATCAAGAATCATCCAAAAAAATATTTCAATAAAAAAACATTGGATGTTAGAGAGTGATAAACAAAGCAGTGGTTAAGGATTACTAAGGCTACATTCACCAGATTACATAAGACATTAGTAAGGAATAATTTAAAGATAAGGTAAGAGATGTAATTATATTAATTCATAGGATCAATGGTTGTCCTAATATAAATATATTCCAACATTTGTATGTATCAATATATATATTGGTCATCCATGAGAATAAACAATACATCCACTAGGCACAACTCATCAATGACTCCCTCCACAAGTAGTTAATGGAGGTACAAACCATAGGGAAATACTACATGACCTCCTACCTTATATATATATATATATATATATATATATATATTGGTGAAAGGGATAAATTTCTTAGGGCTCGACATTGTAGCTAGTGATGTAAGTAAAGTGTTTAACTATTACCTTGACCTCACTCTTGAGGCAAGTAGATAACACTTTAGAAGAGTCAATGATGCATTCATCTACTGCATCATAATAATGTTTGATAAGGAACTAGAGAGAAAGATATTCTTTGATGTAGCCACTATAAATATCACCCAGTGGTGTTCCTATTTCATCCAATTCCCCATATACTCTTACATATGGGTATATGTATTTAGTGGATTCCCTTATACCCTTCCAAGATATTTGAGTGATAAATGGACATTCATGGAGCTAGTGATGCAACTTATCAAAACTCACAAGCTATTATCTAGTGAACACAATTCAAAAATTCATTTCCCAATCAATATACATAGATACACATGCCCCTCCCTATCAAAATCCAAGTGTGCATAAGTATAAATGACACAGATGACATAGATGACCCTAAAATATCTAGAAGCAAGACCATTCTATGAGTTCATGGAAACATCATTAACACACTGGGAATCTCCACATATTCCCATATTCCCTACTTTTAATATTACTAGAAAGATTTGGATGATGATGAGGAAGTTATATTGAGGGATTACTCTAGAATGACCTTGGATCAAGTCAAATATTTTGATTTAGCACCAGTCTCTAAGGACTTGGTGGATGATGAGTCCTTGATAGACAAGGTCTACTATTCTAATAAGATATACTTGTAACCCTTCACAATAGTAAGGTGGTATCATCCTGAATCATTTTTTTAATAGAAAGAACTGCCCACGTGGTTGATAAAATAAATAATTGGATCAAGAGTAAAGGGGTCCAAGTGACCAAAGAGATAATAAGTATCATATTAAAACTACTAAAGCTCAAGGAACTAGGAGTTCAATGATCAGTAGAGGGTCTTAGTGGTATATAAATACAGTAACAAGATAGGCCCATGATCTCCCACAAAATAAATAAGAAATCAAAGGCCAAGAAGGGGTAATCAAGTAAAGAGGGAGCAGGAGTAGATCAATTGGTCATAATTTCATTTGAGGACACAATTGTAGTTGAAACATCCATAGCTTCAACCCCCATCTTGATTATAGTTACCACTTCTATTTCTATACTTTATCCCCCAACTATTTCTATTGTTCTTGTAGCTCTAACACCTCCTCCTCATGTCTCCACTCCTCCTTCACATCAAGTAATTCCACCTCCATTCCCACTAGTTTACCTATGATAATAAGACGATTACCAATAGTACAATCAAGTCAATTAAACACTCAAGTCTCCCCTTCATTGGATACTTAGGTTTCTATTTCACTTCCTCTTCCTATAATTTCACTCCCTCCTTCCATAATTCCTTCCATTCCATTTACAATCCCTTCTATTCCATCCCCGTTAATCACTAAAATTACACAATAGTATCTAGCCATGGATTTAGTCATTCTGAATTCAATCCCATTAGACATTCCAACCCTTGGGATAAGTAATAATTCATCTTCATTCCCCTTCATCTTTCCTACTTTACCACCCTTGAGTGTTCCTACTAGTTTAATTGACTCATTTAAGGCCTTGGACTCCATACTTCCACTAGTCCCTAAGTTTTAACTTCTTATGTCTACTCCTCTATTGGTATCACTTCCATCTCCTATGCCCCCAATAGACACATCTATTTCCATTACCCCTACCTCTTATACTTTCATAGTAACCCCTACCCCTACAATAGAGATAGAGAAGGAACAAGTCCTTGATGAAATGTGGACCTTCAACCCATGAATGGAGAAGAAATTGCATAAACATCTACTAATAAATAATTAATAATATAAATATAGGAGATGACACTTATCAATGTGCCCACTAGTGCATCATCTTTGGCTATAGATTCTCCAGTGATAGTGTCTACATAATAGGATTCTACCCCTATTTGGTTAGCATAGACAATGGGTAAAAAACACAAGCAAATGGTGTCCCCAAGTACATTGGATTTTGGTCTCTCAAATATGTGTAAGAAATCTAAGACAACTCCCTAGACCTTTTCAAGGATATTTTATGACTTAGTAGGTGAAAAGTATGTTGAGATTGTAGTCCCCCCACCAAAGAAATAGAAAGAATATCTAGTGCTCAGGGACTATCAGGTATCAAAAGTTTACCTTGGTCATCCTATGAGAGGGGGGTTGAAACATGATGTTCAATACAAAATTAAATCCCTCTTTGAGAAAATGGATAGTGACAAGGTCACTAATGATGAATTGAATAATAAGGTTGAACAACTAATGGCTGCATTTAATAAATTCATTAATCTCACTATAAAATTAGCACAACCTGAATCATCATATCCCATTATTTAGATCATAGATCAACAAACACTTGATGCAGTGATAGGAATTGGTAGCATGGGAAGGGACATCAAGGGATGGGTTGAAGAACTCATCTCAAAAGGAAAAAATTCATTGGTATAGTAATGGATAACTATGCAGTTGAGAGAGAGAAGAGTCAATCTGAGAGAATAGGCTAGAAAGTATGAGGGAGGGAAAGAAAGATTGAATAATTTCTATCCTAAATTTATAGTTGTGGGCTTGATTGACATGGTCATCCTCCATCTAGGAAACATACTAAAAAATAGAGATCAAGAGGAGTTAGATAGAGTAGCTCAATTCAAAATAAAGATACTTGCAGAGGTTGCCCATGACAAGGCCACCAATATGCTATATGAAATTGAAGATTTTTTGAATAAATTTTCATGTTGACCAATAGATTATTAGGATTAAATCCTTTTAGTATAGGAGGTTTAGAGTAAATTCCAATAAGTGATTGAAAAATAATATGCATGAGATATAGTTTTCACCTTGAGATCTATCCACCATTTCATCAAATATCATAGTACATTGGATCAGATGGGTAAATAGATTCAAACATACAGAGCTTTGAGAAGGGAAATTTTTGATAGAGTAGTATATTGTGAGATAACCAACCTCTACTATTTTATCCCAGATGAAGATGGAATCTAGGAGATATTCAAGTCTTTTGATGCATATGTTCAAAAATTATAGGCTGAGAAGGATAAAGAGTCTAAATAAGTGTTGGAAATAGATTAATTCTTTCCATTAAAAGTATTTTCATTATTTTAAAACTATTGTAAATTTTTAAAAGCACATATTTTAACTTGAAAATATCTCTTTGATAGCTCTTTTTTAGAAAGATCCATGTGTATTTTACACTTTCTATTTTGACAGGTTGGAAATTATAAAAAGTAGACTCATAAATTACACTTTTCATTTTGACAAGTTTTAATTGCTTAAGTTATAAAAGCACATATTGAAAAATGCAGTTAGTTTTGAAAAAGTGGTATGACTTGAAAGTTTTAAAAGTCTCTCTTGAAAATTATAAATTAGGGCTTTGTTAAAAAAATAACAAAAGCTATCTTAAAGTTATCTTTTGTTCTAAAAATGAGTTTCACTTTAGTGCCCCCCATTGCATGAAGATGAAGTTGTAACTAAATTGGAGAAGAAAGAAGGCATTGTATGCATATTTTAAAGCTATTTCCACACCTCCAATAATTGAAGATCATGCCCAACTCTTGCATATTCATTTTACAACTTGTTCACCATACCTATGATGCCATTACTATTGTAAATGACATCTCTTTTGTTGGAGTTTCCATATTTGCATGTTCTTCTACTAGGAATTGAATTTCATTGTTAACTACATTTCATTTATGATATATTCTATATAAATATGGATAATATGGCAGAGCCCATCTTATATTTTTGTTGCTAGATTTCTTATTTTTCATTTTGAGTAACTTTTATACATGTTTTAACTTGGAGAATGAGAATAAATTGAATATTTGCCTTTCCTATCTAAGAAATATCTATATATGAAAGATTATTTGAATATTTTTAGATGTTTTAATTCTTATTTCAGTCATGAAATTTCATTTTTTGTATTTTCTAACCTTTTGGAAGAGTTTCTGTTAAAATTAAAGAATCTTGTCCCTTGTATGAAAGTACCAATTATTACCTCTGATTTCCCATTCGCATGAGTTTGTTATCCTACAAATTTCAATATTTTTTCTATTTTTTTGTGCTCATTCAAGCAAGCATTAAAATCCACTATAAAAATATTTTGTATAATCACCATTTTCAATTTTTTAAATTTCATTCCCAAAACTCTTTTCCCTAGTCAAACCCTAGTTTAGGAGCAAGAACACTAAAGGAGTAGAATTTCTATAAAATTGATATTTTATCAATTGCAATAAATTTAGTGAAAGGAAACCAAACTTATTTAGAGGTTCACTTCAATTTTCCAAGGTCATATAGCTTGGAGGTGATCCCATTGTATCATTATATTTTTGCACAGTGAGCTACAATTTTAAGAATGAGTGTAAAATCTATGTGATAAATTTTTTTGGCACACTTGGTGGGAACCAAAATTTATAAAGAGATTGGTGATATTCTCAGTGATCATCTTACAATCCTCGTACAAATTTCAAAATCACCTGGTGACTCCACTAGCTTATAGATTCAAAATTTCAAGATTTGCATATGCCAAGCAAACAAACAAGATCATCTATTAAAGATAAGAGAGCTAATTTTTTAGAATTATCATTTATATCTAAAAAGAGATAAAAATCATTTATAACTTTCCCTAGAGTATATCTTATAATTTTATTTTCATCTCCTTTAATTACTCTCATCAGTTTCATACCTCCCATGATGGCTAAAAATTTAAATTTCATAGCTTTCAATAGAGGTAGCCCACTCCAATTGGCCTAGTATGATGATATAGCTACCTTGGATTTAAAAATCCTTCTGTATTTTACTATTAAATCTTCCATGACTCTTATGGATCATATACAATACATTGTTAATCTTTATTAATTCCATAATATGGTGCAAGATAATGTTACAATCAGACTTCTAGTCTCCTCTTTCCAAGGGAAAGCCTTGAAATGGTATAGAGGTCTTACTCTTAGTTATATACATGTTTATGATAACCTAGGAACTACACTATTTACTTAGTTTGAATACAAGAGAGACAACCTTTCCCTGTTTGAAAAGTTAATTATTATTTAATGGGCTCCTCATGAGCACATGATTGAATTCAATTTTTGTTTTCAAAAAACATTGAATAGAATTCTAGTATTGGTCAAGAAAACTCTAAATAATGCTTTAATATATTACTTGAGATCCTTGAATAGTGATATAGTGGTTATGATTCAGTCAATGGATGGCACCACACTTCCCAATGCCTATGAAATTATACTAAGGGCAAAAAATTGTTTAATTTAAGTAGGAAAAATTATCCCAAGGTCACCAATGACTCTATTTCTATAAATACCTCCTAAACCACTTGTAATTGTTCCAATTCCCACATGAACAAAGCACCAACTTTGACTCCTGCTCCTATAGATGATTTATATAAGGTTAAGTCACAACTCAAGAGTTTTGGCAATGAGTTAGTATCAATGAAGAGGTAGCAATCCTATAACTAAAAACCTTATCAATAGGTTAAACTAGCATACCAACCTAATAAACAACCATAACAAGGAAATTTAGAGCCATAAGGTCAAAATATGTAAGCAAAACTTCCAAACATATGTGCTCTACCTACACCTAGGGCTTCCAAAGCTATTATACCTATTCAGAATAATTTGGCTCAAGAGTATGATTGGTTTTATCCGATGCATAACCATAATACTTATCCTAATGGTGTTATCAATCAATCCTGATGGTGTAAGGCATATCAAACACACTATAATAGCAAGAAGAAGCCACTTCCTAACAAGTAGACACACAAGAACCTACTCAGGGAGAGGCCACTCTTCTAAATTACAAAGAGGAGTTATGTGGTGTAAATCAAGAGGAGGCATTGTTCAATGGTGGACATGTAGTGGTAGCTAATACACATTCAAATAAAAGAGAAATAGAAATTTATCAACCCCCTAGGGTTGAACAAGCTAAAACTTCTAAAGTTGTATAAGAACCTGCAAAGAGCAACATGGTACAAAGGCCACCCTTTGTACCTACAAACTAGTCCAAAGCAAAAGTGTTGACTCCAAATCTTATAAAAGAGAACATAGCTCCCATAAAGGCACTAATAAAGGTTAAAAATATCCCTTTCAGTATTATTTATCAAATGAATGATACCAATTTGAATAATATTGTGTGGGAAACATTATGCATTCCTATACAAAGGGATTTGCTATAGGAATCTTTGAAAAACTTCCAAATAATGGATAAGGTTCCAACCAAGGGACCTAATTCTATAATTAATTTGTGTCAACCACAAAATGACACTAAAACAATCAAAAAAGGTAAGCCTCTCCTTTCTATCTTTCACTCATAGTGGGGAAGCATCTCATTCATAATTGCATGGTAGATTTAGGGGTTAGCAATTCTATTATGACCAAGAAAATATTTGATGCCTTTGGTATAAAATATACACCTTTAATAAAGGTGTGGTTCAATTAGATGAGACTAATGTTCAAATAGTAGGAAAAATAAAATTTTTAAATCTCACTATCCACGCATGTCTAATCTTGTCAATTTCCCAAGATATCTTAGTTATATATCTTCCCCCTTATTTTTTCATTTATCTTTCATGAGATTTTACTAAAAAAAATAGGAGTATATCTATCTACTGATTGGTCTTACATGTTTCTTAAGATGATATATCAAACAAGATTAATAATAAGAGTTGAGCCAATAACTAAAGATCATATTGAGCCATACATTCCAATCCCTATCAACATGAACTATATACTATAGGACTGGGAAAAATAAATTGACCATGAAGTTGCAACACCTATAGAAGACATTATATAAACTAATATAGATGAATGGGGATTAGCCTTCCAATTTGATCCTTATGACTATGTACAAAAAACAAGGTTGGGTACATATTACATTCATGAAATTTATTCAATCATCTGAAACCTAGTAAAATTTGATAAAGATCTTTAAAGAATGTGTCAATTATTATTTGATGATTTGAGAAAAAATAATGGTATAGGTATTATCATGATCTTTCCATAAAAGGAGATCTATTTCTATTTCTTCAAACTTTAGTTCAGCTACACAAGCAATGTAGCTTAATATGAAGATTTGATTCGAGGTCTACAATTGGCCAAAGAGAAAGGGATAAAATCCCTACAAATATTTTGTGAAAGTGATTTGATTATTCACCAAGTGAGATCCAAAAATGTAACTAAGAATAATTTTCTAAGATCTTACAAACATAATTTTTAGGACATATTAGAAGAATTTACCACTTTGAATATTCAAATGATGCCAAGAGCATAGAAAAAAGATGGTGATTGTATGACCTAGGTAGGCTCCCAATATAACCTACATAAATAAATAAAGAAGAAAAATATCTAGCATGTAAGTTTGATAGTAAGTCCATCTATTCCTGATATGCAACCAATTGACAAGTCTTCTATAGTGACCAATAAATTGTAAACTTTCTAAGAGAAGAAGTTAAATTCTCTAATAGGAAATATTCAAGACTCAAATATCAATATGGATATCAAATCATCTAGTTGAAGACAAATAAACTACCCATGGGTATTGCTACTCTAGAAAACATCTTTAATTTAGATGATCAGCTGAAAGGCAAAAAGAAGAACATTACAATAAATGAATAAGACAATGAGCTAGTGGTCATCTCAAAAGGGAAATTAGTGAAAATAGGAAAGGTATGAAATGATTCTAATAGATAATATTTTATTGAGTTGTCTCAATAATTTGATGATAAATTTGCTTGGAGTTATCATGATCTAAGGGTGTTTGACCCTAGCTTAGCCCAACATACAATAGAGCTTGGTTAAAATACCAAGCCTATTAGATAGAAGTAGAGATTGATTAATCTAAACATAGAACCCCTAATGAAGAGTGATTTGTCCAAATTGATAAAAGCTAACATCATCTTCCCTATCAAGCACTCATCTTGGGTTGCTAATATGGTCCCTATAAGAAAGAAGAATAATGAAATTAGGCTTTGTGTAGATTTCAAGGATATGAATAAAGCATCTCTAAGGGATCATTATCCCCTTACCCCTATGGAGAAAATTTTTCAAATTATATCAAGATATGAAAGATTTTCTCTTCTAGACAGTTATTCTGGTTATAAGTAAATCATAGTGTAAGAATCAGACTAGTTTAAGACTAATTTTATTAGAAAATAGGGTATGTATGCATATAAAAAGATTTAATTTGGTCTTAATAATGCTGGTTTAACATTATAGAGATCCATGGGCATGGATTTTAGAGGTTTGGTAAATTATATGATCCTAGAATACTTGGATGACATCACTATTTACTCAAAGCATGCTAATGCACACCTAGATCACCTTAGTAAAAAAATTGAAAGACAAAAAAATTGTGTTTTCTCTAAATCCAAAGAAGTGAATTTTCATAGTTCATGAAAGGAAATTATTAAGACACATTATTTCAAAATAGGGTCTTGCAATAGACCTAAAAATAATTAGTGTTATATTTGCATTATCACTACCAAGCCATAATAAGGGATTATAGAGTTTTCTTGGAAAAATCAATTTTGTAAGAAGATTTGTTCCATATTTTACCTTTATGGCCAAACCCCTTACTTCAATGCTTAATAAGAGTATGATTTTTAGCTAGACATAGGAAGAAAAAGACATATTTGAAGCCATCAAGCAAGCTATTTCTCACGTTCCTACCTTATTAAACCCTAATTATGAGAAATATTTCATTCTTTGTGATTTTGGAAGGGAAGGAAACAACTTAGTTATCTTGACTTAGCAAAATAAATAACAATTGGAATAGCTAATATCTTTTTTCAATCAATCCTTGAATTATTATGAAGAAACTTATAGTTTTATGGAGAGTCAAGTATATGTTATGATTATAGCTCTCAAAACTTTTAGGCATATGTTCTCCAATAATAAAATTCATCTGATGGTTAGTCACCAAAGTGTCAAAGAGTTCTTATTGATCCAGGAGATAAATGAAAAAAGAGTAGGGTGGATCATAAAGGTCATGTCATATAACATGGACATAAAAATCACAAAGCTTGTAAGATGGAAGGGATTATGTGAACAATTGGCTTATGATATCAATATTGTTGAGGTAGTATCTAAAATATTATATGCTTAAATTCAATCCACCTCTTTTCAATAGCTAGATCTGTGATATTACTATTTTATTGTAGACTGGTAAGTACCCATATAATTTTCATATATCCAAGAAAAGGTATTTTAGACTCCAATCCATTCCTTATGTTATTTTTGATGGAATACTATTTATAAAAGATATGAATGGAGTCATACTAAGATGTATTGAGCATAATCAAGTCCCCAAGGTGTTCAAATAATTTCATGATGGCCCATCTAGATGACATTTCTATGTAAGGACCATGTCCATAAAAATAATTAGATGGGGATATTATTTTCCTAAATTATTCAAAGATGCCCATCATTGGGTAAGGGAACTATGAAAAGTGTGCTTACTTCACAAGCAAGAAAAGATTAGTAGTTCTTCCTCTCACACCAATTCAAGCTAACCAACCCTTTACTCAATGGGGATTGGATTTCATTGGTATGATCAATCCACCATCTACTACAAGCCATAAATGGGTCCTTATATCAATGGATTATTTCACAAGATGGACTGAAGTAGTTGCACATAAAGATGCCATGAAGGCATCTATTCTAGAATTTATGGATGACATAGTCTCAAGGTTTGGTATTCCTACCACCATTATCTTAGATAATGATAATGCTTTTGTGGGTACTCAAGTGAGTGAATGGGATGTAAAACACAATTTAAACTTGATTACTTATTTCAATCATTACCCATAGAGAAAGGGCTTGTCCAAGTCTACCAACAAGAACCTCATAAGAATTATCAAAAGAATAATAGAGGATAACCAAAGGAAATGACACCAAAGTTGAAATCAGCACTGTGGGTTGATAGGATCACCCCTGAGAGATCCATTGGTAACTTCCCATTCATGTTTTTATATGGAAAGGAATCTTGAGTCCCACTGTCAATTGAGTTACCATCTCTAGAGCTTAATCACCAATTGGATTTAATTGACAATGATGAAATGACAGTAAGATTGGTTGAACTCATGGAACTAGAAGAAAGAAAGAACCAATCAATGAAATTCCTAGAATCAAATTAGGCTCAAATAAAGAAGACTTTCAATAATAAATCATCTGATAGGAGTTTAAATGAAAGAGACATGGTTCTCAAATGAGATACAAACAATGGTATACCAAGCAAGCACACTAAGTTTAATGTAATATGGAGTGATCCATATATTATAACTCAATGCAAAGGAGCTATTGTATTCCATCTATCCAAGCTTGATGGATCAGAAATACCTATCCCAATCAATGGGATATACCTCAAAACTTGCTTTTGAGGTTGAAATTCATTCCAAAAAATAATTTTTTGTATATAATAAGGTTAGTTGTGTTTTCCAAAATAAGTGCTTTCGCATAAATTAACTCATTATGAGTTTTTATTTCCTTAATTTGATTTGTTTTTCACTATTTTATTCTTATTTAGTAAAATCCTAGTTTTGTTCTTCACCAGTTAAAGTGTTTAAATCTTAAAATGACTCCATCCCAATGAGCTAGAAGGCTACTGGAAAGAAAATGATTATCATGCAATCATATCATATAGGTCACCAAAAATGTTGATATTTTTGTCCCAAAAATATCAACATATCAAGTACCCTAAGGGAGCCCCTTATTTTTTTGGGAAAATGCCTTAAATTGACCCAAAACATCCATTTTCCTAAGATTGTAGAATCTAGAGATTGGACTACAATTTGTAGTTTATAAAATTTCAAATTGATTCCTAGACTCTAGATCCCACAATGCATTAGCTGATAAAATCTACAGATTAGACTGTAATATGCATTTTTCAAAACTGTAAATTAATTCTTGAACTCTAGATCCCAAAATACACAAGCCAACAAAAACTAGAGATTTGAATAAAATTTGAAATTTTCAAAATTGAAAATTATAGTTAAACCTCTACTTCCCACTATACACTATCCTATGAAAACTAGAACTTGGAAACAATTTGTAATTTTACAAATTACAAATTGTAGTCAGAGTTCTACTTCTCACATAGCAATTTTCCTTTAGGATGTAGAACTCCAAGTGTAATTTTCAATTTGAAAAATTCCAAATTATCTCCTATGTTCTATCTTCCCCATTTTTAAAGGTCAAAATAACCTAACCCATAAAATCTAAAGGTCAATATGCAATTTTCAAAATTGTAAAAGTGTTTCCAGACTCTAGATCTCTACCAACCACCACCATTAATGCATTAATTATATGGCATATATATAAAGGAGATTAAGGTTTAATTAAATTCATTGTTAATTTCATAATTTGAGTTGTAGCTATGACATGACCTCATGCCATGCCTTTGATCTTACAAATCATGACCTTGATCCACATGTTATGCTTATAAGTAATGACATACTGTCTTTGAGAAATTATATGGTATTCTTTTGAAATCCTCTATGTGTTTTCTTAAAATCCATCATTTCCTACAAATTTGATCTTGTCATTTATTTGTTTTCATACTTTTGCATTCTTTGTGGATTTTATTGCATTTTTAGGGTTTTATTGCATTGCATAAGCATCGTCTAGTTTAGGGTTATTTTCATAGAATTGTTGATTTCCAAAATTATCAAGTATTTCAAAGTAATTGAGATCTTAGGATTTTTTCCCTAAGTTTCATAATGAAAATCTACGGATTACAATTTCAAAGTTGTGAATATTCCTAGCATATTCAAAAACCAGTTGAGAATATTCCTTATTTGATCCCTTCATAGTCCCTGTGGACTTTCAACCTGCAAATCACACCTCCCATCTCCATAGGATTTAAAACTATAAACTACAACATATAACCCCATGAACACTCCTATTATTCAAAATAATTCCAAGTTCTACCATATTTACCACCTATAATTTTCACCTCCAATCTCTACCAAATATTTCAACCTACTTTGGTAACTACACTTTCCCACAAAATTTTCACATGCATAGAAGAACTCCAAGTTTCATCAAAGTTTCCACCTACTTATAGCACCTACAAATCTTTCCAACTTTTCTAGTTGGTTTTCCCTCAACTTTCTCTCTAGATTCCATGTCTAGGAAAGAAATGAAGTTCAAGTTTAAAGGACTTAGTGTAACTTTCACTCTGAAATATAACATAACTGAGATTATATACATAGACCTAAGTCAAATTAACCTAAGTGAATTATATACCAAGATTAATGCAAAATTCAAGAATGACTAGATGTAAATTATTTATGACTCTAGACTACCCCAAGCAGTAGCTTTCCCCCTAACTTTTCAAGGCCCTAAGCTGGTATTCACATTATCACAACACTATGATGCTGACAAGAGAGAAGTGATGAACAATAAAAGGGAAAGGATTCTAAATCTAGGCCCACATTTCATTGACTTTATGTTTGTGAGCTAGAGTTTGAGAGTTATCTAGATATAACTCTAGAATGATCCAAAAAAATCTTTCAAGATAAAAATGTTGGATGTTAAAGAGTGATGAATAAGTATTGGCTAAGGATTTCTAAGGATACATCTACCAGATTACCTAAGATATTAGTAAGGATTTATTTTAAGGATGAGGTAGGAGATGTAATTATATTACTACATAGGATTAGTAGTTGTCCTGATACAAAGAGTTTCCAAGATTAGATGTATCAATATTTATGGGTCATTGATGAGAATAAAAAATACATCCATTAGGTACAACTCATCATTCAATCCCTCCATAAGTAGTTTATGGAGGTAAAAATCACAAGGAAACTATACATGACCTCCTACCTTATATTATATATATAGGCCGAAGGGAGAGCTTTCCTAGGGCTCAACACTATAGCTAGTGAGGCAAGTAAAGGTTAAACTATTACCCCATCCTCACTCTTGAGGAAAGTAGATAATACTTTAGAAGATTGAATTATGCATTCATCTAATACATCATAATAGTGTTTGCTAAGTAACTAGAAAGAAAGAGATTCTCTAGAGAAGCCACTACAGAGATCACCTAGTGGGGTTCCTATTTCATCTAGTTCCCAACCTACTTCTACATCAAGGTATTCAGATTTAGTGGTTGCCCTTAAACCCAAGGAATTTGAGTGATAAATGGGCATTTATGGAGCTAATTATGCAACTTATGGAAACTCACAATCTACTATCTAGAAAACACAAATTGGGAATTCATTTCCAAATTAGTATAGGTAGATACACATGCCCCTCCTTTGCAAAATCCAATTGTGTAGAATTATAAATGACATAGATGACCTTGAGAACTTTGGAGGTGAGACCATTATATGATGTTCATGGAAAAATAACTAGCACACTAGGAATCTCCACATATTCCCATGTTCCCTACTTTGAAGATTACTAGGAATAGTTGGATGATGAGGAGGAATTTAGATTGAGGGACTACTCTAGAACGATCTTGTATCAAGTTAAATATTTTGATTTATCACTAGTTCCCAAGGACTTGGTGGATGATGATTACCTAGTAGATAAGGTCTACCATGCTAATAATATATACTTTCAACCCCTTCCAGTGATAAGGTGGTTTTTTTTAAATCTTTTTCTCTAATAGATAGAACTAACCACGTGGTCAATAAAACACTTAACTAGATTAGGATTAAAGGGGTTCAAGAGACCAAAGAGATAGTATGTATCATATAAAAACTATTGAATATTAAGGAACAAGTTATTCCACTATCAACAGAGGGTCTTAATGGTGTAGAAATAGAGCAACTAGATAGCCTAGTGATCTCCCATAAAATAAAGAGTAAATCAAAAGCCAAGAAGGGGTAATCAAGAAAAGAGGGAGAAATATAATATCAATCGATAATCATTTCATCTAAGTACATATCTATAGTTTAATTATCCATAGCTTCAACCCCCATCTTGATTATATTTATTACACCTATCTCTATGACACATCCCCAATTATTTCTATTGATTTTGTAGCTCCAACACCTCCTCCTCTTGTCTCCACTCATCCTTCACACTAAGTAACTCCACCCTCCATTCCCACTAGTTTTTATATGATAATAATTCCACTACCAATAGTACAATCAAGTCAATTAGACACTCAAGTCTTCCCTTCATTGGATACTCCCCTCCTCCCATAATTTCACTCCCTCTTTCCATAATTCTTTCCATTTCATTTAAAATCCCTTCCATTCCATCCCCATTAATCACCATCACTACACAACAATATCTAGCCATGGATTTAGTCATTTTTACTTCAATCCTATTGGCCATCCCAGCCCCTAAGATAATTATTACTTAATCTTCATCTCCCTTCATCTTTCCTTCTTTATCATGCTTGAGTGTCCCTACTAATTTAATTGACTCATTTAAGGCCTTGGACTCCATAGTTTCACTAGTCCATAAGTTCCAACTTCATATGTCTATACCTCTATTAGTATAACTTCCATATCCCACACCCCTAGTAGACACATCCATTTCCATTGACCCTACCTCTTCCACTTCTAGAGTAACCCCTTCCCCTATAATAGAGATAGAGAAGGATCAAGTCCTTTATGTAAATACGAACCTTCATCCCATATATGGAGAATAAATTGAATAGATATCTATTAATAAACTAGAAAAATATTAATATAGGATACAACACTTGCCCACTAGTACAACATCTTTAGCTATAGATTCTCAAGTGATAGAGTCTACATGATAAGATGTTACCCCTAGTTTGTTAGCATAGATAGTGGGGAAGAAATGAAATCAAATGGTGTGCCCAAGTACATTGGATTTTGTTCCCTCAAATACATGTAATAAATCTAAGACAACTCCTTGGACCTTTTCAAGGATGTTTTATGACTCAGTAGGGGAAAGGTATGTTGGTATTATAGTTCCCCCACCAGACAAATAGAAAGAAGATCTAGTGGTGGGGGACTATCAGGTATAAAAATTTCACCTTAGATGTCCTATGAGGGAGGGGTTGAAACATGATACTAAATCTAGAATTAACTCCCTCTTTGAGAAAATGGATAGTTACAAGGTCACTAAGGATGAACTAAATAATAAGGTTGAAAAACTAATGACTACATTAAATAAACTCATCAAGCCCACTATGTAATCAACATAGCCCATCACCTAGATCAAATATGAGGCAAAACTTGGCATGGTGATATAAATTGGTAGCATGGGAAGGGAAACTAAGGAATGGGCATAAGAGCTCATCTCAAAAGGCAACAAAGTCATTGATATAGTAATGAATCACTATGCAGTTTTGAGAGAGAGAAGAGTCACCATGAGAGCATAGGTCAATAAGTATGAAGGAGAGATATAAATATTGAATATTTTCTATTCAAAATTGATAGTTTTGGACTCAATTAACATTGACATACTCCTTACATAAAACATACTAAAAATGATGGAGAGCAAGAGGAGTTAGATAGAGCAGCTTAATTCAAAATAAAGATGCTTATAAATATTGCTAAGGTTGCACATGACACGGCCACCAACATGATATATGACATTGAAGATTTTTTGAATAAATTATCATGTTTACCAATAGATTATTAGGATCAAATCCTTTTAGTAGAGGATTTTTAGATTAAATTCAAATAAGTGATAAAAATATAATTTGCATGATATATAGTTTTGACCTTGAGCTCTATCCATTATTTCACCAAATATCATAACACATTGGATCATATGGGTAAAGAGATTAAAACATATAGAGATTTTGGAAGGGATATTTTTGATATAGTATTAGATTATGAGATAATTATCAGAGTTTTAGGTTCCACTCAAGTTGAGGAGAGGAGTGTTCATGTCCTAACCTCAAACCTAGTCCAACATGGGATTGACCTAAGGCTATAGGTCACCTACTATTAAGATAAACATATAGATTTTAATTAGATATCTCCACTTATTTGATAATTAAATGTTATTTTTATAAGATCTAAACTTTATGTGGGATGAAAAGGGTCAATAAGATTACATAGGAATGAAAACCTAGTCTAAAGTGTGGTGATGAACAATGAATTCATTTATCCATAGAGTTTGGAGACAACCTTATATGGATTACAAGCATAAATATTTCATCTAGAGGTTAGTTGAATGGATAAAGTGAGAAGTTCAATATAAGAATTCTTGGTTTAAGGCACATGCAATCTGATTGGCACTTCAAACCTAAGCTACCCACTTACAACACACTAGACAACATGCCAAGAATTCTTTTAAGACTTAGGTGTAACTTGGACCTATAATATGGTATGTTATGCCACTTTTACATATCAAAAATCATAAATACACAAATTATAAACCATGAATAAACTACAAGATGCTTTAGTCATTATTCAAGAGGTGCATGAGTATAAATGCTAGTAGTGTTTCCTCATACCAACTTAAGGGATATAAATCAAGGCTTAAAAGGTTAAATATATAGAATAATGGGATGAGAGATAAGGGTATAATGGTGTGTAACGATGGATAAAGGTTCATAATTGACCATATTTGACCATTTTACTATAGTTACATTGACCTTGGTAGCCTCCCACTTGCATTTCCATGCTTTAATTGAGTGTATGATATCTTCAACGAGCCCCTTAAGGCATTGAGATCTAAATTTGGAAAATAATGAATCATTAATATCCCTTGTATTCCACATTTTATCCATTTTTCCTGCTTTCATTAGTTACTAACATTGAATGGGATCCAATAGGGGTATTCTCCAATAGCCATTAAGTGATGTAACCCCCTTTTGCATGTTCATGAGGCCTTGTAACTACTTTGTTATTCTTAAATTTCCATGAAGGATACCTAAATAACTTCATGAAGTGGATTTTATGATGTTTAACACACCCTCCATTAGCTTCCTATGCCAATTTTGGCCCACCATCTCTCTTTTGTTGACTAAGTAGGTTGAATAGGCATATTAGGCCTCGTAGCTTGACTGTTTACCTTTGGTGGTCATGAAAGGCTAGAATGAGACATTAAAAAATTATGTGTGGATGATTTTTAAGCTTGGATCAACCTCTCTCATCATGAAATAGGTCTACTTGATTAAGAAACCATAGCATCCTTACTTCACTAGCTAACTAGGTCACTTTTTCTTCTATTTCTATAGACTTGTTGTTTTGCATAGGCTAGTAGGAGCATTTCTAGGTGAAATTTTGAGAAAAATATGATTTTATGATGTATAAAAGTCCCAAAATCTCAACCCAAATGATTATCATCTTCCCATCATGTATAAAACCCTATAAAACATAAAATTTTATAAAAAGTATGCTTTTTAGTATTTCATATAGTACTTGTATAGACCAACTAGTGGGAAAGGATCCTAGTGAAGTCATATACATTATTAAAGCATCATTGAGGACAAAACTATACCTTTTAAAAGCATATCTAATTGAATCTCCTCCATTGGGTCAAAATTGAGGGTTTGGGAGGGTTTTAACTAGTTTGAATCCATAAAGATGATTTAAAAAGATGCAAAATCCAACCCATAATTAAATTCCACAAAGTGGATCTATAGGACCCCCTCTAATTATTATAGTCTCCTTGTCCTCCCATGCTATGTTCATACATTTCCAAGTGAAATAAAATGGCCTATTTAGCTTGTTCTTGCATTATGACGGTCAAAGATGAATTAAGGCCAAAACTACCATTCTTGAGTGGCTATCTGCCATCCAATAGCTTTGATAAACCTTTTAATTTTACTCAAGATTCATACATGAAGTTGGAATGGTTCACTAGTCTCAAAAAGTGAAATTAGGCCTTTTGAACAATTAGGCCCAATTTAGGCCTAATAAGCCTAACTATGTGTACTTGCCTCCCATGGTATTTGACTATATAATAGCATGTTAAATCCTTATAATATGTTTCATGATTATTAAAAATCATTCCCCATTGTCTCAAAACCTTATATGGGCTCCAAACTATCTTTTAGACTCTCTAAACTTGATTTTGCCTATTTAGCACCTTGACTGCTTGCCTAGACATGTCTTGGTCTAAGACAAACTAGGGGGTATACCCACCTTTTTTTTATTAATAAAATAATATATGAACCTTAAATCACTCATGATGACCTTATTCTCTAAATTTTAAGGCTTAATTATTGTTTTAAGTTCCATAAATGGCTATTTTGGTCCAAACTTGCCCTAGATTGCCTGTTAACTACATGATTCTGTTTGAACTTGAAAATTTTGATTTTTTTAGAGAAAAGTATATGGATAAAACATCATCATTCCTCTATCCTATTTATAAAACTCACCCTCATTCATCATAATTTTTTGTTACAAGGAGTGATTATCCCTTCTAAGCATTAAAGTCACCTTTGCAAGGTTTGGAAATTGGGGGCTTAATCTAACCCTAGAAGGTTTGTAAGCATTCCCTCTAAGGGTTTTCTAAGTTTAGACTCATTGAATTACCTTTGGGACTCTTTATAATTATTTATTAATCCTTACCACTTTTACTCTAGCCTTTTTTTATAGTTGTGTTGATGTTTCCAACTTCAACTGTCCTTTTTCTCTTTCATGTTTCTTATAGATACTCTTTCTAGCCTATGTGTTTAAGTGAAGGTGGAGATATGCGATCTTTAACATACTTTTATGCTATCTAATAGGTGATACAATACTAATATAAACTCCATTTTTATATTTTATCCCCTTTGACTTACTTGCATTAGCCTACCTGGACTTGCTTGAGTCAATGCTTCCCCATATCCTATAGGTGTTTCTCTTTTCCCTTTTGACTATAGGGGTTAATCCTACTTCCACATGAGTATCTTATAGTTATTGGATGTGTGGGTATCTTAAATAAGATTTTTTTGAACTCAATCCTTCATCTATCTCAATAATTACTTCTAACTTCTATAATTAAGCTTTCTTGCTCCCATAAATTGACTGTAGGTGGATGATGGGGCTACTATAGGTTATATAAGAGGAGGTTTGCTATGGAATTAGCTATCAAGGCTCCTCCACCATTGTAAAAATGATTCTAATCTTTCCCCATTTCTCTATTTATTTTTTTAAAGATCAATAATGGAAATATCATGTTTTATATTAAGGGGTAAATGTCTCATGAACTTTTTTGTTAGATCTCTAAAACTAGTAATGGACCCTTTTGGTAGATGCATGAACCATTCTAATGCAGGTCCTATAAGACTTTTGGGGAAGATTATAAGTAGATAAGCATCATCATAAGTGACCTTGTGACATGACACACAAAACTCCTAAACATTATTGGGTGGGTCCCCTCTCCCCTTTTTTGTCAAAATTTAGAATCTCAAAGTGTGTTGGGAAGGGTATTTACAAGATGACCATATCTAGTGGAGATGTATAGAAGTATTCATACCTATATCTCATCACCTAAGTGTGAGGTTAAATCTATTAAAAAAAAATTCATTATCTTTTATTCTTGGGTGAATGAGGGGTCCATCAAGGGATTAAAGGTATGTGTTTGGCATGTTCTTGGCCTTAACAGATCATGATTAGTATTTTTGATGGTTCATTTTGGTGAGATGGGCCATTTGGTTTTAACATATAATTGATATTTAAGGGAATTAGTATTTTAGGTTAAATGATCTAGGTGATCCTCCATGGTAGATCTCCTCCTTTCAGCCTCATTGTGGTTTTTTTGTCATGGTTCTTCTTCCAATTCTTGTTCATGGTCCATAAGGTCAGGTTCCCCCTATTCTTGATTAGTGTTATTTAGGCAAGGTGAAGTATTAGGTATAAATTATGGGTAGATGAGGTGTTGTATGAGATTGGGATTAAATGTAGGGGGTAGTTTCCCCCCATTCTAATGACTTGGGATAGAATTTAGTCATGTTTCTCATATATATATACATACATAAATATATATATACACAAACACACACACATGTATATACATGTATGTATATATATATATATATACATGTATATATATATGCATGTATATACATGTATATACATGTGTGTGTGTTTGTGTATATACACACACATGTATATACATGTATGTATATATATATATGCATGTATATACATGTATATATATATATATATACACATGTATATACATGTATATATATACATATACATGTAGACTTTTGGGGAAGATTATAAGTAGATAAGCATCATCATAAGTGACCTTGTGACATGACACACAAAACTCCTAAACATTATTGGGTGGGTCCCCTCTCCCCTTTTTTGTCAAAATTTATAATCTCAAAGTGTG
>JARHVA010001529.1:2542500-2872500 GCA_037957365.1 Torreya grandis
ATTTATTTAGGGTGTTTTCTAATTATTGTTTTAGATAATTAACTCTTCCCCTTCATAGATGACCTGTATGGGGTCAACTACTTAGCCTAATGATAGTTATCCTTGATATTTATACTCTATAGGAATATATAGATTGGTTGAATACACGGTGATGAAATCTACATCACCAACCCTTAGTGACTAAGCAAGTGCATGGGTATGAATTATATGTCATGTTACACTGATAAAAATAAAAAATGGTTTGACAAATAGGCAATCAAAATTTTAGTCAACTGACTAATTAACTATGAGAGAGTATTGTGCAAATAAGCAAATAAAGATATATGTACAAATTCAAGATTTAAATTCTAGACTATGCCATGTTCCTAAAATAAAACACATTATTAAATTGGTATAGGGCCTCTTGTTAAGGTTTCTTACATGAAAAATGATTAGTGGTTTCAAAATAGTCAAAACTACTTCTTAGACCTACAAAACTACACTTACACAGTCAGGTTATGCAAAACCAATTCTAGAAAATACAATATTGCAACTCAAGGTCGATACTGCAACTTGGTGATATGCAATTTTACTGAATATGAACTAATTTTAACTATGTAATTTATCAAACCCACTTATGGTCAGTCAATACTATAGGTCAAAATTAATATTGTATATTGTGAGATGTAGTTTTGTGGCATAGGGGAAACATAGAAGATTTAAAATGATTAAATATATTTCAAAAATGCAAAAGATATTTATAAAATGGTAAAAATATTTATAAAATGATAAAGAGATGATTATATAAGATATTAACTAGGTAAAATATATTATTTTAGTTTCCTAATTCAAACCCAACTATGCATAGATAAAACTAACTTTTAGAATAAAAAATGCCTATTGTGAAATGCGGTATTACTTCCTAATAAATTATAAGGAAGAATATAATATTCACAGAATGTATAGAATATTTACACAATGTTAAAATGTTAAAATATCTATAGAGTATTAAAAAATTTACAAAATAGTTATAGTAAGTTGTTTGAAAAATTTAATATTTAAAAAAAATGCATTACTATGTTACTTTACATCAAAATCGACTGTAGGTATTCACAACTAACTTTCATAGTCAAAAATACCTTTTGTGAAATGTGGTATTATAAGGATTAAAATTTTAATAATATATACAAAATACTTAGAGAGATATTAAGACTATTCTTGAAATAAAAAGTTTACTTTATCTATAGAAAGCTAAGTGTATATGATTAGAAAATAGAAAAAAAAATAATGATAGTTATTATTTTATCTATCTACAAAATTAACTATACAACCTACAAAACTATAGTTAGAAATCAATATTATCTCTCTAAATATTTGGTATTGCACTGGATAGTCAAAAGGGGATTTTAAGACAATTTGATATTTTTTGGACAACAGCTCCCCTTACATATAAACAAACAACAACCAAATAGAGATGATAAGACTATTAGATATCAACCACAAGCTTAAGTTAATGTTTTTTTATGTATGGGTCAAAACTACCTCTTTTAGAGGCAAAATTGGAACTAAAAATTAATAACGCAACTAAGAAAATGTGATTTTGATTAGTAATAAAAACTTATAGATGTTAAGATTGACTAACTTTTCTTTACTCCTACAAGATGAACTCGTCAATACATGTTATAGAAATCAGAAAGATATGAATATGGATAATGTTTGACTTTAAACCAAAAATACATCAAAATTATATGTATATAATCAAAACCATAGCTAAAAATAAAATTTACCCCTTGAGAGAGGTGGTTTTGCAAACTATCAAAAACTACCAAAACTCTCAATAATTATCAATTAGTTTGTATGGTTAGTCAAAACTACAAGTATAATCATCAATATTGCCTATGCAATAATGTAGTTTTCAAGTCAAATTTTCACTTTGCTTAGGACATGAAAATTTGATAAATCTAGAGCCTTATCTTCATCTAACTAGTCCTACAAGCTAGTTTAACACATTTAACATGCACAATGGTTAATTTAAAGGAGTCTCCTATTGTGGTTGCCAATGTATGATTTTATTGTTGAGCTATGAATCTAAATTATTATAAATAGCAATTTTAACCTAGAATTACAATAACATCAAAGAGAGAGAAATATAGGAACAATCATCAACTTAGGAATGAATCCTTACATCACCGTTCTCCTAATAGCTTCCCTTCATATTTTTACAACTAATTTTCTAATACTATTTGATTTGATATTGGATTGCTTGATAATGGCTTGAATATAGATTTAATGGCTTATTTAGATGCTAGAGTGGATGCAAGAGAGTGTGAGTGCTTTGGATGGTTGATATATGGGTGCAAGGAAGGCTTATGATATTTTTTCTTTTAGTCTATCCATGTTTCAATCATGGCTATTTATAGGTTGTTGGAGGAGGTTTTAGAGGAATTTTTAATTAATTTAGAATTCTCTAGTTTAGAGGATTATAGAATTTTAGGGAGAGTTCTCTAGATCTAGAGACTTCTAGATTAGATTAAGGGATAATATGGATTAAATATGAATTTAATGGGGTTTAAGGATTATAGGTATGTAGTAAAATCTAGGGGATAGGTTTGCTAGGGTGGTAGTAATTAGCAAGTGGGATAGTGATTAGTTAATGAGGTAGGATTAGTAGTTAAATGGTATGTTAGTATCATAATGAGATGATTAATTTTTCATGGGGATGTAGAAAGCTTTGTAGGATGTATGGAATATTTAATAGGAAATGGGATCTAATTAATTGGTTTAGTTTATGGCTATAGGATAAATTAATGGGATTAGTAAAATAATTAGATCAAACAAGGTGTATGCATTCATGAAGTTAATGGGATGTTCATTGTCATCCACCTTTTGTAATAACAGTAGTTAAATTATGTTCTAAATTAAATGAATAAAGATAAGAATATTTATTGAAGTATAAGCTAATCATAACTAGAGATTGAGCAATGGTAGTATTAATGTCTTGAAAATATCTATTAGCTTTTGTTGTCCAATCTATCTTTACATCTTGATTCATCATAGCATTTAATGTTTTGACAATATCTATAAATATAGAAATGAATTTCCTTATAAATTTTATCTTACCAAATAAATACTTCAATTCTTTCTTATTGTTGGGAGGCATTATCTTGAAAATGGAATTGACTCATTCTAGATAAATAGATATCCTATCCTTAGTGATGATGTGTCCCAAGGTCTTTCCTTCAATAAATCCAAATATTCTCTTATTTGGATTAAGATAGACTCCATATCTTTTACATCTATCAGATACTTTTTTTAGATGATCTACATGATCAACTGTATCTTTTGAATACACTATCAATTAATTCATGTATATGATGATGCATTATCCAACAAATCCTTGAAAGGTGAAGTCTATCACTCTCTATAATGTTTCTCTTACATTTATTAGGATAAAAGGCATCCTTTTGTATGTATAATTTTCTCACTTTATCGTAAGGGTAGTCTCTATTTTTTCTTGTGCTTTTAATAGTACTTGTTTATAGCTTGAGAATCCATTTGAAAAGGAATCATCTTAGAGTTACTAACCATCTAAATTACCTCATCTAGGGAGGTAAAATTATATTTATCCTTTTTTAATTCTTGATTCAAGTTTATGAAGTAAACATAGAGTCTAATTTCTCTATTCTTCTTTCTAACCAATACTAGGTTGGCTACTTAGGTGGAAAGCTTGATTGGGAAGACAATCTTAGAATCCATTAAATTTTATACCTATGTTTGGATAAGAGGTATAATATTAGATTAACTGACCTTTATCTCTACTTGAAAGTCTTGTGTTCTATTTTTAATGGAATGGTATGTTTAATGACTCTGGGGTTGAATATTTTCAAATTTACATATGTCCAAGTGATCACATCTTTGTATTCTATCATCGGACTTTTCAAATTTGTTTTCTCACTTTCCATGCAACTTAGACCAATATTCACATACTAAGGATGATGGTGAGTAATTATCTTTAATTAAATTAGACTCAATTACAATAAGGTTATTTTGTAGATCTATATCAAAATCTCACTTTAGGGAAACCATCCCTAGAGGGTTGTGGTTTTCCTTTAGCTGTAGGACACCATCTTCTCCTAGATATTCAATATACATGGGATCAACATATTTATTATCTATAAACTAAGATTTAAAGATCCAAGAACTACTAATGAATTGGAAAATATATTTATCGTCCTTAAATACCTATAATTTATCCACATTATCTAGGATAGAGGGGCAAGGAACCAACTCCATAAATATTTTTTGCATTTAAATTCTTGGAGCAGTGTTATATTAGTAGTTGAATCTACCAATGAATCTATTATATAGTTATATTCTCTTGGGATAGACTTGATGTTGAATGCCTCAAAAGACTCCATCAGATCCCATGTTTAGTGTTTATACTTTTTTAATTAGGTGAGCTTACACTGATATTTATTTCTAGTCTAGTTAGTAATCATCTCTAAATCTTTGAAGATTTGAAATTTATTAATGTTTTACTTCAACATGAATTATATCCATATGGTTAAAGCTTCATACTAGACCCTATTATTGGTGTAAGTATATTATATCATGTAGGTAACCATGTATTATTTACCATCTAGGTTAACCAAGGCTACTCCAACACCAGAACCTTGCTTTGATTGAGCTCTATAAAAATTGGGAGTCTATAATTGAGAATGACCTTCAAAATCTTATTCATGAATATCTTACTTGGTAGTGAATGTGTACACTCCTACATACATATATTCAAATTCAACCTTCTCATTCTTTGAATTATGCTCTATAATCAAGTACTTCATTTTGGGTTATCTATCCACATAAATCTAGTTATCCATTCCCTTCCAACGTAGCCACATGTGTGAGAATTCAATGACCATGTACCCATTTAGTGTCTTAGACTAGTCATGACTTAGTATTAGGCTATAATATTCAATAATTAAAATTACCATAATGTGTATTTATTATTTTATATATGAATCTTATGTCATCTAGATGTGTGCATTTGTTAGTTATCCAAAGCATAGTACATAACACTTATCCAACTATAGGACCACTTTTCTTGATTTATCTAGGGTCAACCCCAGTTTCTTGCACAAAGTTATTAGCATCACATTGGTTGAGGTACCTGAGTCAACTAGGTAATTATATGCATTCTTTCTAAACATTATGATAGTAAAAAAAAATGGTGTTATTTTATAATTGTCTTTATGTACCATCTCATTGGAATTAATAGCTTTAGACTTGTTAGATGTAGAGGATCTCCCAATCAGAACCTTAAATAATAACTCCCTTTGCTTAATGATCTGATCCAATTCATGCAAACTAATATTAGCCTTGATTTTATTTATATCCTCAATAATGTTTTACTTGGATTTGCTTTATAGTTATGTTCTCTATAAATGATCATCCTTTTATGAGGAGGTAGATTATTATTGGCCTTAAAATTTAGAATAATACTAGCATTATTGTTTATAGGAGTAGAGGTAGTAATAGACCACTTAATCTTTAGATTGTAATTATTCTTCTAGAAATATTAGATTCATGGATCTCATATGTATTATCCTTTGACCCATTCTCATCTTTCATTAATAATGGGAATTCATAGGTCTCAAAGACCATTTTTGTATTAGGGTGCCCTGATGCATTGGATGAAAATGGATCTAACTGGTTTGCAAAACTCTCTTGTCTTTCCATCTCTTTTTGAAATATTTCAAAAGTAATGCAAAACTCTATGCAATGAAATTATCCATGTTGCACCATAATATGAACTAGTACCAATTAGGAAGTGTTAATTCTAAGATATTTATTTCAATCACCTTGTTGGGTGGCTATTAATCTACATTATTTCTAGGTATATTGAAAGGCTTATTATATAATTAGAATTTGAAGCCTTGATTTGTATTTTATCCACTAGTGCTCTTCAATATTTTTTACATGATCAATAATTCATTACTTAAATTATGAACCATCTTCTGGATAGCATCTAACTCAACTTTATTATAGTCTATAGTTTCACCCTGAGTGTTAAAAGTATTGACTAGAATTGAAGTATAACTTTGATGCTAATGGTATGTATGCTTAGGGTTATTAAAAAATCTTGGGATTTTATTTTGTATATCATGGGAAAATAGAAATTTCATGTGTGTTTTATTCTAATTATAACACACAATGTTCTGGTTAGAATTTGGAATTAAATTTAACACTTGATCATTCTAATAAATACTAGATCCAACTAGGATCTCTAGTTGGGGATTTATTTTCCTATCAATGTTGATAGATTCAACATATGTCATTAGTAGTTCAATGATATTTTATGCTCTATGAAATAACACTAAGGTTATAAAATTTAAGGTTTTATTGTACATCTCAAGGGTTAGCATAATGTTCGGTTTATAGGCACTTTTTAATCTACTACACATTTTTTAGAATCTAGCATTAAAGGCTATGATGGGTTCATTGGGATCTCTCCTCATACTCTAAAAATTTTGGTATATGACACTAGGATTGGTAACCTATCCAAATTTACCTAATAAGGTGATTTCACATTATGCCTAAGAAGTAATCAAATCATGTGTGACGTTAAAAAACCAATCATAAGTGGCATCTTGTAGTGTGAAGGGGAAAAGGCTGCATGCCACATCATCATTGACCACATTCATTATCCCTAAATATGTCTTGAAATAAATTATGTGTTATTCAAAAATATTTACTCTAGAAGGAGAGGAGGCAAGATATTTTTTTTAGTTTCTAGGCAAGTCATAAGTAGTACTAGAAATAGTAATAGAAGAACCATCTAGCCAAGCTAGGGTCATAGTGATTCTAGGGAGTAGACCTATTTTGGTTGGGAAAAATGATCAATTCTAATCTTTTCTTGAGGTGCCCTTATCTAACCTAAGTATTTTATAGAGCCTCAAATGTGAAACCAATAGACCATTATTAAAATTATACTTGGTTAAACTCCTTGAAATATTTGGTGCAACTCAAGTGATTCTTTTCAAAAAAATAGAGGCAAAGGTTTAAGCCCTCCTTATACTACCATGTAAATTCATGTTGATGTGGATTTTATGAACACTAGGTAACCTTAAGATGTATCCTCTAACATTTCAATATATATGAATGGATATTCACTCTAGGGAATGAGTTATGGGGTATTGGGTTTTGTAAACAACCTGTTGGTGGAATAGTGGTGAGAAAAGTAATTTGATTACCATGGTTGGGTTTGACTATGGATGAATATAAACCTAAATGAGAAGTGTATATTGATTATGGATCTAACATAAGGTGGGTCGAAGAAAATAAACTCAAAAAGAGGGAAAGGCAATGGAAAAAATAAGACCTATGGGTCAAGAAAAATGAAACCTTTCTAAGCCAACACTTGAATTAAAGGCTAGAGAAGTAATCAGAAACCAATGTTTCTTGCAAGTTGCTATGAGAACACCAACAATAAATCACCATTATAATTCCAAGAAAATAATAGTAAAATAAACTCAATCATATATAATCAAAGGTTGATGCATTTTTAAGATTGTGTTTGGATATCTATAAGGGGGGGTTATGATTAGTACACCAAAAGAATTCAAATTAGAAATAGAATAATAAGAATAATTTTATTGAAAATAAAACTCATACACAAAAAAAATACTAAGATACCATAATGACAAAACTTCTTACAAAATTCACAAGTTTGGATAAGAATCAATATTTTCACATCAAGACTAATTACATAACTTTCCTTAGAATTTCCTATTAATCTTAATCGCCAAAATTCTCCTCCCTTTTAGAGTAAGAGGATATAAATATATATAATATTTGGATGGGGATGCATCATTTCTAAATAAAAGTCTACCAAAAATATAAAAATGTGTCAATTCTCATGAAAATCATGCATGTATAATGGTGTAGAGCTAGAATATAATTCTTTGACTTATATATATATATATATATATATATATATATATATATGCCAAATACATTATGAACAAATAGTTACAACTTATTTGAATCAAAAAAATACATAAATACTTTAAGGGGGTTCAAATGTGGCACCATTAAAAGAATAAAATGATGAGGTAATAGTTGTAAGAATTAGAGTGGATGACATTTTTGTTGTAACTTGAGTCACAACTAGAAAAGACACTATCACTACATATACACTAGAAGTTTCCACTAATGCAGTTGTAGTAATGAGTATTGGAAGTGGAAAATATGTTATTCATATCTATGTTTTCACTATTTTATATCTCAAAGACTGAGTTATTTGAGGATTTGCTAATGGTTCCCATGATATTGTAGTTGATTGATTTTATACTTCCATTTGTAGATATAATGCATGGCTAGCCTAGAAGTCAATATTAATAGCTTCAAAATCAAGTAAATACCTCTTAAACAAATGTAAGAACTTTTATATCAACTTATTATGTATGAATAATGTATATTTGACCTCCATATGAAGTGTATCAGTTCTTATAATTTGATCCCTATAAAAATTCACTAGTTGCATAGTTTCATCATTTGTTTTATAGACTGTGCCTTCAATTTTAGCTCAAAATCTATCAGCTACAGCTCAAAGAAGATTCTCAAATATAATATTAGGAATTAATTACCCAAGAGGATTTCTTACCTTAGTAACTCTCATATATTTCAAAATGGATATTACTTCTCTCTCTTGATTCATAAATTTTTACACCAAAGTTCTCATCTCTTAATGCTAGTCAAGTAAGTCATCTCTGTTGGTAGCAACATAATTCTAGGCCCAAGTAGATTTTGTTGTTATTATTAAGTTTATGTGGTAAATTTCATTATTCCTTGTTTCTTGGATTATAAATCAAAGTTTACCCTCTATATCCTTCATTTTATTTAAAATTTGAATTATGTCCCCCCATTTAGGCTGAGATGTAGTCTTAGTAGACCCTACTAAATGAATGGTGTCATATAATGTTTTAGTTTCCCCTTGAAATTTATCTATTATTTCTTTAATAAAATAAATAGTGATCCTTTCTTATGACCTTTGAACATATTGGTCATAAATTTTAAACATATATTTGATTACCCCACTAATAGCATCCACAAAATTGTAAGGCTCCTCCCTATATCTATCCAAGTCAGAAGGATTTAATTTTATTATTATTTTTAGAGAGAATATGTATAATATATGTTTCAACTCAACCTATTATTCTTCATAAACCATGGTATTTCTTTTAACCTTCCTCAAGGTATTAGTTTTTCTATCAAAGTGAAATTTGACTGTTGGTTACTCAAAAATTACTTGGTCTTACCTTATTTCTTCCTCTTATTACAACTACTTAATCCATGAAGGAATGGTTAATGAAAATTATTTCTCTACTTGATCTATAACCATATGAATGGAAGAATATTTACTTGGAGAAAGCATCATTGTGGGGGAAGATGTCCATAATGTAAGAAAAGGAGGTATAGCCTTCCTCCATCCAGTAACATATTTATGTTTTGGTGTATTAATGATTTATTTAGCCTTCCCATCTACTCTATACACTAAAATTGTAGGAGATTATATCTAATAATCTTGGCAAATGGGCATTCCCAATTGTGTAGACAACCTGGGGGATGTGGCATGTACAATAAAAATGGAGGTGGACATCAAGTTTTTAAAATGTACTCCCACTAATGTTGTAGGATATTGAGGACTAGTTTTGATAAAGAATGAATAGGTCATTAGGGTGCTAAGTATATTTGAAAAGTAATTTTTGACTGATGTATATGCAAACCATAGGGTAATAGTGGTAGTAAGAAGAACTATAGTGGAAAATTGGGCGATAGTGGATAAAGTTGGCATTGTAACTACCTAAGGCTTATTGTTTGGCTAAAAAAAGTGTATAGAATGAGTAGTATTTACCACACCAATTGTAAAAAAATTATTTAAGGAAGCTATCAAAGATTAATATAGTGTTTTAATTATAATATAAGACGGGATAATTTGGGAATTAGTTATTGTAATTGTCATCACTAGAGCCTAAGATGGAGAGCATGGGGGTGTTTTTTATGATGAACTCTATGCTGAGGTTTATAATTTTGACTCTACATCCCCTTTATTTATTTGACAATAATTTAGTGGCCACTAAGCTAAGATCTCCTTGATAAACCTCCTCAAATTCATCCAATGTCATAGTTCCTTTAGGATGGGTACTTTCTTTAGTTATCTATTCATCCTCTTATTATGTTTCAATTATCTCATTAAATGACTTAGTTTCTTTAGTTTCTATCTTGGACACCCATTCATCTTCATTTTCCCATCTTTTTTCTTCTTCTTCACTATCATGGATTTGAACAAGGTTTAATATTTGCATGCCCTTTATTATATCCCACCCTTCTTTAGGAAATTATGCCTATTTCCATTCTACTTCTACATTTTGGAGTGAGATACGAGTCTTGGCATTCTATTTATAGGTAATTGATATCTTCACAACAATAGGGACTAGCCTTGTATAAGGTGGAGTGGGAGATGAAGGGATTGCAGTGGTAATAGGTGGTAGTAAAATGGGGGGATTTATGACCACTAGAGGAATCATGGGATATGAAGGTGGTTTCCTAGGGGATTGAGTCATTACTAATGGTGGTGTTATTACCATAAGGGGTGACCTAGGAGAATAAAAAATGAAAACATGAGACAAGAAATTAGGAAGACTTACTTGGTATGCTATAGTCAAGGAAGGTTGTGGTAACATAGATAATATCCCATCTATTGTAGTAGGACTTTCAAGTCTTTACACACTAGTTATGTGTTCAAGAGAATTAGTATCAACTATGTATGTGGAGGATCTTGGAGTAGTCTCAATTATTCCTTCAACATCTTATTACCTAAATGGGTCATCTTGATCTTGTATGCTTGCTTATATATGAGGAGGAGGTCCATGAATAAGTTTATAAATCCATTATTCTTTCTCAATCTACTTGGCATCTTCCTCATTAATTATGGGATCATAGTGGATCCTCTAAGATATAAGCATGGACATGTTTACCTTGTGCATTTTGATAGCAACCTCAGTGTCATCCTATGTATTCATGAACACATGGTCATGACTATAAGACTGGTGCCCATAGTTGAAATTCACTTTCCTTTAATATCTCTTGATATGTTCCCTAACATTATTATTAGGGTCCCAATGCCTAAGTTCCCATTTAAATCCATAATGCACCCTTATTTTTCCAACAAACTATAAGTGATTCCACTTTGTATATTGTATTCAACCAATATTGAGAGGGGTTGGGTGGATTGATGCTTACTTGTCGCTTTATAAGTTAGCATCAACATTGTTAACTAATTGAGTAGAAATTTCCTACTCAACCAGTTTTCTAGGGACAAGTTAGGGTAAGTAAAAAGCATGTGAATTGATACCTTTTACTTTGATTATAGTATATTTAGGATAAAATTAATATTCACCCATTTTTCAAATAGTCTTATTTACAGGATCTGATAGTCTAGGCATGTTTTTTTCATATATTTCCTAGTACACCATAGGGTAAAAGGTCTATGTTAACATTTTCATTTGATTTATAAACATGTACACATGGAGGACATATAATTCATCACAAATCCTATTCTTTAGGTATCTTTTAGATGATTTCTAGGGTTTTTCATATGTTGAGTGCACAATTGCAGTCACGACATCTACCACATTGCCAATTTAGCCTATAACTACCATCTGGTAAGCTTCTTAGATTTATGACTCTAAAATTAAATCAAAGTTTATTATCTCTCCCAAGGATATGATTTGTTTGGATGTTAAGATAAAATCTATAAATGGAACATATATCTCATTGACATAATAAATGGTTGAGAAACCATATATTCTTTTCAGTAGGGCCATGTAAATTCTTACCCTTGGTCTGAAGATAGCAACAGGGATAGAAAAATTAGGGCCCTAAATCATAAATATTATTGGGTTTTAATATCATTATTTTAATTTAATATGGATGTTGTTTGAGAGGAGCCATGAATCAACCATGTCTTATCTATGGGTCATTTTTAGTAAAGGGATTTTGTAATATCTCTTGAAAGCATTTCCACTTATGTATGCTACTTGAATTTTGATAAGTATAAAATGTGATATTTTTATATACATTCACAAATAAAACAAATAATAGGTACATGTAGGGCATTACCTCTAGTTTAGCTACAACATTATGTAGACCAATCACTTTAATTGCCAACAAGTCATCTTTATACCACTATGTGAAGATCGAAAGTTGGTCATCGACCTTGTATGGGTCAACTATGTTGACCTCATACCATATAGTGTAGTAATGTTTTAATTCATGGTTGAGAGATAATGAATCAAACATTGTGTTACTATACTTAGTCAGTCTTAAAATTGAATATGTAGAAGGAGTTGGAGTGCAAGATGAGGAAGCCATTAATATTTTGCGTGAAAAATGCTTGTTCTATGGAGAACCTCTAATTTATTAGTTGCAATAGAGCTATGAATTCAAAATTTACACTTGATAATTAGAAGGCAATGTGATTAGATTGGATATGTAAATTTGACTTATATTTCTTTGGATGTATTGGCCTTGAGAATTTAATGTATTAATTTTACTAATTCATGAAAATTAATGGAAACAATGGATTTCAATCCATCCATATCTATTCTTTTCATTTTAATTTCATAATGCTAAATTTTATGTATTTCATTTCTATATGGATTAATTTACCTAATCCCGAGTGCCAAGTCAACATAATGGATATATGTCTCTTTTTTCCCTTTCAAGCTTGAAATTCATGTCTTTATTATCTATTTATGTGGCTGAGTGACATGTGTCTGAATATTGCTACTCTGATCATAACTAAGTTGTGGCCTATTTTAATTTATTCTTTTATCCATAGGTTAGTTGGATGATGGCATATGGATGGATATCATTATCTTGCTTTCCAAGGATAGTTCATATAAGGAAATCTACTAATGTTATCTCTAGGTTAGTTGGATGATGACATGTGGCTGGTTCTCTTTGATTCACTTGCCCAAGATAGTCTATACAAATAACTCTACTAACATCACCTTTAGATTAGTAGGATGATGACATGTGGATGGATCTCACTACTTTACTTGCCTAGGATATTCATATGAAGAAATATATTAAGTTATCTCTAGTTTATAATAATTATGACATGTGGATGGATCCCGCTAATATATTTCCTGAGATAATCCATACAAGGAACTCCACTGAGGTCACCTATAGGTTATCAAGATGATGAAACATGGATGGATCTCAATACTTTGTTTACCTAAGATAATCCATATAAGTAACTTTGTTAATGTCACCTCTTAATTAGTAAGATAGTGATACCTATAAATATATTAGTGATCCATTTGATCGAATGACTTATGTTCTTCAGTTGGGCTCTATTTTAGTGGAATGATACCATATGTTAAAATTAGATGAGCTCTAGAATGTCTTAAGAAATACTTAAGTATGGAATAACCTATTTGAGATGGAATTCATGAAAATAACCAACTAAAATCATAACACATCAGCTCAGTTATCCATTTAATCTTAAATTAAATATGTACATATACACAAGTTAAAGTAAAAAAAGGCAAAAATTTAAGTGTATAATATAACTTATGCATAATTTTTACTTTATTATAACCTTGAAACATATGTCAAGCTTTAAAATGAACTTAAGTTTATGATTTTCAAATTCCATGTCATGGGCTTCTAGTTTACAAGACCTCAAATTAGGATATCCAATCTATAGTGGGTCCCTATTTGGATGTTAAAATGGGGTGTGTGTGTGAAGGCACAACACACTAATAAAACATAATCATAGTTAAATAGTCAGTCAAAAAGTTAAGTACTTATCCATTTTTTGTACTTAATATATTTAGCACATGCCACTTGTCAAATCATTACAATATGATGTAATTAGTTATAGTATTTTACATTTAGACGTATTCTTGAATTTCATATCTATCTATTTGAAATCATCTACTAATCTATGTCCTATTAATGTTTCTAAACCCAAATTAGGGTAAAATAATACTATAAAATACATGTGTATGAAGAGGATATGTAATATACCAAATGTGTGATAAATAACATAAGTGAAGAATGTAAATTAACAATCATGTCATGCTTAGGTCCTAATTTTTTATTTTTAAAATATTTTAATTTTTTATATTTTTGAAATATTTTCTTAGATGAGATGTTAATCAATTAACTAATCTAAGGAATGTTCATATAGATTTACTATATCAAACATGGTAAGGGTTGCCTTTGGTGAGCAAGTAGTGTCAGGTGTAACTAAATCTTAAAATTGATCTTGTGTTATATTGTAACCATCATCATCATCACTCATAGGATCTTGTGTATGATAAGAAACTCTAGGGTGAATAGTATCATATGGAATCCATTATATATTAGGATAAACATGTGCTTATGTTCATTGTGTAACACACTGCATTATGAATAATTATAACTTAGGAAGTGTAGTAAATATAGGTTTTCATGAGTCCTAAATAACTCTCTAATGTAATACGCACTAAAGTATTGGTCATCTAGGAAATTCAACTGCCCTCTTTTGAATTTTTTATGTACAATGAACCTAAGAAGGTTATATAATTGAATACATATAATGAACTTGAATAGATGTAATAATTAATGATCTTAAATAGGTGAAATAATCAACTACAATGGTGATAGAGGTGGGGGAGGAAATGCTTGTCATTGAATAGGGTACTCATATGGAATACATGGAACTATGACAACCCAAAAAGCATGTATATACTTGACACATCTATGAAATAAATATGGTACTATTTAGAGATTTTATATCCAAGGGAATACTAAAAACATGTCAAATACCCTTGATCTTGGTAATACTAGAAATGGAGTAGCAAGTATTATACGATATGCTTTAGGAGGTAGCACAATGTGTCCAAGGTTTGTCATTATCTATCAAATCCATTAATTATCTTGGTTTTTTATATCAAATCCTCATGTGTTTATTCAAGAGTATGTATAAGTGTCATTATACAAGCATTTTCACTTGAACCATTGTCTACCATAACACTATGAATAATATGATAATCAACATCAACTCATAGAAATACTAAATTATAATTAGAGTCATCCTTCACAATCTCATTGTCATCAAATTTAATTGTGGTTATTGTATTTTTATGCCTTTAAATGTAACAATAAAATTGTTTAATGTGTGATCATATGTTGAATGAGGATAATGTGTTTTATATGTCATATGTACCTCAATTATATCCATATTTTTTGTTGACTCATGTATGATAGAGGATTAGAAAATATTTTAAACTTTGCATTTCCATTAGGTTGTGGTCTTAATTCCTTTTTAGGTGTGCTTAGCCCAATAATTTTCATCAATCAAGTATTTTATTTTTTGCCTTATCTTGTAGTTTTTATATGTATAATTTCCCACACATCAATGATAGTCATAATATACATTGTTATCATATCCTCTAGGTGTATGTCTATTAATATCAACCTCTTATGGTGGAGGGAAAGATATTAGGTTTCACTCTAGTAACTTTGGTAATAGGATATGAAGAGGTTAAGGTAACTATGAAAATTTACTCCTTTGTGGGGTAGATAGGACAAGCTAATTAGTAGGTTTTTATTTTACATTAAGCTTTATCTTTGCCTCATTTTTAGTATCATTTATTTTAACTTTTTAACTTGGTTTGATTTGAAACTTAGGATAGATACTTAAATCTATATTTTATATGTTAAATTAGTCTTATACACTTGAAAAATATATCTCAAGTCTCTACTCTTTAGTTTGACCTTACTTGAAACTGAAAGGCTTGCATTCACCACCTCACTAGGTCTAATTACTTATTTCTTAGTCTGAACTTGATTACTTTGATTATTAATATCACTTGTAACCATAGAACACCTAAAATCTGATATATATCCTTCACTATCAGTTACACAACCTTAGTATATTTCCTCCTTCCTAGATATTTGCATTCAATATAGGACAATAGTGTCGACAATACTATCCCTACTCCAACACAATTATCCTTACCTTAAAATACTCAAATTTACAAATATTTTGATGTGCAAAAGTTGGCCTAAGAATGTAATTAAACCTTTAGTGAGGATCATTTCAAAATAACTAGTATAAATACAATTCAAAACCAATTCATTTGAGAATTAGATAATGATCAATCAAACTTAGACATATTACTAAATTTAAAAACACACAACTAAGCTATAGATTTGAAGAAATAAAAAGATATCCCATGAGACATATTTTTCAAGTTACAAGATAGATCATTTCTATGCACTTGAATATAACATTCTACACTATTATTTACATGAATATTAACACATAAAGGAGAAATACATGAGTTTGAGGATCTCCTTGGTGTATTGGATATGTAGGTAGTGCTCATTGATAGAGGGATATTTGAGGATAGCATGACACCATGATACCACTAACCCATTTTTGACAAGGTAACCTAACATAATGTGGCAAAATAGGGTTTTGAGTTATAAACAGTGATACATAACCTATACATGAGATCTAGATACATTGGATAAAAGGTGACCAAAAACCTAGAAATACCCAAGTGTTCACATCTTGATATATTGAATATTTTTTATATGATAGTTGCCTTGAGATTTAGATAGTAGCATCAATGCAGTGTCTAGCAGTTGATGTAAGTGTCTAGATAGCATAAAGAATATTTATAAAATATGATGACTAGTTCCTAAACACAAAAGATCCTATATCCATAATTTTACATCTCAAATTTGTCTATACATCATTGCATAAGCTAAGTCTTGTTTATTCTTTGTGATTACATAATTAAAATATTGTTTGGCATTATACTTTCTATATTTAGTGTTTTTTTATAATTCAGAACTGAAATTGAATATCATAAAATAAATTATTTAATTGGCCCATATTAGGGAATAGTTGTATCCACTCTTTATTATTTTATTCCTCCTAACCCTTTTTTGTTTCTTACACAACATGCCCTAATTATTTTAATAATCAAAGAACCTCTTTTTTTCTTTTACTCTAATCCCACTAACACTCATGACTCATTGGTCTTAGCGCCCTTAAGTTCCCATCTCAATTTATATTCCAAACTAGGGCCTAAAACCATCATAGTTGTATAAAACACATCCATGAAAGAAATTTTCATATATAATAATTAGTGTGAAATTAGAGTTTTGACCTCCCAATTTGCATTTGAAGCCTAGCTCTCTTAGTTCCCTTAGCTATCTTAACATTATCCATGAGTTCATATATATATTTATTCCCTTTAGGTTCCTAAAACTCATTATGTCGAGATGACCAAGCTCATGTGAGTTAATTTCATATTTTTCACATGGTCATTTGATGAATTTTTGAGTGACTTATGTCTAGTTAGAGGTCTAAAGGAAAAAATTCTATTGAAACCTAATTAGGTATAGTTGTATAAGTTGAAATTTTTTATAATTATATAGAATAATTGAGATTTTAAACCCTAATTAGTTATATCAAGTTCAAACTCACCAAATCTAGTTATAATAAAAAAAAATTATCTGAGTGGGTTTGTGTTTTAAAATCTCTAAGCCTCATAGACCTAATCAGGCTTTAAAGCTTGATTAGATCAAGGGGTGTCATTTTTTTTAATTATAATGTTATAATCAAGTTGGGTATATGATCAGGTCATTCAAGCTTTCACTTAAATAAATCCTTTATTTTTTGGGAGAATTTTCCCAATTAGGTCAGGAGGGATCAATCTCCATTCATTTAGTTTTAGTCAAAGTATAAAACCCTGAATATGTCTTTGAGCCTTTTATTATGCTTTGATAATGTTCATTTGGGATAACTCCCTAATTAATTCATCAAGGATATTGGAGGCCCATTCTTTCTTTATTAGATGGGAAAGTCCCAAATAGGGTGGTGACTTTTTCCCCTACCATAGATCTTTGTTGATTGGGGTTTTACCCCCTTGAAGTCTTGGCATGCATCCCATCAATGATCTCCCCTCAGATTTCTTAATGCCTATGATATTTTCCTCCCTAAACCCCTGACCACACTAATTTAGGAATTTAGCCTCTAGACTCTTGATAAATAGGTAATTTTAGCACAATGTAAATTAGTAAAAAGGATCTAATTGGGTTTGATAACATTCAAAAGGCCCACCATTTTAACTCAATACAAATCAAACATTGAGATCTGATTAGGTCTACTAGGCCTATTTTTTACCTCCCAATGTTTTTTTGGTGATAACTTCTCACTCAAGTGTCAAAAATGCAAACCATTTAATTTTATGAAAAGGTGACTCCATCCTAGACATAATAGTACACTTAATTTTGCCTGATGTTTCTCAATTAAAAACTTGTTTATGTTTTAGTGTAATGTTTATTATTCATTTCTTTTAATTGCTTGTTTTAACTTGTCTTTTGATCTCTTTTTAATAAAATTAATACTGAAATTGGAAAATTTGAAGGGAGAACAAGGGAAATGAGGTAGTTAGGTGCATTAATGGTGGTAACTAAGCATTTCAGAGGGAAAATCATCCCTATAGAAGACCACACAGCTATATATTACTTCATTATTACACTCAAAGGGTTGTATTTTCTTATTCCACAAGAGATTTGGAGCTAACCCCTTTAATTTTTCATGGAATTTGATGCTTTCATAGTGTAATCTCTCTCCCTAACTTGTTATCTTACCATTATGTTAGCATATTTTGGATGTAAACTAATTATAATCAACTCAAACATTACTATCAACAAAAAAAATCTTGATTTATAGAAGATTATGGAGGTTTATTAGTGATACATACATGTGAATAGTGGTCATTTATCGTCCTCCCATATTCTTATTCTCCTCATATGCTTACATCATTCTTATGGTGATTGGTGACTAACTAGTCACATGAGGGATTGATTTATGGATGTTGTGTTCAATCAGTGGCTTCAAATTCACTTTTCATAGCACAAGATTTTATTATATTTCCCTTTCCCTTACTTTTATTATTTTAATTAGGTTGTTAGTCTAGTGTTTGAATGAAAAAAAATTATTTGAACATTTATCTTGATTTATTTATTGCATCCATTGAATATTATTGCATTTTTGAATGTTAAAACTTGATGGAATGAACTCTAAAAGTAGTCATAAACTCACTTTCAAACAAAACCCTAAAAACACTAATTTATAATTGGAAAAAACCTAAATAAATGTTGTTAATCTGATTTCAACACATAAATGAAATAATAAACACAAAACAATCATTATCTTTTACATTTTTCAAGTACCCAAAACTTGTTATAATCACATTTGGAGTGTATATTGTATGTAATGAGAAATGCATTAGATCTATAAATCAATCCTAGCTCAAAGAAGATAGATCCTACTTACACTTCCAATTAGGGATAAATTAGATAATTATGGTCATGACCAATATGGATCCACTAAACCTAATAAAGGGATCTCTTACCACAATAATATTACTAGGGAGGGTCCAAAGCCTCAAATTAAGCAAAACTATGGAATAACCCTAACTAGATCATCTATTTTCATATTCACTAAACTAATAACAAGTAAAATAAAATTCTAATATAATTTTTACCAAAGCTTATGTCATAAAGTGTGGGTAATAAACATAAAAATTAAACATGCATATAATACATATACTCATATTAATGTATAAAAAATTCTAATGCATGGAAGAGAAGTGAAAATGCATATCTATATACTCTTACTAAGGAGGAACAAATTTAGGAATACTTACCTTTGAAGAAGAACCAGCCATGCCTCAATCTCTCCCTTGGCTAAGGTGATTTGTAAGAGGTTATTTTTGTTATGTAAGGATTACAAGGATAAACTAGCTCTAGGATACATAACCTATCAATGCATCCAAAAGACTTCTCCACAAAACAAGATATACATCTCTAAATAAAATATAAAACCCTAAGCTTGTTCTTTAACTAGAATGGTAGATAAGCAGATGTGTAATATATCTTACTTATATTCTTATTTTAGATTTAATGGAAAAATTATTGTGTTTATATAAGTGAATTTAACCCTTAACCCTTCTAAAATTTTTGACTAACAAAGTTGACCTAGTATCATAATTGACAAAAACTCACTAGGTCATAGAATAGGTTGGTTGAGGGCTGACCTAGACCCTTAATAAGTTTTGTCAATAATAATACAAGGTCAACACAAATATAATAGTCATGTAAACTATCAAAAAGAGGTTTAGGTTATAGAAATGGCTAATGAAGGTTGTAAAATACTAGAAGAGTGTGTAAAAGAGGAGGCAAAGCTTAGGGGAATGGTTTTTAGGAGACAAGTGTGTAGATAGCAAGAAGTAAAAGGGACACCAATCCTGTGAAGCACTAATGGTCTACCCACCCCTTTTTTGGTGTACCCCTTAAGGTGTACATTTATAGAGATTGAGAATCGATGGGTTCTTGAAAGATAAATAGCATTAGTAGTTGATAAAAGAATGAAAATATTATGTGTATACATATGCCCCACTTGAAGCTCATCATGTATCATGTAGTTGCAACACAGGATGGTGTTATGGTAAAAGAACATGATGACGCATAATGATGATGATAAATAAAGTTCATTAATGATAAAATAAGATAAATGAAAAGAGAGAATTTAAAAATGCACACCTCTACTTACCTTAGTGATGTAGATAAAGAAGATGTGAAAAATGTGAAGGTGTCTAATGTTAAGAACATTAGGTGAACTTGTAGAGACTAGCAAAAAATAAAAAAAATTGTAACATAAGCATTTAATAGCTAGAAATATTCTTTATGACATGAGGATTTCATAACTTTTTATGGTTCATAAAATGAGTTACTAGAAATAAAGTTATGATCAAAATAAAGAATTTGACAATAAATTTTTAAAGGGTAAATAATTTTGAATAGTAAATATAAATAGGGTGAAAGAAAATTAATTTGCTATTATTTTCTATTCTAAGAAAAATAGAGCTTTGAGAGATGTAGTGAGAGCCCAAAAAGCTAGGATGGTGAGGAGATGATAGCTAAGATAGAGGGGATGCATAGTGGATGAGCAAGTGCAACATAGTTAAGTAATTGAGAATTTTGAATTTTTAAGGATTTTTATTTAATAATTGAGTTTTTAATAGAAATTTATCAATTAGGTAAAATATAGAGACTAGAATGAACCCTAGGAAATTTTTAGGGATATTAGGGGTCAAATGGGGTACTAGGTAGGAAAGGGTTAGAGCAATAAATTCACAAGGCATTTATGACAATTGGTCAAATAGTTATCACATTGAAAGAATAAGGTCGATTGGGTTAACTTAGTTTACAAAAGACAAAAATTTAAGTGGGTTGACTTAATAGTGCATGACCAACTTAGTTTGTTAAGGAAATGGGTTGATATAGTATTATATGGCTGAGTTAATATATTTTTTAAGTGGTTGATATAGTATTGCTAAGGGAAAAGAAGGCCAATTTAGTTTGTTAAGTCAAAGGTGGCCAACTTAGTACTATATGGTCAACTTAGTTATTTTCTAAGTGGATGATATAGTATCGAAATGAAACAAATAGGATGATATAGTAATATTAAGTCATAAGATGGCCAACTTAGTTCTAAAAGGGCTAATGTAGTTATAAAATAGGTTAATTTGGTAAAAAATGAATAAATTAAAGTAAAATAGTTTATTTTTGTGAAATTTAAAAGAATGTATTTATATTATGAATGACATGGAGGTCTAATTCATATTTTGTTATTTGATATTTTGTAGACAATAGAGATTTTTTCAATTTGTAGATGCATCATGGCTACCTAATCTACTATATCACTTGATAGATGTAGATAGAGTTAGATTGGTCGTGTTAGGATTGGGAGGCATCATAGAGATGCAATGGATCCCATTGAGCATTGATCTTGTGGTCATGTTCCTAGGATCATGGGATAATTTAACCAACACATTTAGATGGGTAGTGGATGGGGACACCATATATTTTGGTATCACTTTGGAGGACATTTATGTGTTGCTTAGACTATTGATAGGGGGAACATCGATGATCATAGAGACATCAAATTACCAGGAGGAGACATGATCACTATCTTGGTGGGCAACATACTTGAATAAGATTTACCTTGGATTGAGGGTGAGCTTGTTGATGTTTATTTTGTATAGATTTTTTATATTCGAAAGGTTATGATAGGATTTATGATAGTACAAGTGTTGTTTCATAAGTTGGATGGTAAGGTATCATTGTATATAATAACATTATGTTAATATATATTAGATTAGTGGGCATTCTATGACTTGGGTTTTGTCATCTAGGTTTAGTTCATGCATGATATGTATGGGATGTTATTTAGAGGGTAGAAAACCATAAGACTATAAGCACTGTTGAGTGCCTAGATATATGAGACATTCTTAATGTATCAACTAGTTGGGTTGCCCCATGTGGTTGATGATAGATTACCTTAGGTAGAAAGGTAGAAATAAGATCAAGTGGCATGGGTCATAATTCATGTGCCAAAATTTTAGATAGTAACACAAGGATATATAATTTGTCATCTTTATGTGCAAATTGTGACTATTTGGTCAAATTGGGTAACTATGGCACTGAGGTTATCATGAGTATAGATTATAGGCCACTACACTTGGTGGGTAGAGCTACATTCAGTGGCACACTTTCAAAAATAGTTTAAACTCCCTCACCTAGTGACTCTTATAGTGGTGCCTATTTTTTGGGCTTGGCATGTGAGAGATCCTAGGGGGAGAGGAGGAGGAAGAGTGTTAATCAAGAAATTGGATATCAAATTATAGCATGTGAAATCATGGACTGGTTGAACATGATGGTCGATAGATAGAGAGGGCATGGACATGGATATAAGGGAACTTAAAATACCAAAATTTACACCATAGTAGGAGGGCAAATTACCATCTCAATTTAACCATTGATGGAGATTCCAATAGCAAGATAGAGCACAGAGGTTGGTCATTCAGGATGACCTATCAGTAGGCTCAGGGTAGAGCTAGTCTATAGATGCACCATTGATGAGAAGCCTGAGATGTTCATGGATGGTGACTCTAAGCTTTGAATTTATTGGTAGGCATTCCATGGATGAGGTGCTTAGGGTATGACTAGATGAAGAGACTATTTTTGGTGGATGAGCAGATGAGGAGATGATGGTTGGTGACATCAGAACAGGTACTAGGGTAAGTGCATAGAGTTGGGGGATAATTCTATGGAAATTTTAGGTAATTTAATTACATTAATAAATAATTTGATCATGTTATTTGAATAATTTTATTTATTTATTTAAATTATGGCTCAATAATTATTGATCCATAATGTGATCACATTAATGTATAACATGATCATGTTAATAGATAATATTATCATGTTATTGTAAAAACAATAACATGATCAGGTTACTATTATTTTCCACATTAAATTAATGAACATGTATATGGATTGAATGTTGGTTAATAGGTAATATGATCACATTACTGATAATGTGATCGTGTTCCTATTATTTTACACATAAAGGCATGTGGGAGTTACACATAAAGGTAGTTTTGGCCAGAAGCTTATATTTACTACTATAAATGTTAAGTATAAGTTTAAATTTATATTTGATAGATTTGGACACATAGATGCATGCATTACAATGTGGAAAATAGTTTTTTAAAATCCAATCTAGTCATTACTTAGGCATTTTCAGGGTCTAAGTAATAAAGCTAAGGATTTTAGGATATTTTTTTTGTAATTGATGTCTATTTTTGGTAAACATATAGTCATTTTTTAGGTTTTTATGCCTTTTAGATTGATTATTTGCATTTCTCAGAGTCTTAGGTTTGTCAAAATTGAAGTTTTCAAACCACTCACTTTGAAATTAATGCAAAATGGTGTGATTGGGATAGCATAGGTCACATTGATGACTTGCACACATCAAATGACCACTTTGTGTTAATTTCACTTATCCCTCATCCCTCCCTCACCCATAATCACTTCTTACTCATGTCTCATCAAACCTAATCACTATTTCATCATTCTTCATTATCCCTAATCATTCTCTTATTGACAATATATTATGAACCCAATGACATGGTCGGTACTAAAAATATCTCTACTTCCCCAACAATAAATTATATTAATTAAAAATATCGTTTCATTAACAAATGTAGATCAATGGTGAGCTAATATACTTTATGATTTCTAATGGAAGTCATAAGAATTTAATTTATCCTAAAGCATATTTTCAAAAATTAAACTTGAAATTTATACATCATCCATTATCATACGCTAGTGTATGGTCTAGTGTAGGCCTTGAGAAATGGATCACCTAGTAGTGTCACTTGGTGTATAAAATCAAACTTTTTAAAGATGCAATCCTTTGTGACATATTACCCTTAGAGGTGTGTGATGTTTTACATGTGGTCAACCATATATTTACCTTTGACATGTATTTTATGAATTAAATCCTTGAAATGTTGTGATAGATTGTAATGATCTGAAATACCATATATAATAGTTAGTTCATAAGCTTTCAGTCATTCGTGCTAGGAAGTAAAAGAATCTTGTCAGTTCTAATAAGAAGTATACTCTTAAAGGTAATAAGTAAATGTAATAACATCCTTATGTCACCATATCATAGTGTGGTTTATCCAACAATAATAAAGACAAAATAATTGAACCATAAACTAGATGAATATAAGGATATATTTCATTCACGTAAATAAGTTCTTACATACTATACACTAAACAATACTATTGATTTGATCCCTTAACTACCTCTACCTCAAATATATTTATACAACATATCATTTCTAGATAATGAATAAATCAAGTGGTAGATCTATGAAATCATGGATAATGGACACATCATGCCCAAATCATTGCCTCATAGAAGCCTAATTATGTTTGTGTTAGAGTTGTGAATCAATTAAAAAAATCTTAATAAGATTAAAGTGAAAAAATATTATTCTCATTTAAATATTAAGGATTTTTTCTACCATATCCATGGTGTGTAAGTATTTTCCAAAATTGATATTAAGTGTAGGTATCATCATATTCATGTTAAACCTATAGACATTTGGAATATAGTCTTCAAAACAAAGTAAATATTGATTGACTAGTTGGTTATGCCTTTTATGTTAACTCATGTAACAAATTCATTCATTTAAATATGTTAAATGACATCCTTAGGACCTTTACCTATGTCATTTTTTTAATCTACCTTAATGACATCTTAATATTTATAAAACATGGGATGAACATCTACACCATGCTAAACTAGTGTTTCACATTTTTTAGAAACATATTTTTATGTTAACATGAATAAATGTTCTTTTTTCATGCAAGAGATAAAATATTTGGGATAAACTACACACACAAGGAGTGCATGTTTGAACCTGACCAAGATTCAAGTCATATAGGAATGGAAAACACTAAACAACATTGCATCTGATTTAAATCTTCTTAGAGTTATAAAATTATACAAGACATTTGTGTTTAATTTTTATCTTTTAAACCAAACTACCAAAGGTAGAACCAAATAAAGTTTCATATAGTTAACTACACAAAAAAGATAATTCAATGAACTAAAATTTAGAATCTATTTTGTGTTAGTACTTATGTTACTTGACTATAAATTTGGAAGATTATCCAATTAATTTAGTAATAAAATTGACTATCACAAATGGGTATTGACAACACAAGTCTTAGAAAATATTTAATTTCTATTATAATAGATTAAAAAACATATGATTGGAATCAAATATATCTTTAGAGTATATACTTATGTTAGATAAAGAGGAAGAAATTAGGGATGGTGAGGGATGGAGAGGATCAATGATGGAATGATAATGGATGGTGAGGGATGGTGAACGTCAATTAGGGAGTGATTAATGATGATGAGGGATGGTGATAATCATTGAAGAAGTGATTAGGGATGATGAGGGATGGTTATAAACAATGAAGGAGTGATTAGGGATGATTAGGGATGATGAGAGATGGTGATAATCAATGATGGATGATTAGGTAGTGATTAGGGATGATGAGGGATGGTGATAATCAATGAAGGAATGATTAGGGATGATAAGCCTAAGTGATTAGAAATGATGAGAGATAATGAAGGTTAATGAGGGATGAGGATGGAGTGTATAGGGATGAGGAAGAAACTATGGGTGATGAGGGATTAGGAAAGAGTGATTAAGGAAGATGAATTATGGGGAGGGAGTGATTAAGAATGATGAGGGATAGTGAGGGTCAATGAAGGAGTGACTATGAATGATAAGGGAGTGATTAAATATGACTAGGGATAGTGAGGTCCAATAATGGAGTGAACAAGGATAATGAGGAATGATGAGAGAGTGATTAGGGGTAATGAGGGTTGAGTAGGAAGTGATCAAGGATGAGGGAGGGATGATGAATAAGTGAAATTAACACAAAGTGGTCATTTTATGTGTGAAATCATCAATATGACCTACACTACCTTAATCACACAACTTTGGATTAAGTTTAAAGTGAGTAGTTTTCAAACCTCAATTTTGACAAACCCAAGAATCCTATAAATTCTAAGAATCAATTTAGAACGCACAAAAACCTCAAAAATGATTGTATGTTTACCAAAATGGATATCAATTGCAAAAGTTTTGTACTAAAATCCCTAGGTTTAATACCTATGCCTTGAAAATACCTAATTATTGACCATATTAGATTTTTGAAAACTATTTTACACATCTTAACATGTGTAGCTAAGAGACCAAATCTATCAGATGCTGAGTGACCCTAATTTCTTATATTTACTATAATAAATTTAAAGTATAAGAAAATAAATGTAACAATATAAATGTAAACTTACACTTACCATTTAAAGTAGTAAATATAATATTATGTCCAAATTTTCCTTCATGTGTAACTCCCACATGTTTTATGTGCAAAATAATAGGAATGTGATTGCATTATCAATAGCATGATCATGTTACCTTCTAACCAACATTTGCTCCTAATTTAACTATTTTGAGAATATTGGAGTCTTATTCCTAATTTAGTTAAGGGTCTAACTTAATTAAATAAATAAATAATATTAGGATAATTAAGCTAATAATTTGTATAATTTAATTACAATTTAAATCTTTCTAAAAATAGTAATAAGTGAGGAGAAATGTAACTTAGCTTAAACTAGATTGAGACAACTGAGACAGGGTCTAGAATCTACAATGCAAGACTGTGATAGTGTCATGAATCAAGATTTGGCATTCATTTCATGAAAGGATAGAAGCATAAAAATAGTAAAACCTATATTCTGATGCTATAGTCCTCTTCTACCTATATTATCTTTGAGGCCTTAGTTTTCTAGGTTTTGTTTGATGTCTCTATGTGACCCTGCCTATGAAACTTTTTATATTGAATGTCTACAGAACTCCCTATAGAACTATTTTAGTATTCAAAACTTAGACTCCATTATGATTTGAAAAATTTTGAAAAATAGGGGGCGTTAATGTGTGTAATATAAATTGAACTTGTATCCACACCCCTTATGTGGGCACGTTGCCTACATACTAATACTCTAAAGAATGATCAAGCCATATGTAGTTCTCCCACTTGATGTGCTTTGTTTAATAGTGTGTATGAAGATGAAAAATTATAAAATTGGGTATGCTTGAGGTGGCTAGGGATTGGTGTAAGGGTTTGAATAAGCTTGTGGCTATATTAGATGGTTATATGTAGAGAATAGGGAAATATGCTTGAGTAGTCTTACTTGTATTCTTGTTTTCTTTATGATATTTGCCAACCGCTTCTAAATGAACTTTGAATAGGATTTTATAGATATTTATTGGTCATGGATTGAATGTATTCACATTAGTCCAACAAGAATAAGGATAGAAACCTAAAGGAAGTGACCATTGGAGGTAAAAATGTAATTGGATAGGAGTACTAGAAATGGACACCCTAGGGTCCAATGTTATAATCCAAGTTGGGTACTATTGTAAGGTATAGGACCTGAGGGGATATGATTGGCCTAGTAAATGTTACCTTGAAGAGGTGTAATCACTATTTATAAGGATATGGATGATTGAGAATTAGTGAAAAGGTGTCGATAAGGGTCATGATATCAAGTAAGAGGGACCTATGGGTTGGGTGTCACAAGCCACCCTCAAGCTATAAATTTTCTCATTTTATATGACTATATTCCCCCCCTCACCCACTTTATTCTAGTGATGTATAAAATCAAAATACTATGATAAAGGAAAATTATAAAGTGTACCTAAACTTACCTGTAAAGATGAAGCTCATGACGCTGTGTGATGTTGGGTGTGTGTAGAGAGAGCACGTCATGAAGTGTAAATATGCAAGAGAAAACAAAGAGTAAATCAGTTCTTACTATATATGTTATATCTAAAATAAGAATGAACAAAGTTGGGTAAGAGAAAGAGAGAGGAAGAGAAAGTAATTAATGCACCTCACCAGGTAGTAAACTAATACAAAACCTATTGTGATGTTGAGTGATGATGGATGGTGTTGAGTAATGCTACGTAATGTTAGGTATGTGTTATACCAAATGTAATATTATGAACAGAGTAGAGTGATTAATTACCTAAGAGTGGCTCAATAATGCAAAGGTTATTCCTTTGTCTCCATAATTTCCCACTAAGTGAAATTAAGTGATCATACATGTGTTAATCAATATTTGGATTGTGTGTCCAATCCCTCTGAGTAGGTGGCTCAAAAATACAAAGGCTAGCTAGTCCTTTGGATCCATGGTTTCCCCATGAAGTGAAGTTATAAACTGATACTGATATGAAATTTGTGTCATATGAGATGGATATTAAAGCCTATGAATGTACTATAATCTAATAATGTGGCATGGATAAGTGAATGTATGCTAGAAACTAGGTCAATCTTGGCCAACTCTAAAAAGAGGATATTAGGCTTGTATGAAAGCCACTCTAAAACTAGATAATAGGCTTATGTGGAAGCCACTCAAAAATGATGCCAACCACCTTTAGATAGAATAATACATGTAACTACTAAGAATACTTGGGTAATGTACTAAACTCAGAAAGAAAAGAAATCAAATGTGTCATGCACATTGCCCCCAATCACTGGTGTCTAAAACATGGAGTCTAATCTAAGAGTTATACCAACCACTTAATCTAAAACTAGAAACAAGATCCATAATGTCATCCATGATTCCCCCTTTATTTAGATTCTCTGAGAAAAATTCTACTGAAACTATTGATTTTGAACTAAACTGTTGTTGACAAAATTATAATTATACTTACTTTTCTATCTATTTTTGGAAAATCTAGTATTTTTGCTATTTAAATAAGAGCACCAAAATCAGACACCCTATTTTTTGGCACTATATTCCAATCTTGGTGTTATTGTCTTGAGCTAATTCTAATGACTGTTTTATGATTATCACTATCTACCTAGTGTATTTTGTCTAGTTTGAAGTTTGGATACTATTATGGGTGTTCTAAAAGTTAATTTTTCAATTGGTAAGAGTTGTGATCTCTATGATAAAACCCTTATTTATTTTCCCCTCTTCTAAGGGTAGGAATGAATACCCTATAATGATTATCCTCAGAAGAAATAACCCTACAAGTGTGTTATGCTACAAAAATACATGATATAGAAATGATAATTGATAAGATATCTCAAGATATAGCATGGTTTGTAATGGAGATTATTAGATCAATAGGGGTATGCCAATATAGATATAACAATGTAATAGCATGTGAAATATAATGAACTAATATAATAAACTTGAACTGAAAGTTTAGTTAGTTGTTAGTTTTTAGTTATTAGTTATTAGTTGTCAAAGAGGTATGGAGCACAATGTCCATCATGGCATCCAAGAAAGTAAGAGAATTCATGATGTGGATCATGGAATTGCAAAAAATTGAGAATCAATCAAGTAACAAGCACACAAGAAAAAAATTAAGAGGCATACAAGAGTGGTCAAGAGCCCATGCAAATAAAGGACATGGTCACATGTCACTCAAACTTGAAAGCAAGCATACAAGGCATGTTCAAATTCCACATACATATACAATTGAAAAAAATAGAGGTTCGCATGAGGGCCACAAACACATATAAGATTACAAGCAAAGGACATTAGTAAATTTCCTAAGGCACATACAAGACATAGAATAGGAACTATGAAATGCAATCATATATAGCCACGTAAAGCAAGAAAGGAAAGCATGTAAATACTAGAAATATAATCACATCTAACTAATCAAATAAAGAAGTGAAATTATGCAAGACATGTAATACAATACTAAGTATATGCTAAGAAATATACAAGTGCTACATATTAGTGAGTGTTGATAGAGTAATCTGTGTAAGTTAGTAAGTAATGTATATCAACATGATAACTATAGTGTGTGATATAGGAATTACATAACATAGATGGTGTAGTCATGTAGAAGATACCCCCAGTGGTAAATATATCGATGTATGTCTCAAATGTAGAAGTAGGATACCCCCTTAATGGGTAGAGTAAACAATCATGGATCTAGATATCACTACACACACTCAAAGAAGATCAAGTGAAGCATGGTAATGTAGATAAATTGAAAAATAATAGCATAGAATAACAAATGTAATTCTAGCATGGTAGTAGAAATGTAAAGCATGGATAATGCATACAATCGAAATGGTTTTATGTTTTTGAATTATTTAAATGTTTTTGTATTTTGAAATTTTAAATGTTTTTGTATTTTGAAATGTTTGAATTTTTTTGAATCATTTGAATGTTTTTGGTATTTTGAAATGTTTTGATTTATTTGAATTTTTCTAGTATTTTGAAATGTTTGAATGTTTTTGATATTTTGAAATGTTTTGATATATTTTAATATTTTTATTATTTTGGAAAAAAGCTATGTACAATCAATCATAAGGAAACTATGTACAAGTAAGCAAAAAGAAACTATATACAAGTAATTGAAAAGAAGATATCACAATAAAGACTAAGAGAAGATTATACTAACTAATGAGTCTCATGGGAGACTCCCTATCATAGTGTCCTATATCAAAAAAAGTAATTGTGCATGATTATAATGTATGAGGTAATGGCTATGAATATGATTTTAAATATTTGGATTCATTGTTGGTATCTTGGAAATCATAATAACCCATATTGTTCCACTCATCATTATCATCTTGATTTTGAACCAATGGAATGATAGTGTTGAATTTTATTGTATATGGATTTTTTTCTTTGATAAATTGTGTCTGTGAATGATTTGTCTTAAGATGTACAATAAATCCAAAACCTTGGTGAAAAACATTGTCAACTACTAGAATAAGACTATTGATGCCTTAGGCATACTTACCCAACCCTTGACCTTGATAATCAAACTATTGTAGATATTTTTGACCAAACCCATACTAATTTGAAAGTTGAGCCTCATTTTAGAGAGTTATATTTGCATCTTTTTCATGATTTACCTATGTTTGTTGTACTATTTGTTACTCTAATTTTGCTTTTTGATCCTTTTTTGTTCTGAGTTATGCTTTGGTACCCACTTTTGTATTGTTTCTAAATTTGACCCTTTATGAATGTGTTCCTATGTCATCATGGATTTCTTGACTAATTTACCTTATATGGGGTCTTCATTAGCAATTATCTATCGTATATGTTTATTTAATGCTAAACATGAATCTATTTGATGTCCATGCATTCTATGATATGCACAATAATATCTAGATCTTCTCACTAGAAGTAAAGGAGGTAGTATGATCAACTTATATTAATTATTTCCCTTAGTACCTTACTTGAACTCTTATTTTATCTTTTAATCCTTTTTAAATCACTATTTATAGAGTTACTTTTTTGTGATTTCTTGTTTTGATATGTAACATTGCTTGCAACCAATAGACTAATTGAAGGTGCATATACATGATTGACACTAGGGTGCCTTTAAGGATTTTATATTATCATCTAATTTTCTAATGTTGTGATATTTTAATGTAATATCTAATTCTACATTTATAAATATAAAATTAACTTGCACATACTGGTGATTTGATCCCTTAGAGTCTCATAAGTGCAAACCCTAGTTACTTTGATTGAACATGTAAGCACATATGTTGAACAAGATTTGAATAAGCTATAGGCTGAATGTATGCATTAGGAACAATAGTATGGGTTGCCTCACCTTTGGGAGGGGTGATATCATAGACCTAGTTAGAGGGAAAGAAGCTATCACCCTCTTGGGGGAGAGGAGGTGAAGGAAATTGTTTCTTGTGCATAAGATATGACATTGAAACTTGACAGGTGGCTATTAGCATATGCAATAGATCCTCTAAGTATGTATTAATTTTATTATTTATTGAATTACACATAATATAGATATATCATTTTAAATAATTAATTAGAGTTATAAGTTGTATCAATATGATTATAAATAATATTCTACATGAGAGATAGCAAATAAGGGATAAAGAGCATAGAATTTTACACTAATGCATAAATTTTTTTGACTTGTAACATAACATTTATAACATGTTTATAAAAATAGATTTGAAAATTATTCTTCATGAGAGAGAGAATGTGTAAGAGAAATATTGAAATCTTGTATATTTTTAGCAATAAATTTTGTAATATCATCCTTTATTATGAAAAGTAAGCATGAGAGCGAAAGAATAAAGCTTTGCATTAACATATGGTAAACTTCATCATTAATGTACATGATAGGACCAAGTATGATCTCCTTATTGTTTACAATAAATGCAAGAAATATATGTAAATAAGTGAGATCTATTTTTGTTATTATGTGAAATCCAATTTTAGATGCAAGGTGATACCTCAAGCAAACAAAGGGATCTAGTATATGAAACTAGGGTTTTGAAAAATGATATTTTTAAAATTTACTATGAAATTTTAAAAATTGAAGTGAATTTTTTATTTAAATATGCAGGTAAAAATTTAGAAAAATATTGGAAAATTCTTGATTTAAAGGGACCTAGTATGTGTAACTAGGGCTTGAAAGAAAAATATTTTTTTTAAAGTACTATAGAATTTTAAAAATTTAATTTAATTTTTTATTTAAATATGTAAGTAAAAAATCAAAAAAATATTGTAAAAATCGGCAAGGAAATTTACCCTAGATTTTTTAGGGTTTTTATGCACAATTGAAGTAAGTCAAGTTCACCAAATGATTTAACTTATTTGGGAATATTGGAGTCTTATTCCTAATTTAATTAAGGGTCTGAGTTAATTAAATTAGTAAGTAATATTTAGATAATTTTTCTACTAATGTATATAATTTAATTGTAATTTAAACCTTTCTAAAAATAGTAATAAGTGAGGAGAAATTTAACTTAGCTTAAATTGGATTGAGACGACTGAGACAAGGTCTGAAATTTATTGTGTAGGACTATGATAGTGTTATGAATCAAGATCTAGCCTTCATTTTGTGAAGTATAACAGAACTAAAATAATACACCCTAGGGCTTGATGTTATAGTCTTCTTTTACCATTTTTGTCTTAGAGGCCTGAGCTTTTTAGGTTTTGTCTGTTGTCTTTGTGTGAGCCTACCTATGAAATTTTAGATGCTAGATGTCTATGGACCTCCCTATATAATTGATTTAGTCTTCAATCCTTAAACTCCATTGTGCTTTAACAAACTTTGAGAAAGAGGAGAGGTTAGTGTGTGTAAGATGCACTAAACATGTATTCACACCCCTTGTATGGGCACATTGCCTACATACCAATACTCCAAAGAGGAATCAATCCATATGTTGTTCTCCCACTTGTTGTGATTTGTGTAATAGTATGTATGAAGATGAAAAATGATAAAACTAGGTATGCTTGAGGTGGCTAGGGAATGGTGTAAGGGTTTGAATAAGCTTGTGGTTGCATTGGATGGTTATATGAAGAGAATAGGGAATTTTTATTGAGTATTCTTGATTGTATTCTTGTTTTCTTTGTGATATTTTCCAACCCCTTCTAAATGAAAATTGAATCAACTTTTATAGAGATCTGTTGGTCATGAGTTGAATGTATTCATGTTAGGTTGACAAGAAGAAAGATAGGAACTAAAAAAGAAGTGACCATTGGAGGTAAAAATACAATTAGAGAGAAGCATCATAAATGGACACCTTAGGCTCTAGCACTATAGTCTAAGTTAGGTGCTATTGTCCTGAAGGTCTGGGACCTATGGGGATAGGATTGTCATGGAAAATGATACTTGGAAGACGTGGATTCACTATTTGGAAGGCTATGTTATTGGGAATCAGTGAAAAGGTGCCTAAAAGTGTCATGAGAGCAAACATGAGGGACCTATGGATTGTATGTCACAAGCCACCCTCAAGCTACCAATTTTCTCATGTTATATGACTATAGCTCTATTCACTTTAATGTGCAAAATAATAGTAACATGATCATGTTATTATTTTTATAAATAATCTGATCACATTATCTATTAATATGATTGAATTATGCATTAATGTGATCACACCATTTGAGTTTGAAGTTAATTACCATGCCTTTTATCTTGGGAATGGCTTGGATTCCTGAGCCAAAGGCTTGGACTATCAATGTGCAGCTGAGTTTTGAGAGTTATGATAAAAACAAAATTCAACTTTGATTTCCAAATACACTAATAATTTAAATAATAATATTCAAAAACCTAATACCATAGTGATGAGAATGCTCTCCTTTTTTTAAAAATATGATTTTTATATTTTTTGGACATATTTTAGGTTTCAAACTATGTTGATTTCTAACTATACTTTTTTTAGGCCATTGCATGTTGTAAACATACATGCCTATATATATTTTTTGTATTTCATTGATCCAAGTAAAAAATAAGTTATATGGTCACAAACTAGGTCTAATTCTACACATTCAAAAAAAATCATTTTCATTTTTTTAAGGTAGTTAGGCACATCACACAGATGGTTATCCAATTTTTTAGTTTTTCAAGATTTATTTACTGGTAAAATTCATTAAAAAAGTATTTATTAAAAAAATATAGGTCACAAACTATAGTTTATTATCTAAATTTTCCTCAAAGGGTTTCAAATAATATTAAATGGTGCATCACATGGTCGTCTATCTACTATGTTTGCTGAAAAAATAGGAGTTCCTCTTCAAACTTTATATGTTTTACCTAGTTATACTTAACCATTTTTTAAAAATTAATGTTTTGGAAATTAGACTCAAAATTCTACATTTCATGTTCTTACACCATCTTCAAATTTGGAGTGTAGATATCTCAAATTATCTATAGAAGTTCATATTTCTAAAATTTTAGGAAAATTATGTCCATAGGTAGGTCACTTTTTATCCCCCAAATTTTTTCACTTACCTATTAAATGATTTATATTTTTAATTATTATGATAGGATACTAGTTTTATATTATTGTAGATAGATAGAGTTTTAGATATACATATGATTTGATATCTATATGGTTTGAATTTTTGTAGATCTTGCAGATTAAGAGGTAAGATGGGGATCCCTGGTGATGGGAGCACACCATGATATTCTACATGGGTTAAATAACACCATACGACCCCACCACATTAGATGATCTTATGGTACCATTTTCCCCAACTTTAGTAGCCTAGTTTAGACTAGTGGGGGAGGTCATGAGGTAGCTATAGGCATGAAAATATGGGTTACAACCACTAAAAGGGGTGGGATCATGAGAGGCATAGGCATGGTAGGCCTTGTCTTAGGAGATATTCATACATATGGCTACCATTATCTATTTGGGACAAGTATAGGCCAAGTAGCCAACCTATAGGGATAGGTAGCAGGATTGAGATCTCAAATAGCCTCTTTACACTTTATTATTTAGAGTGGATAGTCTGAGGTGTCTATGGGTAGCATGGTGAGGCCACGATATAGACATGATAAAGCCAATCCATAGAGTTGGAGTGATGTATTTTTTTAATTTGTATTTAAAACACATGATATATATAGAGATACTTTATTTTGACAATTGGATGTTGATCTTATTTGTTGTATTTTGGTTATGGTTATGTATTTATTGATATATTTATTTCTATCACATGTATTTTTTCTTGTGTTATATATGCTATGGAAAATATATGTGTGGTGTTTTCTTTTCTAGTATTATGTAGTACACATGCATGGTTTAAAAAAAAGGCAAAAAGACTTGGAAAAGTATAATTAATCAAAAAAATACACTACACACTATATCATGATGAGAAATGTGTAATAAAAAAATATGACTAAGTATAATAAACCAAAAATTTGGTAAACAAGAGGGAAAAAAATGTTTTTAAAGAATAAAAATATTTTTAAAGAATAAAAATATTGGCACCAAATTAAGACAAGTAAAATCACACTAAATCACTTTGGGAAGTATGAAAATAATGTAATAAAATAGAAATCATGTGAAAGTCTAATGGTATAAAAAATAAATTAACTAAGTCAATCAATCATACTAAGTCACATTAGCAAGTATAAAAGAGAAACAAAATTGGTAAAATGGTCTTAAATTAATCACACTAATTCAAGTTAGGAACTATGAAAAAATTAAGAAAAGTGGTTGGATTCTTACATGTAATTGGAAAATAATAAGATAGAAGATGAAAGATTAATGAATTAATCATAAAACATACTAAATCAAGATTTGAATCATGTCCATGGTGTGTAACTCATAATCAATCACATTTTATCTCATATTTAATACATGTAATTTCATTGTGACTTGGATATTGGAAAATTTTGTGAGGAAGGCCAAGTCCTATACATGGTATTATACTACAACTCACAAAAGGAAAACCAATGAGGTGGAAGAAATTTTAAAATATGGTAAAAGTAGGTGTTTAGAATGGTAAATGTGAAAAAAATTGGCAATTTGTGAGGAAGGTCAGGTCCTATCCATGGTCTTACACTACAACTCATTAATACAATCCCTAGGAGAGTGATCAGTATACAAAGAAATATTTCTCAAAGGGAATATTAGGATTATAGGTAATGAAACATGGAATGTAATAATCATAACTTAGGCATATTTTAATAATACCTTAGGATACAAGAGGCACACTAAGGACATGAGAAGACACTAAGTGACTAGTGACCATCAATATAAAGAGGATACTTATTTGTTATAGGTACAAAGTTGTGTAGGAAAATAAGTGTAGTAATAATATCAACTCATGTTGGTATTTTTTAAAAATAAAATTAAAATGTACCTACCTTCCCATGATGCGTTCCTCATTCCTCAAGACCCCTTATAGAGTTGTCGATCTACTATGAATATTAGGTACTTACGTGAGAAAGTAGGTAGCACTACGAGATTTTTTTATTCTCCTTTTCTAATCTACTAGCCTACTACACCCTAATAGACCTCAACTCTATCATCAGGCCAACTATGGAGTTTTATATCCGATTATAAAGAGGACTTGTGCGTAGAATTACATCTTTTAGTGTGATTTTGACTTTTAAAAAATTTGAATGTTGCCTTTTATATCATTACCTTTTGTTAAATGATTTGGATTTTGATTATTTTATGGATTTTAAGATTCTTCCTCCATACAGACTTGGAATGACCAATAATTAGAGATAAAGTGATATACAAAAATGATTTTTAAACTTATGCTAAAGGAAGCTAATTATCCAAATATATGACTGACTAGAATACTTAGGCTTAATGATGAATCAACATGTTATCTCAAGTCTCAACCATGTGTATGCTTAGTTTGAGAAAGGGATATCCAAAGTAGACTGGTAAAATGAGATGAATTATTTTATAAATGATCATATGGTAAATTAGGAATGACTAAAGGGAGAAAGGTTTCTATAACCAAGTCACAATAACAATTATCTATGTTTATAGAGATAAGATAGTAAACAATCAATAAAAAGAACAAGATAATCATAGAAATGAACTCAAAAAGAAAAAGTATGTAATTATGATAAAAATAAACCATAAGATAAAATAATTACATCATAAGAAACATTTAATTCAAAACAAAATTCACCATGTAAGATAGATAAGAATTTGATATATTGTTAAAATGATGTAAGAAAGATAAATGTAAAGTTGGAGCACATGTCCAATCCAAATGAAGAAATAAATGTAAGAAAACCATGATTATACTCTTAATTATTGATATATTTATCCAAACACATTATCCATAACGTATTATAAGTCTTTATGAAGCTAAAATCAGACTACAACCATTGTCTCATCGATTTTTAGGGAAATTTGAGAAAATAATTTGCATCGAATCTCCTCAATATAAAATGGTAAAGGATCATGATAATAAGGGATATAGTGTATGGTATGATCATGGGGATGCATGGGAGTGGATTTTATGGGATATGAAGGAGTCATTAATGGATAATGTTCCATAAGTGAAGTAGTCATCGGTGGAGAGGAATCCATAGGTGAGGGAAGGTCTGTGGGTGAGGGACTCATAGGTGGAGAAATAGTAGGTAGAGAAGGGACTATAGATGGTGGAGTCATAGGGGAAGAAGGGGGAGACTTATTTCAAGGGTTACCTATGAAATAAATGGTATAAGGTTTAGGAATGGTTATGAGCTTATCCTTGAGATGTTGTTGAAGGATGTGATTACGATCAGTGTGATGTGTACCACACTAGTGCTAGAGATAATATACTTCTCCATATTTGTTAAGATATTTAGGTAACACTTATGGGGGAGGTATATCCTTATTTTTGGGATGAGTTTTGGTATGTAAGGTATCGATATATTTCCATAAATTATGATAATGTGTGGATGAATGATTATCCATGCCATGGAAGTAACAGATACACTTATGAGTAGACATGGTAGGTGTACTCATAGGAGAAGTGTAAATTCAAGCTAATGAATATTGGTATAATTAACATTCTATAGTCCAATGACCATAAACTTTATAAATATCATAATATGGCTAATTAGCCCATTTAGTGGGAAAATGAGTAAGTTATGGTAAAGGGAGAAAACCATCACCAAGAGAAGGTGGGGCTAGTGGAGAGACTATACAAGGCTCGATCAAAGGAGTAGTAGGATTGGAAATAAGAAGAGACTCATATATATATGGAGTGGGAATAGGATATCAACTAGGATCTACTGAGGGAGGGATGGGATGCAAAGAAGGCTGAAGGATAGTTACAAGCATCTCAGGGATGAGTCAGCTAGAGGGGTCTTGGTATCTAAAAAAGAGATAGGGATCAATCATATCACAATCCATAATCATAATATTATGAGGTTATTCTAAAAATGGAGGTGTGTGCACCATCTCTACCCTATGATCAAGAGGAAAAATGCTAAATTCAGGAATGATATAGGATGGAATACTAGAAAATATACTAAAAGATTGAATTAAAGAATAATGATAATGAATAATATCAGCATCTTCGGCCTGAACAAGACCTCCTAATAATGGATCATCTAAGGTATATCCATCATCATAATCAAGTGTATGAATATCAATGGAATAGGTAGGGATGACCTTGGCATCCAATGTGGTGTGATGAATGGAATGTTGAGTCTTTGTTAATATAATGGGTATATCATCATAAGTTGGTTGATGGGAATGAGTTTACAAAGAAGGAAGGAGCTGAGAGATGAGATGAGGTGAGAGATAAGAGGTTTTAATCTTGAGGTTGATCTCATTAGTTACATCATCATCAAAATCTAGGATGTTAGGGGGTATATTCTTGATGAGTTTGGGGTGACCATTGTAACCTTAGGTGGAATTGATAGGAAATTTAAACCATTAAGATTCATGAAATTGAACACTTGGAAAGGGTTCAAGAGTAAAAATATAGAATACACAATGGTCTTGGAATTGTTTAAAATTCTAAGGATTAGTGTCACCTTAAATCCTATAGATGGCCTCATTATGAGGAAATCTAACACATTAGCAGGTAGAAGAGGCAACTGCTCTCATATAATGAGTCCATGGCCTATTAATTATAATGTTATAAGATAGATGAAAGTTAAATATCATCACCTTCACATGAATGATAATAGGTGGGATGGTAATGGGGATATACACACAACCTAAAGGAGGAATTTTCCTTCAGTCATAGCCTTAACATGTGTTGCATGTGTATTTAAGATTACATTTATAATATCTAAGGGTTTTTATAAAATAAAGAGAGGTAACACAAGTGCCATAACCCTCATTAATCAAATCATGTTTGATTTGGATATCACCAATTTAGACATTGATAAAAAGAGGAGGATCCTCCAAATGAATTAGAATCTCATCAGGGATCATGGAAGAAATGGATAATTTGAGGGAAAGAGAAGTGTTGATTATTTCATCAACATGTATGGACATTTCTTCGTACTATTTTAAAATTCTATCTTTTGATCTGGATAAGGTGACTTCATATCTTGTTAGGGGAGGATGAGGGATGTTCATTTTGAATAAAAGTTGCATAAGACACTTATGATGATGTAGAGAGGTTCACATAATTTAAATAAATGGGATTTTATATGGAGATTAGTATGCTCCATAATAGGATCCCATTCATCATAACTTATAAGAATACTATTGGAAAGAGGTGCATAGTGTTGAAGGAGGTACTCAAAAGGAGGAGCTGAAGTGCATGTGAATTTATGTTGATAATATATGGAAGGTTTCATTAGAGGAAAAGTGTGTTTATTATCTTAATAAGATGGGGTACTTAATGTAGGATTGGTTTGAGATAGATTAGAAGAAGTGTTGATATAAGTTTGAGTATCACTGGTGATAGGAATGGTAGAAATGGTATGAGAAGTGTTATCTAAAGGAGGTGTTAGAATAAGTTCATCAAAAGAAAGAAGGTCTTCTTTCCCTAACTCTATTAATTGAGTTTGAAAAGAGTCTTGGAAACATGAAATATGTGAGACAATTGAATGGTGTGGATGGGATGAGGATCAATGAAAGCAACCACCCTTCGCATATTAGTCATATTTACCACACTCTTATCAAGAGTTAGGTCAAGAAGACTATTAATATTATTTTTAGAAGGGGTGGGTTTATCTTGGTTATCTTGGTAATTTTCAAGTGGATCTTTATATATGGCTAAATGAGCATTAGCCTAGTTCAAAGCTTGTGACTTAGTTTATGTTTCATAGGATTTGAAGGCAATGTCATAGGCTTGTTGACATTTTTTAATGATAAAAGAATTTTCAAAATTGGGACCAAGAAGAAAATACATATCCAAATTATGAAGATACCCACAAGTCTCATGAGAATGACCCCAACTAGTGTGAAACCAAAAAAAAATATTAGGATTATACCAAGATTTCATGGGATGAGTGGGATCAAGTTCTCATGAAAGAGGCCTTGGTATATGATTTTGTAACTCTAATAAGGATAAAGGTTTATGAACATTGATGTTATTGGTTGAATATAAGTGAGGATTAGTGATGTGGTTATGAGGGGAAGCTTATTCTAAAGTCTAGTTGGGAACAACAACTTGAATAGTATGAATGGTATCATAAGAGTCATTGACACCATTGTTTGTATCATGATGATTATTATTCTTAATTAACATGTGAGTACCAATAAAAGGTTGGGATGGATCAAATTTATTCTTGGATTGGTAAATAACCTCTTCCAAAGTACATGGAGAGAGATTCTAGACCTAATATTGTAATTTGTGAAAATGAGCATTGGTAAGCAAATGAAAAAGTTTGTCATCTACCATATTATGTTCACATTTATTACACAAGGTCTTCCATCATTTGATGAAATCTTATCCATTTTTAGTCTTAAGTTTCTTAAAATTGAAAAAATGGGCCAAGGCATTCTCAGGGAGATCACTAGTTTGGAACTCTTGGACTAGAGCATTATATAAATCCTCTAAACTAGTGATGGAATGAGTTTTGAGTCAATTATACCAATTTAAAGCATCACCCATGAGAATTTTTGCTAATAAATTCATATTGGTAAAGGTATTTAATTTGACCTAGTCTTTATATAGATTTATTAATGTTTTAAGTAAATATTAAGATCAGTTGAACCATTTTAAGTAATAGTAGGGGTGATACCTCTTATATCGATGTTATCAATTTGAGATGTAAGAGGCTCATTTTGAAGGTGCTTAATTTTTTTATTAATAAGGGGAGTTTGAGGGATAAGATTACCATGGGAATCTTGAAGAGGATGTAGGGGAACATTTTATTTGTGCGCCCCATGGAAATTATTGAGGGTGGGTTTTAATATGGATAAGATGATTTTACATTTACATCATTTAATTTTCATTGTTAGTTTGGAAATAATTCATTTGATTAAGATTTTTTAATAGGATTTTATGGGTTTGAGTATAATTATTATCATTTTTTGAAGCATTAGAATTGATAGTAGTGGTGTGGGTACCATTATGGGTGTTAGTATTATCTTGAGAAGAATTGTTGGAGAGTGAGGCACTAGTGGAATAATTTGCTTGTGTGGAAAAATATGTACTAGTATAAATATGATAAGAAGTATCAGTAGAGGCATGATTTACATGAATATAAAATGATTTACTAGTGGAAGAATTGAGAAGAGTGGGTCATGGAAGACACCCACCAGATGTATAACCTACCATGTTAGTAGAGATACTAGGCATGGAGGTGGACGAAATCAAAGAGGAATAAGTCATGATATGAGAAGGGGTAAAAATAAAGGGAAGAGGTTGATAATCAAAGAATATAGTATCTCTAAATATGTTTGATAATGTGGGATAAGGTGAATGGGGCTCCTCAACCTGACCACTTATCATGAGATGGTAAATAGTAGAAGGATCCTTGCCTCGATGTTGAGGAAACTCATTAATGAAGAACAACATTTTTGGTGTATACTCTAATTTAGTTTGATCTTAAAATGAGAAGATTGGATTGTGAAGTGAAGAGGAATGAGAATGGGTCCCATATTTTATAGTATGAGTGGCTACATGCACATTACTTGCATCTAGGGTAGGATCCACAAGTTGCTTATGGGAGAACCTCTTAAATTTTGTAAGACTCATCATATCTTATAAATTTAACTCAGAGTTTTCTTAAAATATGAATTTCATGATGAAGGAGAGATTTTATAGAATTCAAATATGATGCAAAATAAAAGAGATGCAAAAGATAAAAAAGAGTATAGAGTCAACCAGGTTGACCTAGTACTACTAGATAGAAGACAAAAGAGTATAAAGTTGACCAGGTTGATTGAGTATTATAGATAGGAAAATAGACATTATAATAAGGATACAAAGATGACCAGGTTGACTTAGTATCATAACCTAATAGGTAAAAAGGAGTTTTGGGTCAACCAGATTGATTTAGTACTACAGTCAGGGAAAAAGATAGTCTATAAGAGACTGTGTCAAATAGAATGATAGTTTACTAAAAATAAGAAAAAAATTGAAATTTAATTAAAGAAAGAATTGAAATTAAACATTAAAAAAATTGGATAAATGAGAATGATCCAATTGGGGCACATAACACAAAACCTTGCACCAATGTTGACCAATGCAAGTTTTACAATACAACATACAACAAGAAAAGATCAAGCAATCAAATTAGAAAGTAAATTGTAACTAAATAGTCATCCTAATTATTGTTAGATTATTATAAATTATTATTTTAAGTATGATGGGGAATTTTTCTAAAAATAGGAAACTAGAAAGTAATATGTATGCAATCATAAATGCATCAAGTCTATCAATCAATCCTCACTCAGATAAGATAGATTAAACTTACACTTTTGATTGGGGATACATTAAATAATAAAAAACATGACCAATATGGGGATCCACTAGACCTAATTATGAGATCTCTTATCATAATAAACCATGTTATGGAGGTTCCAAAGCCTCCAGTCAAGAATAATCACTTAACAACCCTAACTAAGCCCTATGTTTTATATTCACTAACCTAATAACAAGTAAATCAAAGAAATATAATCTAGTGCTCACCAAAGCTTGTGGCACAATGTAGGGTTTATTAAACAAATAAACATGCATAGGATAATATTAATTAATGTATACATGAGTATGATATGATTAAATATATGTAGAAATACCCTTAAGGTAGGGAAACACCATACAATACTCCTTTAAGAAGGAATAACTCCACAATGTCTCTTCGAGGGGATAACCTCCAATATCCTCTTACAATAGAAGATTCAATGCTTACTTGATATATTTACCATGGTAATCATCTCCTATATATAGACATCTATCTAACCCATGGATGGGTAACATCCTAATCCCAATGTAGGCTGACCATTACCCAATATACTAATTTGATAAGTTACTCCATTATCCTAATATATTGTACCCATATAACTAATTAAGGGGATGTGTGACACATGTCAACATCTCCATCAACCCATATAAATTAATATATCATATCCCTATGTACATAGCATTACTTCCCTCCTTGGCATGTTTTATCCCTGAAACATAGGAAGAAACCAAATAATGAGTGTGTTTCAAATCATTGTACACTTGTCTCCAATCTCGATCATCTAGCCATCCATATGTGATCTTGGTAGGTGATATCTCTCCAAGCTTGTTTCCAAATTCCATTATGCTCCTTTGATTTCATTCATGATCATAATTATACTTCTTTGGTGTCCAAGCATAATTATTCCTTTTTTTATTCCATGTACCATATTCTACTGCACTACTCTGATTCCAACCATGACCATAGTAGGTATTCTTCCATGCATAGTCATACTTATTTCCCCCTTCATTCCATGTGCCATATTATTTTTTATTTAGATTCCTTACATATCCATAATGATTGGAAATTTTATTCTTGTATAGATAAAATGTTTTTTGTTATGACACTTCCTTACCTGGTTCCATGATTGTTTCCTCTCATGATGATGTGGGTGTCTATATACCTCAACCTTTTCCAATACTTTGACCTTATCCACCTTTTCTTCTACCTCTTCCACATTTTCCTTCTTTTTCTCTTGAGTAGATGAAGTGTTCATTTGTAGTGTGTCTTTATCTATATCATCTAAATCTTCATCATGCTCTTCATCACCTATTTCCATCTCATCCTCATGATCTACCTGGATTTTTATTGGTGCATTTTTCACTATGATATCTTGTAAAGTGATATTTTTCCTGTACCAAAACTTCATGAACTTTTTTTGAACATTAATATTCATTGTTCCCAAAGTCTCTAACCATGGATATCCAAGAACTATATCCATATCATCTATATCTAAAGCATAAAAATCTGAATGCAAAACATATTTTTCCATAATGAGCTTAAAATCTTCAAACATTGAAATATTCTTATCATATACTTGAAACTCCTTGATATTATTTTCTGGAACATGTATATGCTTGGCCACATTCATGTTAATGATGTTATAGTTGCTAGTAGGGTGTATGGACACAACCACCTTTTTCTTTTGAATGCATCCATGAAATTGAAAAATTGACTTGGATTTCTTTGGAGCCAAATTATTTGAACCCTTATCATCTTCTTCTTCTTCTTATTCTTCTTCTTCTTCTTCTTCTTCTTCTTCTTCTTTATCATAATTATTTTTTTCCTCTTTTACATCCTCTTTTTATTTTATACCCCATCGATCTTGGAAGAGTTGTTTCATTGTTTCCCATGAAGAATATTGTTACGCAAAGCTCAATCAATTAGACCACCAATGGGTGCAGGCCCAAACAAAGAAAGAGATAATTCTATTTTCCAAAAAATGTAATTATTATTCTCCTTAGAAATGAGCCACCATTATCTAGCATCAACATCATCTTCACATAAAAAATTTTGCAACTCCATGATCCACAAAAAAAATTAGGGTTCATGAAACCCTAAAATATCAATAATTCATACAAAACTGATCCATAAAATCACAACAAATCACTCCAAACAACTCAAAAAATTATAAAATTTTGATTGTTCTTCTCTTATATCTTCTTACATCTCCAGTAAAAAAATTTAATGCTATTTACCTAGGGATATGATATATTAATGTATATGGGTTGATGGAGATGCCGACATGTGGCACCACATCCCCTTAATTAGTTATATGGGTAAAATATATTAGGATAATGGAGTAACTTATGGAATTAGTATATTTGGTAATGGTTAGCCTACATTGGGATTATGACATTACCCATCCATGGGTTAGATAGATGTCTATATATAGGAGATGATTATCATGGTAAAGATATCAAGTAAGCATTGAGTCTTCTATTGTAAGAAGATATTGGAGGTTGTCCCATCAAAGAGACATTGTGGAGTTATTCCTTCCTAAATGAGTATTATATTATGTTTCCCTACCTTAATGGTATTTTTGCATATATTGAATCATTACAAGTTGTATCAGAGCTGCGATTTGGGTAATCTTGTGGGCAAAAACCTAATTTATTAAATTTGGCTATATCTTAAAAAAATTGTGAAATTCTCTTTAATTTTTTTATTGGAGGTGTGAAATCATTAAATTAATCCTCCATTAAAATTTCATATTATTTGGATCTATTTTACAAAATGTATCTCTATTTTAGTGTTTTTCATAAAATTGCTCTATAGTGCACAATTCAAAGAATTTTTTGGATTTAATTACATTTTTGGAAAGATTAGAAATTTTTTTATTTGTATGTTTTGATTTTAGGCCTAAATAATTCCAAAATCACTTGGTCAAATTTGGGCCAAAAAGTGCCAATCAAGGTCAACATTATAAAGCCCTTTTATGGCAGGTCCACAAACTCAGGGCCGAGGAAATAGTGTTGTAACTCCAAGTAAAAATCCTAAAAAGGAAGAGATGGAGTCATAAGGGGGATGTACTAGACCATTTTTACTAGGGTTCTCTGACATAGATCATAAAGTGAGCCAACTTGACTATAGTGTGCAAGGCATTCAGAGTGAGGTGCAAGGCATAGAATCTAATATGAAAACCATACAAGATAGTTTGGTAGATATCATAATGACTCTGAAAAATAATCAGTCAAATCATCTCCTATATATATACATCTATCTAACCCATTGATGGGTAACGTCTTAATCTCAATGTGGGCCAACCATTACCCAATATACTAATTCCATAAGTTACTCCAGTATCCTAATATATTGTACCCATATAACTAATTAAGGGGATGTGTGCCACATGTAGGCATCTCCATCAACCCATATAAATTAATATATCATATCCCTAGGTACATAGTAGAGTAAGACCCTAATACATGGATAATAAGATTAATATTATTCGAATCCAATACTTATATTACTTCTTTCTACTAAAGAAAGAAGCAAAGTTAGAGAATACTTACCTAAAAGATGAACCCATCAAGACTCAATGCCTCTTTTGGCCAAAAGGTCTTCATAAGAGGTTTTTTTGGATTTTAAGGATCACTAAGAAAGGCCAAAGCATCCAATACTTCTCCACAACACTAGACTTTTTGAGTAGAAACCCTAAGCTAAGACTCCTCAAGTATAATGGTGGAAGAGTAGATTGTAAAAAAGTGAAAGTAAATAATAAATCTTATTCATTTGTAAATAATGGTGAAACGATTTTGTATATATAGGAATATTTAACCCTAATCCCTTTCAAAAAAATTGATCGATAGGGTTGACCCAATCAACCTAGTACAATTATTGACAAAAATTCACTAGGTCATAGGCTAGGTCATCTAAGAGCTGAGCTAGACCCTAAATGAATTTTACCCAAAATAGTACAAGGTCAACCCAGTCAACCTAGTATAATAGACTATCAAAAGTAGATTAAGGTGATAGAAAGTGGGAAAATACTAGAGGATTTTGAAAAGGAGGATTAATAGCTTAAGGGAATGTTTTTAGGAGCTAGTTGAATTAGTAATAAGTGGAAATAAGGGACAACAATCTTATAAAGCACCAATGGTCTACCCACCTCTTTCTCAATACACCATTTAAGGTATGCACTCAAAGAGATTGAGTCTTGATAGGTTATTATAAGATAGAAATCATTATTATTTGATAAAAGTTAAAAATATTATGTGTGTAGATATTCCCCACTTGAAGCTCATCATGTGTCATTAAGATGTAACAAGGGATGGTGCTTCAATAAATAACATAGTAACACATAATGCTAAGGATAAAAAAAAATTGTAGTATTTTAAATCAAAAATAACTAAAAGTAAATGACTAAAAGGAAAATAACTAAAAAGTAAATGTAATGTGTACCTTGACTTACCTTTATTGTTATATAGTTTTATGTTGTGTTTATAGTTTTGATTATGGAGGGTGCAGAGACTACTTTTGGCAAACCCAAGAATACAAAACTAAAGATAAAAAACAAATTAATGTATGAAATCTAAGATAATTGGTGTTATGTGGATGGGACGTACTTGGAAATTTGGAAAGTTGGGGTGACAAGTGTTATGTTAGACCAAATGACCAAGTTTAAATTTAGAGTAAATTAAGTAACTAAAAATTCAAGGCTACTAAATACCAAAAAACTCAAACAAGTAAACATTAAGTAAGAAATTCAAACTCACCAAATCAAACCAAAGATACATGTCAAAAAGGATGATAATCAAACATCAATGTAAAATTAATAACAATCTTTACTTAAACAAAGATGGGCATGCAAAAAAATGGAAAAACAACATTTATGACTGACAAGTAACAATCCTTACTCAATAATCAATGGAAAAAGGTGCATAAAAGGGAAAACAACAAGGATGAGTGAGACATAAAAAACCAACCTCACTCAATAATGGAAAAATTACATGAAAGTAGAAATGGACTTAGGTGTCCACAAAAAGGGGTAGTACAACAATAACAAATGGCTAAAAAAATCAAGGCATATCTATAAATTTAAATAAATGGTGTAAATAAAGTAATCAAAGTTGCTCAAGCATATTATTTTATTCTAAGGATAGATAAAATTGAAATAAAGTAGTGCTAGCACATAAAATATGGAGTTTGATTTGTATGTTGCCTTTTGTTTCAAATGATTTAGATTTTAACTTTATTGATGGATTTTTCTATTCCTCCTCCATATGGATTTGAATACCAAACATGGCATTAAAGATGAATTTTATTTGAATATGTAGGACTTGGTTTCTAAGAGAGAGAACTTCAGAGATTATTATGTCTAAGAGTCTTGTAAATATAGGTGAAATAAAATTGTTATCTTGACTTCGACCTTATTTTATCCAATGTGGAGTAAAAGGATAGAAAATCAAGAGGAATGAAACATGGAACACTTTGAATTATTTCAAATCACAAAAAATGTGACAAAGGGTGAAAAAAGGAATACAATGATAGAAAAGTGTGATTCTTTATCATAAGAATGAGGGAAATGGAGGAAAACATTCTAACATATATTATTATGTAAATTCCATCTATCAAAAGAAGACAAAGAGAAAGCTAAGAACAAAGATCAAAAACACATTCTACAAAATGAATGACAAGATGGTAATTCTATGAGGAAGGCCAGGTCCTATCTATGGTCTTAAACTATAACTCATAAAAGAGAAAGCCATGAGGGTGCCAAAAATTATTGAAAAAATAAGTGAGATTATCAAAAGATGGTATTTTTTTAGGAAGGCCAGGTCCTATCCATGGTCTTATACTACATCTCATAAAATAAAAACCCAAGGGGTGAAAAAAGTGTATAAAAAGTATGAAAATAAAGAAACTATGGTACATCATGAGGAAAACTAGGTCCTATCCATGGTTTTACAATACAACTCATGAGAAAAAGGGAAACCAGAAGACCAAAAAGGAAGGACTAAGGTTGGTAACAAAAGAGAACTATTACAAAGGGAGAGACCCATGTAACTACTATACAAAAAGTGTTAGATAGATATCATATAAAAAACATGAAAATAATGTAAGGATCTTACACTATCATATATATCAAGGATTATCATGTGAGAGACAATCTTATGTCTCAAAAGGTTTCTTGAAATTAAATTAGTTTGGTATCATGTAATAGAGAATAAGAGTGGGCATCGTAAGATGACCTAAAGTGTAAGTGGATGTAGGGATGGGCATCACAAGATGCCCCAAAGTATAAAATGACATATGGGTGGGCATATTAATATGCCCCAAAGGCTATAGTAATATGTGGATAGACATCACAAGATGCCCCACAAGATGAAAAGAAGGAAAGATAAGGAGGAAAGAACATCCCATATAGTTTATAAATAGATTGAGGTTATCTAAGAAGATTCTAAGAGGGGAGGTCTTGGATAAAAGGAAAAATATGATAATCAAGAATAATTAAAGATAAAAAACTATGGTAGATAGATAATTAAGTCAGACATACAGGATAAGAAGTAAGAGTATAGAGTCAATTGGGTTGACCTAGTACAGAAAAAAGATATGAAAACTAAGAAAATAGGGATACAAAGTCAACAAGGTCAACCTAGTTCTATAACCTAGGCAAAAAATAGGTATAAAAAGGTACAAATTATATAGGGTTGACCTAGTACTATATCTTGGGAAGCAAAAAAGAGTACTATGTTGATAGGTCAACCTAGTACTATAGGTAGGGGAAATAGACAGTCAATAAGAGACTATGTTGAATAGAATGATTCTACACTGAAACAAGAAAAATTTTGTAAGTAATTCTGAAATTAAATAGTGAAAAGAAACATACAATCAACTAGGTCAATGAAGATGATCCAATTGAGGCACATAGCATAAAACCTTTCACCAATGTTGGCCAATGCAAGTTTTTGTAATACAACATTCAATTGAGCAAAGAGCAAGTAATCAACCTGGAAAGTACATGCTAACTAAGTGGTCATCCTAAATGATATTATACTATTAGAGTATGATTTTAAATGTTATAAAAAGTTGGTTGTAATAAGGAATTAGAAACCAATCTATGGATGGTTTCAGGATGTTTAAGCTGAAAGGGATCTATGTTGGTAATGGTAATGTCTTGGTATTGGGGCCTACCCCCTCACTTCACACACCACAAAAATAATAGTTTTACGTGATTTGACAATAAATACCATTAATCTCATGTTTTTACTTGGCTAAAAAACCAAATCAGCTTCCCCTTAGTGATGAAATCCAAGTAGGTAGGCTTTAGATAGAGAATTATTTAAATGTGTATTTAAGATTATGTGATTTGGTAGTGTGTGCAATAAAATAGAAAATAATTCAACTAAATGGTATATTTAAAAACCACCTAATTAAACTATGTGATCTATTTTAATAATGTAAGTAACTAAAAATGAAAGTGTCAGCGAATTACTAGCATATAAGTGTTAATTCCAACTTTGAAACATAGTATAATATCAGCTTAGATGATAGTGCATGTATATATTATAGAATAGAGTTGATAATGTTGCTATTGTACTATTAAAGCAAGGGTTTATTTAGAACTACATCAATAGCGTCAACCTAGTCTTCCAAATAGAAGACATAATATAGAACGTCAATAAAGTGGACCTAGTTTGTTGTATAGGGGTCATTTTAAAGACTACAAACTATGAAAAATAGAACTATAATGAATAACATAAATGAAAGAGAAAGATCGAAAGGAAACTTTGTGGGTTGGAAGATGTAGAGGAAAGTGAAATTGTTGTTGAAGTGCCTTGATTTTTAATTGCAAATTTTTTTAATTGTGTCAACTGGGTCGACCTAGTTTTGTAGTTCCCTATTTTTCTAAGTCTATAAAGAATACTATGCCGATAGTGTCAACCTAGTATGTTTTCTAGAAGAATGAAAGTATATTATGTCAATGGAGTTGACCTATTATCCTATTTAGAAGTAAAAACTTGTAATATATTGATAGAGTGAACCTAATAGCCTATACCTGATGAATACCTACATAAACATAATAGAGTCATATTGATATGATTGTGTCTTAAACCTATGCATAAAAGTTAGAAACTATATTAGCACTATCAACCCAATATCATGAATATATAAAAATAATAAATGAAATAATGAAAACTATGAGATAAAACCTACAAGGGTTAGATTCACATCAGGTTCAATATAATGTATGCAATCAAAAATGCATCAAGTCTATAAATCAATCATAACTTAGAGAAGATAGATCATACTTACAGTTTTGATTAAGAATACAATAGATAATAAGGAGCATGACCAATATGGGGATCTATTAGACCTAATTAGGGGATCTTATCATAATAAATCATTCCAGGGAGGGTTCCAAGGCCTCTAGTCAAACACAATCACGAAACAACACTAAGCCCTATGTTTTATATTCACTAAATTAATAAGAAGTAAAATAAAGAAATCTAATCTAGTGCTCACCAAAACTTGTGGAATAATGTGGGGGTTAGTAAATAAAAAAACATGCATAATAGAATCTCAATTAAGATATGTATGATTAAGACCCTAATACATGGAGAAGAAGAGTAATATTAATCAAAGCCAATACTTATGCTACTTCTATATACTAAAGAGAGGAGTAAAGTTAGAGAATACTTACCTAAAAAATGAATCCATCAAGACTCAATATCTCCCTTGGAAAAAGGGGATTTACAAGAGGTTATTATGGTTTTTAAGGATCACTAAGAAGGGCCAAAACATCTAAGACTTCTCCATAAGACTAGATTCTCCAATTAGAAACCCTAAGCTAAGACTCTTCAAGTAGAATGGTGGAAGAGTAGATTGTAAAGAAGCACAAGCAAATAATAGATCTTGTTAATTTGTAAATAATGATGAAATGATATTTTATATTTAGGTATATTTAACCCTAAGCCCTTCTAAAATTTACAGTTGATAGGGTTGACCCAGTCAACCTAGTACAGTTATGGACAAAAATTCACTAAGTCACAGGCTAGGTCAGCCAAGAGACAACCTAAACCTCGAATGAATTTTACCCAAAATAGTATAGGGTAAACTTAGTACAACAAACTATCAAAAGGGGCTTAAGGTGAGGAAAAGAGGGATGGAAAGTGGTAAAATATTGGAGGAGTGTGCAAAGGAGGAGTAATAGCTTAGGGGAATGTTTTTAGGAGCTAGTTAGATTGGTAATAAGTGGTAATAAGGGATAATAATATTTTGAAGCACCAATGGTCTACCCACCCCTTTCTCGATGTACCCTTTAAGGTGTGTACTCAAAGATATTGAGTCTTGATGGGTTCTTTCAAGATAGAAAGAATCAGTATTTGATAAAATTTGAAAATATTATGTATATACATAATCAATGGATGGTTTTATGACTTTAAGTCTAAAAAAATATCTATGTTATCAATGGTATTAACTTGGTATTGGGGTTTACCCCCTTACTACACAATCCTATTGTGATAAGTGTGTCAGGTGTTTTGTCAATATATACCATTAACCACATGTTTATACTTGGACATTAAACAAAGTCATCTTCCCCCTTGGTGATGAAATCTAAGTAGGTAGGCCTTGGATAAACAAATGTTTAAATGCATTTTGAAATTATGTGATTTGGTAGTGTGTGAAAAAAAATCAAAATAGTGAAACTAAATAGTATGTTCAAAAACCACCTAATTACAATATATGAGCTACTCTAAACATGAAAATAGCTAAAACTAAAAATGTGAATTTATTACTAGCATATAGTTGTTAATTCCCAATTTAATAATGATACAAATTCAGTTCATATGACACTTTATGCAAATATTATAGAACAAAGTTGACAGGGTCACTACTATACTGTAGAAGCAAGAGTCCTTAATAACTAAGTTGACCAGGTTGACTTAGTCTTTTAGATAGAAGACAAACTATAAAACTAAGTCAACCAGGTCAACTTAGTTTGTTATAAGATTGCATTTTTGAAGACTAAAACTTGCATAAACTAGAACTATAATGAAGTACTAAATTAAAAAAGAGAGAAAGAGAGGAACCTTGGTGGATTGTAAGATGTTGAAGATTGTAAATTTTATGTTGAGGTGCCTTGAATGTTATTTACAAGTTATTCCTATTGTCTTGATTGGGTTAACCTAGTTCTATAAAACCCTATTTGTTGAAGCTTGTTAATATGACTGAGTTGACCTACTCGACCTGGTTTGTTATCTAGATATTGACTGGAATACTAAGTTGACCTGCATGAATTAGTTTATTATTTTGGATGTTGTTTAATGATGCACTGACATCAGATTGAAAACAATGATATTAAACTCTTTGAAATTGAATGTTAATTTCTTTCCTTTCAAACATGGTACCTGGCATCCTTAGTTTAAAACCTTACATAATAGATGCTTTAATCTCCAAGCTCAGATTTTATTATACATACATGCTGTCAACACCTGCTACCTAGCTCATCTTGGCTCAGGTTTTCTCATTTCACAGTTACATTATGTATCCTTGGCTTTTGAAAATAGACATCGACATATATATACTCAGGCTTGGCTCTGCCTGCAATTTTAGTATGTATTTTTGTCAATGTTCAAAGAATCTTACTAGTTAGGTGTAGAAGCCTCCATAGAACCTAGGTGACCTTTCAAAAAAAAAGAATCAAGTTTCTCCATTTAGGACTGTATATGTCTTCCTTATCGACTTGGTGAGCTTTCATTTTGGTTCCCCAGGTGCATCCTTCTTCGCCTATTTGGGATTGTCTCTTATTATTCATCTCCATCTAGGAGAACCTGTAATGTGATGGCATTTTTCCTGGACTATATAAGTCAATAACCATCCATTATGTTCAAGCCTTACCCTTTGAATGGCATCTCCTCTACTCTCTAATCCTTTGACACTAATAATTCTACTTAGTAGACAAGAACGTCCCTGTTCGAGACTGTGTGATCCCATCATGACTCGACTGCATGCCAATATGCTTTATTCACCCATACTCAAATTTACATGAAATAGAGAAACACATCCATCTTATAGATTGGGATAAAAATAATTTCATTTTAGTTTCCCATGACTCAGCCTTTGTAAACAATCCTGTCATAGTTTTTACATGGACTCGATCTCTATAAACAAGAAAGAACAAAATAGACTTACCTCTGACATTCAGGATAGATGGTGGATATTTGTTACATCATTATAAACTCTAGGCAAACATTTACACATTGATTTACCTTGGATAGTGGATTGTAGGTATGCATGCCTAAGTACCCTGTTCATACCCTATTTAGGATTCTTACAACATTCAAAGTTCTTTAAGATCTCTTGGTCACATAATACTAGTTTTAACTTATTCCCAACATACATCCAAGGGTTCCTCGTGCAACAAGATAACCAATCTTTTTCAATGTTCTATAGAGAACCATCATACACATACACAGGCCTGTCACTATCAAAACCAGAATTCTATAAAGGAAACCATAACATTATCATGGAAATCAAAACTTTGTTCTTTCCTCTTCAAGTAGAAATACTTACAAATAATGTTCATTGATCAAAGGCTTATGAAACCTTCATAAACACATCCATGCCTATTCTTGGACTCCACCTGCAACTTCTCTTTCTCCTTCATCTTACATCCTTTTAGATCCTCTCCTCTTCTTATATCTCTTCCCTTGAATGAGAGGTATTTTCCTCTCTATCTTTCCTCTTCTCTACATTCCTCTCTTTTATGAAATCCAACATAATACATATATTACTCTTTTTTAAAGAGTCTCTTCTCTCCTATGCCCAACTTGGGCACTAAGACCAACAAGAAAGATTTACAATCCAACCAATATACTAATTTGGAGAAGATTTATCTCAACTAATATCTTACAGTTGAAATATTTCAACCACTCCCCTCATTTTCTCTTTAATCCAATATTGGCTTCCAACATGGGGATTCTCTCTTACCTAATTTTACCTTTTCACTTTTCACTTTTGACAATTACATTTACTCTCAAGGTAAAGGTTTGAAATCTAAACACAATTTGGAGGGAAAACAAGAATTTGAAGTTGAATTCAACTTCACGCTAGAAAATCATTTGAATTTGCATGTTTGATGACCTCAAATAGTCCTCCATGAAGCTATTGTAGATGTTCCTGCATCATACTCTCCCTGTACAAAAGATTTGAACCTTAGTTCAAATGAGATGTTTTCTCCATGCTTTAGCCTTCACTATATGCTTGGATCCCAAGGTATTGTTGTTAGTGCCAATGCTTGAATTTGTCTTTGATGGTCTTTGCCTTTCATCTTGCTTTTCTTCTTCTTTAGATATGTCCTTCTCCTAATTTCTTTCTCTACTTCCATCTCCCGCTTCCATGCTTCTTCATCTTCATACATGTCTTCTAGATCTTCTTCTTGTTCTTCCTATTTCATGAGCTTCTCCAATGACTCATGTATTTCATTCACTTTAACAACCTTCATACCTACATACAAAACATTCAAAGCCACCTTAGAATCAAAATCTTTAGGCCATGAAGCCTCTTGTCTATCTTCACATTCTTGTTCCTTGATCAAAATTGTCCTTACCTCTTTGCTTTGCTCTTGTCTTGTTTCACTCTTCCTAATGGTGTCTTCACCATGGATTGTACCTTCATTCATCTCTCTTGAATGACCAAACAGCCCTTCCAACATCTTCAATTCTTCCTTTAGTGAGATCTCATCTATCTCACCATTCTCTTCATCAAAATTGGGTCCTTCTTTCTTAAGGATTACTTGTCCTTTACCCCTTATCTCATCCTTTCTTAGCTTGTCTTCACATAAATAAACTTCTTCATTAGTACACTTATAAAAATAAATTGAAACACCATTAACTTGTGTCTCCTTACTCTCTTCAACTTCTCTTTGAAGCCATCTTGTTTGTTTCTTGCATTCAATGAGACATTGATTTGCTGTATACCCATCTCTTTCCTCATTAACCAACCATTTGGAATTCTCTCCTAGCTACATATTAGTCCACATAGCTACTTTCCATTTTCCATTTCTCATGAAAAGATCATTAAAGGATTCAAAAACATCATCATAAACAATTTGTTTACCTTTCCATGTACTTGTGTCATCCTCATGCCTTTGGTTGCTTGTGTCAACTTTCACCTTCCTCCATTGAGTTCTTGGTGTTGTTACCTCAACACTCACATCTTCACTCTTTGCCTTCTTAGGTACCCATACTTGTTTCTTTTTCTTATCATTTGTCTTCTCAAACCATGTAGGCATCTTGCATCCATGCTCTTGTACCAACACTTCTTGTTGCTTGGGAATTTGCTTCTTCCACCATTTAGGCATCACATATCCATGGTTAATTGAAAAATCCACCTTTCTCTTTGCTTCTTTATCATGTATATCAATAGTTTCATGATTATAAGAATAATAAGAATCAATTTTTAAATTCACCTTTACCTCCTTAATGGGCTGCTCCATTAGTTCTTTTACTTGCATAGCTTCTTGATTGATTGTACTTTCTTTTAGCTTTATGCTTAACTATTTTCTTGCCTCTTCTTGGATTTCAATGGCATCATGGAAGTCATCCTCATCTTCCATCTCTTCTCTTGTTTTTATGTGTTCCTCAACACCTTCCTCATACATTAAACAATGCATCTCTTCTTCTTTATCATCAACAACAAACTCACTTCTCTCTCTTGCACCAATCTCTTCATTCTTCAAGGCCTTTCTTTTGACCTTCATAAGGCTGCTCATTCCTGAAATTATCCATGCAAATACAACATTAGATATAAAAATAAGAGACCACAAGGTCCCTCTGAGTTCTCTCTTCATCAACACTCTCATCTTCTCAAGTGTTCTTCCTAACACTTTATCTTTTCTTTCTTCTCTTCTCTTGTTCTCCTCAATGAGAACCTTCTTCACAATCTCTTCCTCTTTTTGTTGCTCTCTTGGCAACCTTCTTATCTTCTTCAAGCCTCTATGGGCTTCTCTCTTCTTGGCAATCTCATTTTGCCTTCTTCTCCTCTTCATTAGGAGATCAATTGGCCACTTCAACCTCTTCCTCATTGGCCATACCCATGCTTGCTTTTCCATCTGCATCCAAGACTCATATCTATTTGCAAACTTAGCTAAATCTCTTTTCAAACTAGCAATCTCTTTATCAACTTCAATACTGGTCATACCTTTCTTCTTTTGGATGCTTGTTCTCTTCTTGGTGCCCTCATGTATCTTGATGTTCTACTCTTTTCTCAGTAATATTTCTATTTTTGAGATCTTCACCTAAGTCTTTTTCACCTTGGTCTCTTGATCCCTTTAGGTCCACTTGTCTCATCCAAGCCTTTCTCCTTGACTGGTCTTTTGACAATCTCCTTGATCTCACCTAGGCCTTTTACATCCTAGTATTTTGATCCCCCTTAATGGCTTTGTTGAGCTTCACACTAAGTTAATGGTCTGTAATATGACACTACTTTCACTAAATATCAATAATTTTTCAAATCCAAGCTTACCTTGCTTTGGATCTTTCTCTTGAGCATGCACTTGCTCCCTTAATTTTGAGCTTTCCAAGCTTCTCTTCTCTCTTATCAAGCCTCAATGGCTTTAAGATTTCCTTTTATTTTCTTCAGCAGGGTCTTCTAGTGCTCGAATTTACTAGAACTTCCTTTAAAAATCCTATAACAACTCATTAGGAATCTTGATTCAACATAACCATCAACAAATTACCAAATTCCCAAGAGCTTTCAAGCTCTAATACCAAAATGATGCATTGACATCAGACTGCAAACAATGATATTGAACTCTCTAAAATTGAATGTTAATTTCCTTCCTTTCAAACATGGTACCTGGCATCCTTAGTTTAAAACCTTACACAATAGATGCTTTAATCTCTAGGCTCAGATTTTATTATACATACATGCTATCAACACCTGCTACCTAGCTCGGCTTGGCTCAGGTTTTCTCATTTCACAGTTACATTATGCATCCTTGGCTTTTGAAAATAGACATCGACATATATATACTCAGGCTTGGCTCTGCCTACAATTTTAGTATGCATTTTTGTCAATGTTCAAAGAACCTTACTAGTTAGGTGTAGAAGCCTCCATAGAACCTAGGTGACCTTTCAAAAAGAAAGAATCAAGTTTATCCATTTAGGACTGTATATGTCTTCCTTATCAACTTGGTGAGCTTTCATTCTGGTTCCCCAGGTGCATCCTTCTTCGCCTATTTGGGATTGTCTCTTATTATTCATCTCCATCTAGGAGAACCTGTAATGTGATGGCATTTTTCCTAGACTATATAAGTCAATAACCATCCATTATGTTTGAGCCTTACCCTTTGAATGGCATCTCCTCTACTCTCTAATCCTTCGACACCAATAATTCTACTTAGTAGATAAGAACGTTCCTATTCGAGACTGTGTGATCCCATCAAGACTCAACTACATGCCAATATCCTTTATTCACCCAGACTCAAATTTACATGAAATAGAGAAACACATCCATCTTATATATTGGGATAAAAATAATGTCATTCTAGTTTCCCACAACTCAGCCTTTGTAAATAATCCTGTCATAGTTTTTACATGGACTTGGTCTCTACAAACAAGAAAGAACAAAATAGACTTACCTCTGACATTCAAGATAGATGGTGGATATTTGTTACATCATTATAAACTCCAGGCAAACATTTCCACATTGATTTACCTTGGACAGTGGGTTTTAGGTATGCATGCTTGAGTACCTTATTCATACCCTGTTTAGGATTTTTACAACATTAAAAGTTCTTTAAGATCTCTTGGTCACATAATACTAGTTTCAACTTGTTCCCAACATACATCCAAGGGTTCCTCATGCAACAAGATAACCAATCTTTGTCAATGTTCTATAGAGAACCATCATACACATACATAGGCCTGTCACTATCAAAACCAGAATTCTATAAAGGAAACCATAACATTATCATGGAAATCAAAACTCTATTCTTTCCTCTTCAAGTAGAAATACTTACAAATAATTTTCATTGATCAAAGGCTTATGAAACCTTCATAAACACATCCATGCCTATTCTTGGACTCCACCTACAACTTCTCTTTCTCCTTCATCTTACATCCTTTGAGATCCTCTCTTCTTCTTACATCTCTTCCCTTGAATGAGAGGTCCTTTCCTCTTTATCTTTCCTCTTCTCTACATTCCTCTCTTTTATGAAATCCAACATAATACATATATTACTCTTTTTGAAAGAGTCTCTTCTCTCCTACGCCCAACTTGGGCACTAAGACCAACAAGAAATATTTACAATCCAACCAATATACTAATTTGGAGAATATTTATCTCAACTAATATCTTCCGGTTGAAATATTTCAACCACTCCCCTCATTTGCTCTTTAAGCCAATATTGGCTTCCAACATGGGGATTCTCTCTTACCTAATTTTACCTTTTCACTTTTCACTTTTGACAATTACATTGACTCTCAAGGTAAAGGTTTGAAATCTAAACACAATTTGGAGGGAAAACAAGAATTTGAATTTGAATTCAACTTCACGCTAGAACATCATTTGAATTTGCATGTTTGATGACCTCAACTAGTCCTCCATGAAGCTATTGTAGATGCTCTTGCATCATTTAAGAAAATAATTTGACCTATTCAACATAATATATTATCTAGAATTGAATAATAGTATTGTGTCAACCTATTTGATCCAATAACTTGTATCTAATGAATACCTACATAGAAAGAATAGAGTCATTTTGATGCAACTATGTTAAACCTATGCATAAAAGTTAAAACTATATCGGCCTAGTCAACTCAGTATCACAAATATATAAAAATAAGAAAATGAAAGAAATAAAAGGCATAAAATAAACCTAAAAGGGTTAGATGCACATCATCTTTATTATAATTTATGAAATGAGAAATGCATCATATCTATAAATCAATCCTAACTCAAAGAAGATAGATCCTACTTACACTTATGATTGGGAATACATTAGGTAATCAGGGTCATGACCAATATGGATCCACTATACTTAATTAAGGGATATCTTATGACAATAATAGTACTAGGGAGGGTTTAAAAGCCTCTATTCAAACAAAACTATGTAATAATCCCAACTAGGACCTATGTTTTCATATTCACTAAACTAAAAACAAGTAAAGTAAAAATTTAATCTAGTGCTCACCAAAACTTGTGGCACGGAGTGGGGGTAATAAACATAAAAATTAAGCATGCATAGAAGACATATACTCATGACAATGTATACAAAATTCTAAATCATGAAATCTAATCACAAATGCATATATATCTACTCTTACAAAGGAGGAACAAAGTTAGGAATAGTTACCTTTGAAGACAAACCTGACAAGCCTTAATCTCTCCCTTGTCTAAGGTGTTTTACAATATTTTTTTATGATATGTAAGGATGACAAGGATAAATCATCTCTAGGCTACACAACCCATCAATGTATCTAAAAGACTTCTTCACAAGACAAGAACCATATCTCCAAAGAAAGTATGAAACCCTAAGTTTGCTCCTCAAATAGAATGGTGGATAAACAGATGCACAATAAATATTTTTTTCTCTTCTTTTAAAAATGGTGAAATGATTGTGTTTATATAGGTAGATCTAACCCTAAACACTTTCAAAAAAATTATCCAACAAGGTTGACCCGGTTAACCTAGTATTATAATTGATAAAAGCTTGCTAGGTCATAGACTAGGTCATCCAAGGGCCAACTTGGACCCTTAAAAAGTTTTTTCAATAAGAATACAAGGGAGACATAGTCATGGAAACTATAAAGAAGAGGTTTAGGTTAGGAAAAGGGATAATGAAGGTGGTAAAATACTAAATGAGTGTGAAAAATAGGAGGCAAAGCTTAGGGGAATGGTTTTTAGGAGATAAGTGTGTAAATAGCAAGTGGAAAAAGGGACAACAATCTTGAGAAGCACCAATGGTCTACCCACCCATTTCTTGATGCACCCCATAAGGCAAGCATTTAGAAATACTAAGACTTGGTGGGTTCCTAAAAGATAAAGAGTATCATTAATTGAAAAAAATTAAAAATATTATGTGTATACATATACCAGCAAGCTCCTTGAAATATAATGGTCACAATGAGCTACTGAGTGAAGATTAGTGCACCTGGACTAGCTAGATATAAACCTTAGGGAGATTCTCATGAATCTCTTTTCAAGAGAGGTAAGTTAGAATACCTTCTTATAATATTTATATCTTAAAAAATGTACATCAATAGGAATTAGTGCTAGAATGAGGGCCACCAATGTTAACCAACATGAACCTAAAATTTTAATAGAAAATCCGAAGCTTAAACACTTAGGAGCATTTTCCATGTTATGGTACTCCATAAATACCCATAATATCAAAGTGTGTAGGGATTGATTTTGAGTTTTTAGAACTCACCAAGAATAGAAAACCAAGATTAAACAAAGTGAAACCAAAAAATCAAAAAAAATCACTCAACTAATATCTCACCTATGGAAGTAGTTTATTTCATTAACTCATTTTAATCCCCTTAGAACCCACCAATGGTGGCTAATATCACTAGGTTTGGTGGAGGTGGATGCCTTGTGAACATTCTAGGGTTGGCCCATGACTTGCTAAATAAGCTCGATAAATTTTATCTGAAGTATCTACCAAGTGGGACAAAAATATCCAAAGAACATATTTAGGCATTCAAACATGCTTTTATCTAAACACAAGGACATGAATTTTTACCTATTTCATTGCTCCTTTCAAGAATTTACTTATGCTTGGTATCTTGAGCTATCAAACGGGTCTATCACTTCCTTTAATAATTTAGAAATTATGTTTATCAATCACTTTAGGTTTCCCATTAATATGACTATCCTATACAATCACTTTGTTGATGCCCATAGCGATCAAAATGAACCTATGAGTGCCTTCAATTCATGCTTCCATAAGCCTTATCAAAGGTTGAAAGACCCGTATACTCTAATAAAACTTGTTGCTATACAAACCTACCTAAGGGTTTTAGACTCAATAGCTTCCATGTTCCTCAAAAGAACCTCGGTAGCCCTTTTATCCTTGTATCTGGATTATAATTAAACTATCAATATTGAGAAATATACGGTGACACAATGTTACAAACTTGGTCCTTTAACTTTAATGGTCCAACCTAGTGCTTATAATAAGATTCCAATGATCAACCATGCTCTTCAACATAACACTCAGTTGATGAATCTAAACCAAAGAGCCTTGTACTCAATTTTTAATCTAGTATAAAACCTAATGCCTATGAATTATATACCTATCAATCAACTTGGTGTGCCCTTGTATCATTTTTTCCATAGGCAAACAATCAACAACTTGTTCTCATTAAATATAATAACATTGCTACCATGCCTAGCACGAGTGGTTATGTTGCATCTACTAGAAACCAATAGGTTGTCCCATCATTCATAAACAATTAGACACCTACCAATAACACCCATAACCAAGAACATCCCATTTTTCCTACATTTATAAACATTGTTTCACCTATTTCTAACCCACAATTGCAAGTGGGAAATCAACAAAATGCTAATATAAACCCAGAAGTATCCAATTTGTAGTAAATGATTCAGAGGTTGGCAAATGATATGGTCAATTTGCATATAAAAGTGCCTTAGAACACCAATCAAAACAAAAATAACCTACCACCCAAAAAAAAATTTAACTTCTATAAAACCAATAGGCAATTGAACACAAGGTTAAACAATGGCGAAACACCTAGCCCACTTGATAATGCATGTCAGAGTAATAGTAATATTGCCTCAAACATAGTGAACTTGGTTGATTTGGCATTCCCCACATAGTGTAGGATGCATAAAATGGTTGATCATGCTGAGATTGATTGTGCCCATATTTAACCTAGCCTCAAAAATATTTTAAAAGCAGATGGATAAATCTAGAGATAGTGCATACACCTAATAATAGCAACTCTAACCAAGGTAGAGTAAACCCTAGTATAGCTCTACTATTGAATATTTACACATTTATGTTTGAGAGTGACAATGATCTTGAGGACAACTTAGATGAGGTCCATGCATTAAAAAAATTCCAAATGGAAAATAACTATTAGTTGAGAAGTTTTCAAAATCCATTAACAACATCTACTCCTCTGAACAATACTCAAGCTCCATTGGACAAGAACTCAAGAAATAATACATTTTTTCCTACAAGACCTACCACATCTTATTAATTGAAGAACAAATCTATACTATCATAAAGTGACAAACTAGTGGAACAAGGTAAACATGGATATAACATCATAAATGACTAGAAATGAACTAAAGCCAATATAACAATGTTTGAATTTCTCTAGATTTCTAAATAAAAAGACATGTTGATAATAATTATTTTATCCTAAACGTAAAAAAGTCAATAATATAATTGATGCTCAAATTGTAATTTACAAAGAGAAGAATGAAACTCTTTATTTCCTCCTAATAATCTATATTTGTAAAAACTTGCACAATTTTTTGGTGGATTCAATGTTGTCAAAAATATGGTGTCTTATGCAATTTACTAGTAGTCAGGTTTGACTCTTGAAAATTCAAATGTGAAATTTGTTTAGTTAGATAAATTAGAGGTAAGGGTTGTTGGTAAGTTGAACCACATCCATATGCAATTGGCCTCTAAACTTAGGGTGTAACAATTTATTGAAATTTAGGTAGTGGATATACCTGATGCTTATGGTATGCTTCTAAGCAAAATTTGGTCTAGAACACTAAACAGTTACATGACAACTAACTTTTCTCACTTGTGGCTCACATGGTGTGGCGTATTCAATAAAATTAGAATTTTATATGAGCTGAAGATGACTCACATTATCATAGAGTATAACAAAATGAATGGAATATTATATGAAGAGTTTGAGATTTGGGTCTATGCACTTGATAAGAGGTAGAGGATTATAAGAGAATATCCATTAACATGTTATCTATTACTCTTTTAACATATAGTGTGTCTAGGGATATGTGTGGTTGGTTTATGGCTTATATACTCTCATATTATCTTACTATGTTTCTTGATGTTTGTAGTATAGTCAACTTATGAAACAACCTTGGATAAGTAGATTATATATAGGAGGTAGTGGTTAGGATTTTAAAATCATATTATAAATTATGTTCTTATTTAATTATTTTGGAGGTTGCCCCCTTGAAGTGGCTCACTCATAATCTTTAAGTATTTTTCTATTCTACCAATTTTTTTGATGTATATTCTTATTTTATTCTTAATTATGTGATATATTATTCTATTATTTTGAATCATCTAACTAATTTAATTATAAGTTTTATTAGAGCTTCAATTTGGGTAAGTTTTTATGGCATAGTTCTTTTAGATGTAGCATCCTAAATATTAGAAGATCTAAAATACATAATTTATGATCTATAAAGAATTGGATTTTTCATCACCACAATTTTCTTAATGAATTTCTTTACAAAAAATAAAAAAATGAAAAAATGAAGAGTATAGAATTTTTTTACCTTATGAAAATTAGCATTTGTTGGATTCATAATGGTATATTCTACTAGTACGCTTTTTTGGGCTGAAATTTTTCACCCCTGTGCACATTATTAGTCATTGGATTTATCTTGGCAAGGTGATTTCAATGGTATCATCTATAGATATATTTTTTACAAGGTTACAACCCTACTAGTGGTTTTGCATGGCTAGGCCTAAAACTCATGGATGCAGTAAAGGTAAATAAATGCCTAAAACTTCTCACAAAGACAACATGGAGTTTAGAACTTTTGATTTATGTATTTTATAGGTAGTTCAACAACTTAAATTATATTTTCATGGCATGGTGCAAAAATATTATCTCAATGAATTTAAATGGGACATCACAGGGTTGAGAGGGGACTTGAATGGCTTGCAAGATCAATTACAATAAATAACTGGGAAAATAGCCAACTTTTCACCTCAACCATTGCTAAATAACCATCCACCACTCTATTTTGGTTCTCCTCCTCTAAACAATCACAATTTCAATCCTAATACAAAGATCTTATTACCAAAAATAGACTTGTGCAAGTTTCATGGTAATGATCCACTCATGTGGCTTACTCAAATTTAAAATTTATTTGATCTACATCAGACTCCATATTCACAAAATGTGGTCATGGCCTCTCTATATCTAGAACCTAATTAGTTCATTTTGTATCATTGGTTGTGTGCTCAAAATAAAACTAAGGGTGTCCTAGTTTTATGCTTAGTATTTTTTGATGATTTGCAGTTCCACTATCACAACAATGTCTCTAAAAACTACTTTAACAAGCTAGATAATTTATACCAAAATGGAACTATAATGAATTAAATTCATTAATTTTAGAATATCTTCTTATGGGTGGAGGACATCACTAAGGAAATTCTAACTGACCTATTTTTGGGTGGATGTTGAGGTTAAAATATCCTCATTTCTAAAAAATGGGGACCTGTGTGTCAAATTATGTAAATTTTTGCCTTGAAATTGAAGATCCACTTGATCGGAGTATCATTAGCATGATTTCACATTATTTTTATTTGAATATCATTCACACCATGGTCTAGTTGACTTATTTATTCATGGTTCTAGTTTAATCTTATCTAAAGGGCAAATATTGGATATTTATATTTCAGGTTGTAGGTTTAATGGAGCCCATTTAGGGTTGAACATGCTTAGGGTTTTGGTGCTTAAATGTTAAATTTATCTTTTACTAACATTCATTTATAATTTATTAATTAAATTCATGTTTGAATTGATGAAACCCTACCCTAATGTTTTACCTATACCTTTTAATTCAAATTTAAAATTGGTGAGAACTTTCATTAAATTTAAGTGGGAATAATTTAAATTCCATGGACTTAGTTTAATTTTTATCATAAGGTTTGGTCATGTTTTTCAACATAACCAAACCTTAGGCTAAAATTTATGATTGGTCCCTTTTTATATCTCATAATCCATGATCCCTTTTTATCTTAGCATGATCCATCTAAAAATGCAAGGTCACTTTTATTACTTAGCCTAAGGCCTTATCCCTAAGTTCCATCATATTTATTTATATAATGAAACCTTAGGTTAATATCTTATGCTAATTTATATTCCGAAGGGTTCTTTCTTTATGTTCCTAACTTGGGCAAATAACTTTATGCTAGGACCTTTATAATTAGTGAGGTCACTTTAATAAGTTTAGCCTAGTTTAAAAAACTTAGGTTAAAATCCTTATGCTTGGTCCCTTTTATTATTCATAGGGTCCTTTTTATATATTGCAAACTTAGCGTAAAAACCTTAGACTAAAATATTCATATTTATTAATATGAATAAAACCATGGTCCAAAGTCTTTATGTTGAATCCCTTTTTTCATGAGGTCTCATATATACATTTATAACTTAGCTTAATCTTTTTATCCTAAGTCCTTTATATTCACTCTCAAGCTTAACTTTCATTCTTCTATACAAGATCAATGACACACATTTAAGCGGAGGACCAAGATCATACGGAGTGACATCGATGTTGAAAATTCAAGTAGTGGTCCCTAACTTAAATATTGAACAAGTTCAGATAATCAATGGTATGAATTTTAGCATACAAATCTATATTGATGGATTAATATCAATGAAGACTTTCTAATAAATCTTTGAGATCCTATAGGATTGTCAAGTGACATAACCTCAAATCCCAGTACAAAAAGCACAGAAGCACTGAGTATTCAACACATAACACATGCAGAGTGTAGAATAAACAAAAAGATAACAAGTGGTAGGCTTGGTAGATAATCCCCATAACATGTTTAAAATTGATGATCACATGACCATCAAAGACATTCCTATGGATGTTAAATGATGATCATGTAGACATCAATTTTAACATAGTAGATGGTCCTCGAGACATACTTAAAATTGATAGTCATGCAACCGTCAAAGACATTCTTGTGGACATAAATTGATGGTTTTATGGATGTCAATTTTAACATAGTTGTTTGGATCTAAATTTTAAAAGTCTATGGTCATCTTTTGGGATAGTGATGAATAGAATGGCATAGGGATGCCATAGAAATGCCACACATAGCCATGTGAGTGCAATAGGCCAAATCAGAGACCCTACAGACCTGGTAATGTAAATGTTGGGATCTAAAATCATAATGTTTGAACAAGATACCACTATTAGAGCATTATTATAACTTGTAAGAATGCCCTGGTGAATTAAGGACCATAATCAAATCCTTTGAAACTTGAGGAAGGATAAATTACCATCTATGTAAAGGTAAGTCAAGCTAATGTCTATTGGTGAACATTTTAAAAGGGATTTGCAATTTCAAGAAGGGTCCCAAAGATCAATGAAATAAAAATATTCCTTTTATAAATAGATTTGTATAATATTTTGAAATAGGATATTCTTTTGTATAGACATGTGCAATTTGTAAGAGCACATTGTCTATAAACTAGTCTATCAAAATTAAAAGGTTATTTATTCTAGAATGCAATAGAAAGGACACCTGTCCTAGACACTTGTACAAATATAATTAGATGAGACTCACTGACATGTTGCCTTATATCCTATAAAAGGGGCATTATCAATTGTAAAAATGGGAGGGAGGTTTTAGAGCCAAAATTACTTTGTAAACTAGGGGTAATTAATATAAGAATGGAATTTAGCAAAGATTGTCCAATATTTGCTTATGTTCATTGTTATCATGGTTTCTCTCTCACTTATTTGTTCTAATTTCTAGATTTGAATGGTTCTTATAAATTATTGGTGTGTATATTTGATTGCAGATTTGTTAACTTGTGTTAATGTTAAGTTGACTTAAATTCCTTAGGTTCATTTCATTTTCTTACTCTTCTTGCATTTGGGATAATGTTGCTTACTTGCAAGGATAAATCTTTAAAGTGAACCATGTTCTTGTTTACATTATTTCCACCTTCCTTAGGAGTTTTCCTAATGTGTAATAGGATTTGGGCTTAATATGTTTCATGTTACACATTAGTTAAGTGTGTGCCTAGATAAAATCTAAACTTTGTCATGATGTTTGGAATGAAGATCAGCAACATTTTTTTCTACCTTACCCTTCCTTTTGCTTCTTTTTTAACCAAATCATCATAGTTTAACTGTCACTATGAATATCCCTCTTAGATTAGTTCTTATTTTAGTTTTTAATCATAGTTCACTGATTCTTAGCATAGTATACTGCATATTTTACATAGATCTACTATTTGTCTATGGTGGCTCCCAACCACCAAATTTTATAAATATTGTGAAACAATCACTTATTCTGCCTCTATTCCACCAACAGATAACAGGATTATCAAAACTCAAAACTCATTCATTGTATTCTTAGGAATTATAAAATGAGAAGTATTTCCTAAACATTATAGGCACCTATGGTACACATTTATACATAAATAGGAGGAGCTTAGTTGGTGTTAAAAGGAGGGCCTTTAATTAGATCTTTATGGGTTTATAGAATCTTTTCTAATTTTTGTGTGTTTTGATCAAATATTGATGTATTCTTTGCATATTTATGCTTCTTTTAGCATAATTGTGTAAATATCATCAATATTTGTGGTCTTAGACTAATATTTATGCTTTCTTTAGACAAAGATTGATATTCTTTGGAGATCCATGGATATTCATGTAAAGGTAGTTCATGCTTTATGTATTTCTTGTGTTTAAGGTTGGTAATAGCAATTTTATATAAATATTGACAATTTATTTTTAAATTTGAGTTCATTTGAGCTTAAAGGTGTAAATATCCCTCTCATTCATCAATCTAGTATTTTCTCAAAATTGGCTTAATGTGCAAAATTAATCATTGTACTTTACAAAGATCAGTTTGATGCATCATATTTTAAATAGGTTTTAAGGTCACAAGATATAATTTCCCAAGGTGAGGTTTAGGTAAGCATAATTCCCAAAGTCTCAAAACACTTCACTAGTTCAAGGTATGGACTGGCTAGGTTGTTCTTCAATCAATGTGTCAGGTATAGTACATGATCTTCCTTGAAATACTAAAAGATATTTACCTTATTTCAACCCTAATAATGTTGTCATTTCTAAGGATCATATTAAGTCATTTAAGGCTACTTTGAGATTGTTAAATGTAGTTCATGAAGATGTAGCATGTAGATTATTCCCATTTACTTTCAAAGATGTTTCATATGAATGGTTTTTTAACCTTCCAAAGGATTGCATTACTAGGTAGGATGAATTTAACAATGTCTTCATTGATCAATTTGGTAAAATCATTAGTCCATGTGTCGTGTATCAGTAGTTCACCATAATTAAAATGGATGTTAATGAAACCATCAGAGCCTTTAACACTTGATTCCAAAAAATGTTTAGTAAAACTATAGCCCCTTATAGACCCAATAAAGATTTATCCTTAGAAATTTATAAGGATGCTATAGATCCTATGATCTTCATGTTTTTTAAAAGGTCTCTTATAGACATAAACACATTGACTTGATCCTACTCTGAAGACATGATCATTAATGACCAAATATAGACTTAGGGTTAGATGGTATATTCCATGCCTAATGTTAATTCAAATTATCCCATTTAGAATGTCATTCCTAATATACATATTTTAACCCCTACTCAAAACAATTTTCCCTTGAGTCATACATATCTTGACCAAAACCTAGAGTTCTTTAAAGTCACTATAAGTGGATCCCATCCACAAAATCATGGAACTCTAATGCCCATAGCCAGTAGTAATGCTCTAGTTCATGAGCCTAAGACACCAAAAACTTTGAATGACTTGATATTATAAATAGTCCAATGATTGAGCATTTAATTTATTTAGTTGCAAAAATAAGTTGAAAATATAAGGGAAGGCTTTAATAAAAACTATATTTCTCAAATATTCAACAAGCCTCCAAATGGGTTTCATAATAATAGTATTAAAGGATCATCTAAAAACATACAAATGAGTTTATGTGATCTAGATGTCGCTGATCATTGCAATATTTTTGAATCATCTCAAGGTGAAAGGGATACAACTAAAATTATGCCTAATCAAGACTTTGTTGTAGGAACATCTGGATTTATAGGAACTTCTGAATCCTTCATGCATGCCTTTGTTTTCCCATTTGAATATGGAGATGAAGATGAGACAATTAAAGAAGTTGCATCTGAGATGACTTGTATTCCTAAAGATGTAAAAGAGGTTGAAATTAAATACCAATAATACATCATCATTATAACATTTATGGATGAAGAAGAAGAGTTGCTAAAAATGGATATAGATCAAGTACAAGATTATCCTTCTTCAGAAGGTAGCTAGAAAGACAACCCACATAGATTTATTTTTGAAATGGAGAATGCTCTCAAAGAAGATGATCACTATTAAATGTCATACCATGATTTCTTAAATGGAATTAAAGAGTCATAGATGGTAGATGATAGGAAATAACAACACATAGATGCTTCATCTAAGGATTTAACCAATGATCTGGAGTTCCTAGAAGACAATATTATTTTGGAGGTCCTAAACCAAGATAAGTTAGAGCCTAATTAGATATAATATATGCCTTTATTCACTTAAGATGAAGATGAAATGGGTGAAATAGATCAATAATTATCATATTGCTTTATCAAAAGGTCAATAATATAGGACCAGCATGTTTCTGATAAGATTCTAGATAAACTCCATTCAGTTGATCAAGATGAAGAAGCCTTTTGGGATGACTTGGAATATTTTTGTGAAATATTGGTAATCCATGTCCACCTTAGAAAGAACCTGATGAAGACATTAGTCTAAGGATATTAGTTAAGCTATCATTATTGAGTAAAGATGATATAAGTCACTATTTATCTATGGATGAAGCAGAACTAACACTACTAATACAAAGTAAAATAATTTGGGAAGAATATGATTGGGTCTTAGATTCAAATATTTGATCCATGAATCCAAGAATGCTAATAGGAGTGCAAGACACATCACCTAGAAGATGTATGTAATCAAAAATACATCATGTTTATAAATAAATCCTAGCTCAGAGAAGATAGAGCATACCTACACTTCCAATTGGGAATACATTTGTTACTCGAGGGCATGACCAATATGGGGATCCACTAAACATGATTAGGGGATCACTTGTCATAATACAGCATGCTAGGAAGGGATCCAAAACCTACAGTCTAACACAATCACGTAACAACCCTAAAAGAGTCTTACACTTAATGTTCACTCTATATCTATTAAGAAAGCAAAAATAATCTAGTGTATACCAAATCTTGTGTCACAATATGAGGGGTTAGTAAATCAATCAAAAATGTATGAGATAATCTCAATTAAGCTAAGTATTATTAGGACCCTAATACATGGAATATGAAGAGTAATATTATTTGATCAAATAATTATGCTACTTCTATCTACTAAAAGAAAGGAGAACAAAGTTAGAATATACTTACTTGAATGTGAAACCATCAAAAATCAATCTCTATTTTGGCCAAATGAGATTCATAAGAGGTTTTTGTGGTTTATAACGATAATTGAGAAAGGCCAAAGCATCCAAGACTTATCCACAAGAATAGATTCTCCAAGTAGAAACCCTAAGCTAAGATTCATCATGTAGAATGGTGGAAGAAAAGATTATAAAGAAGAATGAGAAAATAATAACTCTTGATTGCATATTAAAATAATGATGAAATGATATTGTATTTATAGGCATATTTTGCCCTAAATCCTCCTAGAAATGCCAGTTATACAAGGTCAACCCAATTAACCATGTATGTTTTTTAGGGATAATTCACTAGTTTTGAGTTAGGTCTACCAAAGGGATAACAAACTCAAAAATTGAAAAATACCCCTAGAATATTTAGGGTTGATCCAATTGACCTAGTACAATTGATTGTCTAAAAGGGAATTAAGGTAAGAAAAGGAGGATAAAGCATGATAGAAGACTAGAAGCATGTACAAGGAAGGAGTAATAACATAAGGAATGGTTTTAAGATTTGGTTGGCTTGGTAATAATATGAAAATAAGGGAAAACAATCATATGAATCACCAAAGGTCTACCCACCCCTTTCTTGGTACACCGTATAAGGCATACACTTAGAGAGATTGAGTCTTGATAGGATCTTAAAAGATGTAAGGAATTAGTAATATATAAAAGGTTGAAAATATTATGTTTATACATATGCCCCACTTGAAGCTCATAGTGTATCACTAAGGTGCAACAGGGGATGATTCTTTAAGAAAGAACATAAGAACACATAATGTTGATCCTAAAACAAATTACATTATTTTAAATCAAAAATAACTGAAAGTAAATGACTAAAAAATAAATTACTAAAAAGTAAATGTAATGCAAACCTTGACTTACCTTTATTATGGGATGGTTGTCTATTGTGTTGTTAGTTTTGATTGTGTAGGGTAGAAAGATTACTTTTGACAAACCCAAGAATACAAAACTAAAGAGAAAAAACAAACAAATGCAAGAAAAGCCATGATAGTTGGTGCTATGAGGATGAGACATACTTAGGAAATTTGGCAAGATAGGGTGACAAGTGTTATGTTAGACCAAATAACCAAGTTAAAAATAAGAGTAAATTGGGTAACCAAAATCCCAAGGCTACTAAAGACCAAAAAAATCAAACAAACTATCCTTAAGTAAGAAAAAAAAACTCACCAAGTCAAACCAAGGATACATGTCAAATAGGATGGTAATCAAAACAAATAAATGGTAAAAACATAAAAAAAATGGTAAAACAACATTGATGAGTGAGTAGTCACAGTCCTTACCTCACACAGTAATAGAAAAAGGTACATAAAAATGGAAAATGGCATTGATGAGTGAGAAGTAACAAGCTAACCTCACTCAAAAATGGAAAAAAGGAAGCATAAAAGGGAAAACAACATTGGTGAGTGAGAAGTAACAAGCCAACCTCACTCAATAATGGAAAAAGGGTACGAAATCATGTGTCTATAACAATATGATAGTAAAACTATGACAAATGGTAAAAGAAAAGTAAAGTAAGTGTATAAATGTAAATATATGGTGAAAAATAAAGAAGAATCCATAGTTACTCAAACATGTTATTTCGCTCTAAGGATAGATAAAATTGAAACAAAGTGTTTCTACTCATTTCGCTTTTTACATTCAGAAGAAATGAGAAACTGAAGTTAAATGTTAGGGGTTAGATGATACCTAAACGAAGTTGTGCACCGTATCTAGACGATTGAAGGAGCTCCTCTTTGGCTATGGAGGATGACACCTATAGATAAGAAAGACTTAAATAAAGAAAATGTTAGATAGATATATGGTGGACTGCCAAGCAAAGCTCAGTCTCAGAAGTGTAAATACTTCCTTGAGGGATGGTAGTCCACTAGTTGATAAAAAAAATGTCAGATAAATAAAAATAATGAAAGACTAAGAAACAAAAAGTAGACAACGCGTACCTATATTTTGTTGTAAGTCTCCCACAGTCACCGACATCGATAGTTCTACCAGTGTTGATTGGTCAAGGTTGTTGATGTCGGTTAGTCTATCAACATCGGTAGAGGCAATGGTCGATGTCGGTCAGGGCAATGGCCTTGGATGGGTTTTAGACGGGTTTATGGTCGATAGAGGGGTCTGGAAGGAGTTTGGGCCTATTTAATGCTTTGTGGAAGATTGTAGGATAGTGAATATGGTCTGGGAAAGGACTAAGATAGAGGATAGGGGTGGAAAGAGAATAAGAGTGAGAGGAAGGTCCTGGGAAGAAAGTCAGGTTATCTATCAATAGTACTCAAAAATATTCAATGGACTAATCACCAACGCATTCTAAAAATATTGAAATATAAACTAGAAGAATGCTTAGCTCTTGTTGGAGAACCAGAAGTGTAGAAGACTTATTTTCATTATGGCTAATGTAGGAGACCTCATGCAATGTTTCAATCTGGTGTGGAGTGAATTCTATAGAGTTTCTTAGCCTAGAGAGTGATGATAAAATGTTGATGCCTGTAAAGAGTCGAGGAGCAAGAGAATTCAGATCCTAAGAGTAAGAGAATTCACATTCAGGGCTGCAGTCGAGGTTGAATTTCAGTTTTAAGCAACTAACATCGGTAATACCGCCGGCGTCGATCGACTGTTAATCGACGTCGGTGGCTAGAGAATGGGAAAAAAGACTATTTTTAGCCTTTTGCCCGTTCTTCCATCTACCAATTTTGGTTGTCATTGTTAAACAGTCCAAAGGCAGGTTTAATAGGCATGAGAATTAGTGGGAGAGTTAAAATTAGGTCTTAGGTAATTATGATTAGTCATAGGGTGATAAATGGCCTAAGAGCTAGGAATCCAAGGTGAGGTGTCTAGGGGGATTATTAATTTAAAATAAGTATTTTAAATTAATAAAGTATAGGTTAGGCATGTCGAAGTTAAAAAGGGACCAAAGGGGGGGTTGACACTATTTTGGTGTCTACATTTTCCCCTTTTTGTCTTGTTGGTTGTTCTTGATGAACTGCAAGACAAAAATAGGAGTAAGTTGCCCTAGGTATGGGATAAGGTCATTTTTGTCACATTGGTTGTTCTGATGAACTGCAAGACAAAAATAGGAGTAAGTTGCCCTAGGTATGGGATGAGGTGTAGGTTGCCCTGGGTAAGGGATGAGGTATTCCCCCTCAAAGTAGGAGTTGAGGGAACGTAACCTGATATCGAGTGCTGATTTGATAGATAGTGGATGGGTATGGTGAAGGTTGAGTGTGAACACTACAAAAATTGAGATTGCATGTATACCACTTCACATGATAGGTAGGTCAAATTGTCATAGTCAAAGGTTGAGGAGTGCTAAAATTGAAATAATTAGGCCCCAACATTTAGTCATAGCTGATTGGGTTAAACGATCAAAGCTGTAGCTCCAATGGTCATCATATTCCAAGTATCTCAGGCTCAGGAAGTGCTCCTGGAAAACATGAAAATGTCACAAGTAGTGGGAATCAACTGGAGTGTGATTCGAGACTTGTGAGGGTCATGATATGGGTTGCATACAATTTTGCTATCTATTTTTGAGGTAGCATACATGCAATCAAAACAACCAAGGCAAAGTCATCTCGAAAGTGGTCATGGTCTAAGGAGATAGTCATGATCTCCAAGGTCATTGGTCGAGTTGGGTTAAGATATAAGTGATCTCAAGAGTTGTGTGTTATGGTCAAGGAGATGTATGTGATCTCCAATGTGCCCCATGAGAATTTTAAGGTGACTTCTTTCAGTGTCAAGGCTGATTGTTTGGTCATGATTTTGGGTTGGTATAGATAGTTGGTCCATTAGATGGATGGATGAAGGAGTGGCCGAGCTAACCTCAGAAGACCCCATGTCAACTGAGTGTTGCCTACATAGCCCTTGTTTGAAGGGCCTCAGGCCAATGTAGTTCTCCCTAAAAGGGAGGAAGAGGGTTGGTTATGGATGTGGGTTGGATGAGGTTAAGTCATGGTTAAAGGTAATATGGTTGGTCCATCAGATAGATGGACAAATGACTATGGCCGAGCTAGCCCCAGAAGACATCATGTCAACTAAGTGTTGCCTACATAGCCCCTATTTAAAGGGCCTTAGGCCAATGTAGTTCTCCTTGAAAAAGGGAGGAAGGGTCAAAGAGGTCAATAGTTGGTTTGGTCATGCTAATGGTTTAGCACTTCCTATATGTCTAATGGTACATGCTTGAAATGATGAGTGTATGATGATGTTACAGCCTTTTCCATATTATGTGATGGTGTATTCTGTAACATAGGTTATGTGGTTTTTCATCCCTAGCAAGTTTCCATATTAGTGATGGATGTATGCTAAAAATGAAATGAGTGTGTTTATGCTTCAGCAAGTAATGGTTTATGCTTGACATAATTTGTGTGGTTGATAGTTTCCATGTGTATTGGTTTCCATAGAAACTAGTGTGAATAGGCTATGATAATGTTAATGGTCTGAAAAAGGTTTGGTTTGTTTGGTTGGTTTTAGTTAGATGATTTGGTTGGATGTGACAAAGGTATGTAAGAATTGAAAGGCGCATTGCTCTTTCATTGACAAGGACCATAATGGTAACATAGATAGGGTTGCTGCAAACAAAAGCCCCATTCATGCATTACATCATTAACCATTGTTTGTGTTAGAGAAGTAGTCAAATCACTCGATGTTAAGTGAGCTCAAAATCCCTTGGGTATGTTGGGGTAATAGGTTTGATTATGTGAGGTGTGAGGATAGAGTAACCATTTTTGGCAGGAACAACTTTGCCCCTTTTATAGGTGACCTGATAATGACTATAGGCAAGTCCATGACTTAATAGTTTTGTCAGTCTTTTTTTTTTGGGGGGGTAGATTGATCGATGAGGGAAGTCTACATGGGGATGTTGTTTTGTTTTGTGGTCATATGTGAAGTTGATCGATGCGGGAAGCTTCTGAGAGAGTGTTGTTTGGAGCAAAATTTGTGTATAGCCATCCTTCGAGGGAGTGGTCTATATTTTGCTTTATATGTTGATGTCTTTAAATCACTATCCTTTAAGGGAATAGTCTATTAATTATAGAAATGATGTAGCTGTCCTTCGAGGGAGCAGTCTACATTTATAGTTTATGACCTTTGTATAGGCATCCCAATTTTATATGTTTTTGTTTTAGACTGGACTTTGGTCATGGACTTGACTATAGAGGTTTAAGGGTTTCTCTTTTATTAAGACAAAGCTTTCATGCTTGACAAAAGGGTTGACTAATGTTTGTAGGGGAAAAAGGGTTGAAAGGAATAGGAATGAGGATGATGGGGGTTGCTCAAGGGATGAGCTCAAGTTAAATGTCAAGTGAATGATTACTTGATTAACAGTAGAATGGTCATAGATGTAAGTCATTAAGGGGATCAAGTTTTGGTCGACCTTTAAGAGAAGACAGATGATAAGTCCCTGATCCATGCTTGCGTAAGGTCTGAGTCAATTAGGAGCAAACTTGCCCCATTTTCTTCTTTCCATATTGGTCGCATGTTAAAGTTGATTAAGAATTTGGTTGATGTTTGGTCGATGCTTGGTTGGTGGATGTTTGGTCAATGCTTGGTTGATCAATGTTTGGTTAATGCTTAGTTGGTTGATATTTGGTCGATGGTTGGTTGGTTGATATTTGGTCGATGCTTGGTTGAGGTCATGATAGTCAGTATAAAGTTGAATTCCCCCAGTTACCTTTGTGACAGGGAGAATGTTTGATACCCATTGCGAGTAATCGATGGGTTGGATAAATGAGATGGAGAGAAGATGATGAAGCTCCTCTTTATCAAGAAGTGTGATGCAAGGATGAATCCTGTGAAGCTTTTATCTGGTATGCTTAGTTTAAGAGGGTGAGATCCTGATCTTCCAGGTTGGAGTTTAGAATCTTAGAATTAGGGATGGTGACGGAGGCAATGGTTGGTAATGATTTGACTAAAGCAACCAGTGGTTGGAGGTCTTTGGGTTGGACCTTCACTACCTGTAATGATTTAATAAAGGTTTGGTGATGTTGTGGAGAGCTTTGAATGAGGTCATACAAAGACATCTTCACAAGAGTTTGGTGAAGTTGTTTCACCATGGAGTTACGAATTGGCTTGGAAGATGTTGATTAGAATGTGCCCAAGATTAAAATCTTGGGTTTTGGTGGTTGAGGAGGCTTGATGAATGGATATGTCCAAGGGATAGAAACCTTCTCTTTCCCTTTATCCTTCATGGTTTATGATCTAGTGGCCACATTGATGGTGTTGATTTTGAACAAAGGGGTTGAAGGTGATAGAGGAACCACAGTTTGATGGTGGGCTCCCGATTTAGGTGAGGATGTTTGAGAGGTATGGGATGGTGTCAATGGTTTGTTGAAAATGTGGTTAAGAGGATCCTTAGTGAAAAGGGTGTCCTTTTTTAAGTGTTGACAAATGATAGCTTTAAGAGCACAGCAATGCTCAGTGTCATGTCTAGGTGTGCGATAATACACACAAAATTTAGTGTCATCAAACCAAGATGGTTTTGATCTGAGAGTTGATGAGTGTGAAGGTGAAGAGGTTTGGGAGACATGGGATGGTGTCAGAGATTTGTTGAAGGGTTACTTAATGAGAGGGGTGCCCTTTTTTAGATGTTGGTAGATGACAACTTTAAGAGTGCAATAATGCTCAGTGTCATGCCTAGGTGTGTGATGATATGCACAGATTTTCATATCATCGAATCAAGATGGTTTTGATTTGAGAGGTTGGTATGGCTTAATGGGTGGGAGACTGATGCTAAAAGACTATAGCAATTGACATAATAGTAAAACATAGGAACCCACTAAAGGGTCTACATGTTTTGTTGCAGTAGGAGTTGACAACTCTTGTTTAGGAGTTGTTGGAGGAGACAACTTCTATTTAGGAGTTGTTGGAGGAGTTTTTTGTACCATCTTTTTGTTTAGAGATGTGGCCATACAAGATGGCACCTTAGTGGTGAGAGGTGTTGGATGTTTTGGAGGAGATATGGGTTTGATGGGTAAAGGGGATAATAGAGGTGATTTGTTTTTGTTAGGTGTTGGAGTAGGAAGCACTCCTATTAAGGTGGAAGGGTATGGGCCCAAAATAGAGGGCAATGGTGAAGGTGGGGGAGAAGTTATCTGACATGGTTTAGTAGCTTTCTTTGATATGGTATGAGGACCACTATTATGGGAGGTGAGATTCAAATCGACCTTCACTTGTGGGTGAGTGAGGTTCGATATGGGGTGAACACCAAGGGATTTAACCAGTTTTGGTATAATGGAAGTTTGTGAAGGTTTAGGCTTAGATGTGGATGGTTGAGCTTCTAAATATTTGGAAGTAGAAGCCTGGTCCTCGTTGGAGACTTTGGGATATTTTGTCAAAGGAGGGTCGTCAGTATGAGATGAGATGGGATGTGTAAGATAAGGAGCTTTGAGTCACTCCCATAATGCCTCATGTTCTAAGTTTTTTGAATGGATAAATCCTAAGTTTTCAACCAGTCGAGAGAATGGTTTAGAAGTCATTGCGTGAGGCTTTATAATTGGTTTTTTAGAAGATTTGGGTGGTTGTGAGAGTGGAAATGTGTTAGATGCAGCAATCTTGGGCCAAAGGCATGAGAGAGCCATTACTAGATCGTCTTCGGTCGAAGTAGGTGAAGAGACAAGTTTCTCTCTTGGTGAAGAAGAAATTGGAGAATGTGGCTCCTCAAGAGGATAGAGGGTAGGGATGATTGTACCTTCTACTTGTGGTTGAAGAGCAGGAAGGGTATGGTCCTCCATTGGTAGTAGGAAGGATGAAGGTGGGGCTAGTGCCATTGGTATGGTTAAAACATCCTCCAATATAAGAGGGGTAGATGGAGGACTATTAGGAGAAGAAGGCTCTTCTTCTTGTGGTGAAGGGATAGGTTGACTAACCTCTTCGATTTGTGGAAGATGTTGGTTAGGGACAAAAGGTGAAACCATATCGACCATGCATATATTACGCTCTTGGGGGTCTTTGGCTATGGTCTGAATGTTGCTTTGGCTAGGGGGATGGTTAGGGAATGGTTGTCTAAAGATGTCTATGTTTTGATTAGGCAGTGTGTTTGGGTTATCCAAAATAAGATCCCCCTTGTCTAACATATCTTGAATAACATTCTTGAGGGTTTTGCAATTGTCTGTGTCATGACCCTTGACACGATGATAATTACAAAAGTCATTTTCCCTATACCATGTAGGGATGGCTTTTGAGGGGTCGAATTGAGGTGGTGGTCAAATTTGGGGGAGGTTGAGGACTCCCTGTTTGACTAGTTTATCCAACATGGATGCGTATGATTCTCTTATTGGAGTATATTGGCGTTGTACGTATCATTGTTGGAATTGTCATGTGATGTATTCTAATGTTGAAGGTTGAGGTTGGTTAGTTGTAATTAAGGATGATGACCTAAGGACCACAGCGTTTGCCGATCCTTTAGACTTGGAGTTGGAAGAAGAAGACTTGGAAGAAGGGTCATTGGTTTTTGCATTGGTATTTTTACTACGCAGTTTGACTTTGTTTTCTTTGAATACATGGAGTTCAAGCTTCCTAGCCATGGTGAAAGCTTTGTCAAATGTGCAGAATGTTTGGACCCACAAAGTAGATGAGATGTGTTTGGCACATGCTTGTGAAAAGAGCTCAATGAGCTCAGGTTGAGGTAAAGAAAAGGAGAGTAGGTTGATTAAGCTTCTCCAATAGGCAATGAAACCAGCTATTGATTCATCATTGAATTGTTTGATAGAATATGGGTCCATGATGGAGACCTTTTTAGTTATGTTAATTGAAAAGTGGTCAAGAAATAGTTGAGCTAGTTACGTGAAGGTAAATAGAGAGTGACTGGTAATAGAACTATACCAATTGAGGGCAGCACCAAAAAGTGATAAGAGAAATGTGCATAGTAATAACACATAATCATGTGCTATAAGGTAACAAGTGTGTCTAAACACTCGTAGATGTTGTTGTGGGTCCTATTTACTCTGAAAGTGAGTAAACTTGGGAAGTTCCCACTGACTAAGATATGGTTAGATTGAGATTAAAGGATGAATAGGTTCATTACAGATTTGTTCAAATGAGAGAACATTTCTTGAACTCGAAACAGATGTCTCAAGATTAGACACTTTATCCATCAACATCTTGATTAATCGGTTGATGGATTTGCAAGTGGGGCACCCCCTAGGTTGTAAGGCATTTGGAAGGTGTTAGGTGGAGTGTATGACATAGTTGGTTGCGCTTGTATAAGTGCAACATATTGGTAACTAGTCATAGGGACTGATGTTGAAGTCAAGGGTGGTTGTGTCATGAAGCTAGAGGGCACAACTTGACTTGATGTCACCAAAGGTGGTTGGATGGTGGCAACACTAGCCGAAGGATAAGTAGTCACTCTTGTATTTATGGGTGCAAGAGTAGGTGGGATGCAGAAAATTAAGTTCTAGAATGGTGTAGGACTTTGTTGAATGGTTTGTGGTTGAGGGGGTACAAAAACCCCAATGGAGGTAGGTCTAGAAATAGAAGGAGAGGCCACACTTTGATTATTGGTCATGGTTAGATTGTTAGTTGAGGCAATGGCCTGGGTGACCATGGGTTGGGTTATGGAGGCTGTTGATATGATTATTGTTTCAAGTAAGGAAGTTGGCATCCCATAAATTAGGTTACCTGAAGGATCTCACGTTTGAATTCTCACGAGATAGTGCTGAAGAGCCTTGACATTGAGGTTAAGGAACCTTTCAAAGTCTTGGTCCCCTTCGAGAATAATAGGGGGTTGAGTTGAGGTTGGTTGGATAGGAGTACATTTATTTTCCAAATTATACTCCATTTGGGGACTTGATATAGAAGGCGAAGGTGGGAGTGGTTGTTGCCTTGCATGGTCAACAAGAGTTTTGGTTTGATTACGTGTTAAAACCATCCAAGGAAAAATAGATTCAGGTTCTAAAAACTATATGTTTCAGCCTCAAAAAACTAGAATGTGTTTTTAACAACAAAAAGGTCAGGTTTTTAGCTTGCTATTTGAGAAGAAAGATTTTTTGACAGTAACCGATGTCGGTAGAAAAACTGATGTCAGTGAAGTAAGTTGCTGATGTCAGTGAAGATAGTTGTCGACGTCGATGGAAAAACTGATGTAAATTACTGTGTATTTCTAGAAACTTAGAAAATTGAAAGTTTTTGGAAGAAAGAAGAAAGTTTGAGTTGTTTTTAGATCTCAAAATGCGACCTCACCAGCTCAAAAAATTAGATACAAATAGAAAAATAGATGAAGGCAAGCAAACTCTAAATGTTAAATTCCTAAGAATAGAATTTTAGAATCGTGTTGGCTTATGCCTTAGAAGGATATGTTTGGGAAGTTGAGATTTTAGAATGGGTACTAATAGAAGCAGTCTAAGGTTTGTTTCGGGTTATGTTTTAGTGCTCAAAATATGTATTAGGTTTCGTATGTGGCTTAGTGATAGGAACTTGCTCCCCTCACTTCACGATCCCAGAGACAAGCTGGGTTGCTTAGCCAGTATATACTTCCCCTAGAGTTTATACTCTGCCAGAGAACAGAGTGGGTTCTCCCCTTGGTAGTGAAGTCCAAGTGGGATTGCTAAGAAGGGTAAGGTATCCGCTAGGTGATGAAATCCTAGTTGGGCCTTGTCTCAAGTATGTTTAGATGTTTAGTTTGATGTGCTTGTGGTCTGGTAGTGTAACATATGTGTACTACACTTTATTCGTAATGCACTTTTAATTACTAGATGAGCTAAAAATGAATTCAAGTAGGAATGAAATGCAATATATTTTTAACCCAAATTGAAATGTTTTGTTTAGATGCAAACAAATGAGGAAAAGGTTAAGAGTATGAATTTCACTATTCTAAAATGCAAGAAAGAGATGACAAGAAGAAAAAGAAAGAAGTTCTTTTTAACTTGTGCTAATGGTCTCTTTTCAAAATGAGAAGATAGAAGGATGCAAGAAGAGAAATTTTCCTAATGCACCTATATGAAAGTTTGTTTTAGAAGAAATGAACCCAAGGAAAACTCTAGGGTCCCATTGGGTGTGCCAAAATGTTTCTACTCATTTTCAATTTTTACATTCAAAAGAAATGAGAAACTGAAGTTAAATGGTCAAGGGTTAAATGATACCTAGATAAAGTTGTGCATCGTATCCAGACGATTGAAGGAGCTCCTATTTAGCTGTGGAGGATGACACCTCTAGATAAGAAAGACTTAAACAAAGAAAATGTTAGATAGATATATGGTGGACTGCCAAGGAAACTCGGTCCCAGAAGTGCAAAGACATCCTTGAGGGATGACAGTCCACTAGTTGATAAAAAGAATGTCAGATAAAGAGAAATAATGAAAGATTAAGAAATAGAAACTAGACAATGCATACCTATATTCTGTTGTAAGTCTCCCACAGTCACTGACGTCGATAGTTTTGCCAGCATCAGTTGGTCAAGGTTGCTGACATTGGTTAGTTTGCCAACGTCAGTAGGGTCAATGGTCGATGTCAGTCAGGGCAATGGCCTTGGATGGGTTTTGGACAAGTTTATGGTCAACAAAGGGGTCTAAAAGGATTTTGGGCCTGTTTAATGGTTTGTGGAGGATTGTAGGATAGTGAATATGGTTTGGGAAAGGGCTAAGGTAGAGGATAGGGGTGGAAAGAGAATAAGAATGAGAGGAAGGCCCCGGGAAGAAAAATGGGTTGTCTATCAATAGTACTCAAGAATATTCAATGGACTAATCACCAATGCATTCTAAAAATACTGAAATATAAACTCGAAGAATACTTATCTCTTGGTGGAGAACCAAAAGTGTAGAAGACTTGTTCCCATTATGGCTGATGTAGGAGACCTCATGCAATGTGTCAATCTGGTGTGGAGTGAATTCTACAGAGTTTCTTAGCCTGGAGAGTGATGATAGAATGTTGATGCCTACAAAGAGTCGAGAAGCAAGAGAATTCGGATCCTAGGAGCAAGAGAATTTGCATTCAGGGCTGCAGTTGAGGTCAAAATTTAGTTTTAAGCAACCGACATTGGTAATGTTGTTGGCGTCGGTCGACTGTTAACTGACGTCAGTGGCTAGAGAATGGGAAAAAAGGCTATTTTTAGCCTTTTGCCCATTCTTCCATCTACCAAGTTTGGTTGTCGTTGTTAAACGGTCCAAAGGCTAGTTTAATAGGTGTGAGCATTAGTGGGAGAGTTGAAATTAGGTCTTAGGTAATTATGATTAGTCATAGGGTGATAAATGGCCTAAGAGCTAGGAATCCAAGGTGAGGTGTTTAGGGGGGATTATTAATTTAAAATAAGTATTTTAAATTAATAAAGTATAGGTTAGGCATGTTGAAGTTAGAAAGGGACCAAAAGGGGGGGGTTGACACTATTTTGGTGTCTACACAAAGTAGTGTTAGCATGTTTTTAAGAGATGAAAAAGAAGGAAATAAAGAAGGGAAAATATATTTGGAATCACAATTTTTCTATCAAGGGGGGAAATTAAATGGGTGAAGGGGGGAATGAAATAAAAAACCAAGGTAGATGAACTCTTTATCAAATTCAAGACACTCAAATTATGTTTGTCAAAACAAGAGGACTTTTAACCTTAAGGAATATGAAGATCTTTTCTTAGCAACACATGTCTTAGGTCAACAAATGGAGTATATAGATCATCCCATGAATGTTATATTCATGAAAATTAAAATGGACCTACCTTTCCACAATGTGTTCCTGATTCCTTAGGACCCCTTACAGAGCCTTCCATCTAATGCAAAGATTGGGTACATGCATGAGAAAGTATGTATCATTATATAGTTTTTTAAATTACCCTATTCCAATCTATTGGCCTATTATACCCCAAAGTATCTTGGCTCTATGTAAGTCCAACTGTGGAGTTTTAACTTCAATTAGAGATAGGAGATGTGCTTGTAATCACATTTTTTATTGTGAATTTGAATTTTGAAATTTTTATGTTGCCTCTTATATATTATTACCTTTTGATTCAAATGATTTGGCTTTTAACTTTCTTGATGTCTTTTTTTATTCCTCCTCCATATGGATTTAGAAAACCAAACATGGGTGTTAAAGATGACTTTAATTTGAATACTTGGGACAAGGTTGTTAAGAGAGAGAAATTCAAATAGCATGGGGTCTAATATTCTCATAGATATAGGTGAAATAAAAGTTCTATTTTGACTTCTACCTTGTTTAATCCAATGTGGAGTGAAAGGAAGGGGAAATAAAGAGGAGTGCCACATGGAAAAAAAATTAATTACTTCAAATTGCAAAAAATGTGACAAAGGGAAAAAAGGGATACAATGACAGTAAAGTGTGATTTCTAATCATAATAATGAAGGAAATGGAGGAAAACATGATAACATAGATTTTTGTATAGATTCTATTTATAAAATGAAGAAATTTTGAGAAGAAGGATGCAAAGAAGGTAATTTTATGAGGAGGGTTGGGTTCTATTTACAGTCTTACACTAAAACTTCATAAAAGAGAAACTCATGAGGGTGCCAACAAGTAAGTGAAAAATAAAGTGAGGTAAGCAAAAAGATGGTAATTTGGTGAGGAAATTTGGGTCCTATTTTTGGTCTTATAATGCAACTCATAAAATAAAAACCAAGGGGTTCCAAAACAAGATAAAATGCAAGAAGATAAAGAATACTATGGTACATCAAGAAACCAAAAGACCAAAAGGGAGGACTAAAGGTTTGTGAGTGGAAGGAACTTGTTGCAGAGGGAGAAACCCATGTAAGTAACCTATAAAAAGTATTAGATAGATATAGATAGAAAGCATTAAAAAAATAAAATGTTTAGGTGAAGTATTTTTTAAGGAATTGTGCATTGGTGGGCTCTTTGAAAATATGGCCTTCATTGGTTTGAAGGTGGTAGGTGCTTAGACCAAGAATATCTTTGAATAAATATGGGCCCCACAAATTTTGGGCATATTTACCTTCTTTATCATGGGTGTATTCTAATTTAAGTAAAAGATCACTAACATTAAATGTGTAGACTTTAACACATTTGTTATGTTGTCTGGCAATGCAAGCCTTATATTGGTGGTTATGTAGTATGGCAGAAAGATGACATTCAAGAAGATCAAGGGAATGAAGATGAGATTCACATAATTATTCATCAAGAATAAACCATGAAGATATATATTAAGAGAGATAAGTTTAACTTCTAAAGGAAAAACTGAATCAGAACCGTAGACTAGTGAGAATGGAGTTGCCCCAGTGGCAATATGTATGCTAGTTCGATAAGCCCAAACTATAGGATAAAGATGAATATGCCAATCCATGTAGGTTTCATGGATTATATTTTGGATAATTTTGTTGAAAATTTTATTAGTGGCCTTAGCTTGGCCATTACATTGTGGATGATAAGGCATGTAAAATTTTTGATTAATCTTAAATTTATTGCAAAGTTTTTTAACATGTTTATTTTTTAAATTACCACCATTATATAAAATTATGGTATGGGGAACACCAAAGTATAAAATGATTTGATTAATATTAAATTTGGAAATGGTAAGACTGGTGATGTTAACAAGGGGCATGGATTTTACCCACTTGGTAAAATATTTGGTAGCGGTGATGACAAAGACATGCCCATCTTGAGAGTGAGGTAGTTGCCAATGAGATTTAATCCCCATATGGAAAATGGCCAAGGAAATTTGATAGTTTGAAGTTTGGCTAGAGGTGAATGGATTATATCATCATGAAGCTAACAAGGATTACACTTTTTAGCATATTTAATTGCATCATTTTCAAGTGTAGGCCAAAAGTAACCCATACATAGGCATTTATGGGTTATAACATGTCCACTATAGTGGCCACCACAAATGCCCTCATGTGCTTATTTAAGAAGAGAAGGGACCTCAACTTGTATAACACAACAATGTAAGGTACCTTCAACACTATGATAATAAAGGACTTTGTATCAAAATGTATATTTTAAATCTTATTTATGAATACGTGTCTTTTTACGAGAGTCTAAATTAGGAGGATAAGTTTGATGTTTTAAAAATTGAATAATGTCTTGGTACCATGAGCTTTGTTGAATGGTAACAACCTCGATGTGGTGGATAAGTGAATCTAATGGTTGAGTAGAGGATGGATATTTTATTATTTGTATAAGAAAATTAGGATCAGAAAGGACTTGGTGTGGATGAAAGAGAGATGCTGAAGAGGAAAGAGAATTAGAAATAGAATTTTGATCTCTAGGAATAGGCTCAATAGTGAAAGAGATGAAATCCTTAGCAAGAGTGGTTTTAATTTGATGACATGTGATGAATTTTTCACTTTTACATTGGTAATCACCATTGAATTGATGGTAAATAAGCGTAAAATCACCTAAAGATGAATATATTGAATATCTAAGTCAAGAGAAGCTCACATGCCTAAAATGAGAGCTTCATATTTAGCCATATTAAAGGTGACATCAAAGGTGAAGTGAAAATCTAAAGGAATGATATTTCTAAGAGGATTTGTGAGAATGAAACATACCCAAACTCCTTGAAGGCATTTATCACCATCAAAGTGAAGGGTCCAAGTATCCTCATGCAAGTTGACATTAATTTTAGAAATCTCCTTGATAACTACTTTTGGTTTAGTAGTACTAGAGGAAGTAGTGGATTCATCAAGATTATTGGCTTTAAGATCAGTGGTAAATATATAAAAATAATATTTGAGAGAAATATCTTGATTAAGACCTTTTATGTAAAGGATATTATCATTTGGAAGATTATCTTGAAGAGAATAAGTGGCTGGTATAAGATCTATGATAAGTTGATCATCTATAATTTGTCCTTTGATAGCCTTTTATGTGATGATGCAGAGATCGAATTCCATAAGGAGGATCATCCATTTACCAATTTTATCTCCAAGAATAAATGCTTTGGAGAAGAAATTATGAAGCATAAGTAGTTTGGTAAAGCATATGGTGGCAAAGATTTTAGTTGTAAAATAGATATCAAGATAATCATGCTCAATTTTGTTATAATGTGTTTCATAATAGATGAGGCCTTGGATAATGTAGTAGATATCATACTCTCTTCATGTATCATTTTGTTTGGTAAGCATTTCCCCAACTGAAATAGGTGTGGAAGAATTATATAGAATCAAAGGTTTATCATTAGAAGGAGGATGAAGTGTAAGTGGGTGAAGTAATGACTCTTTAATATTATCAAAGGATTTTTGATATGGATCTACCTATTATAAATTAGTGCCTTTCTTGAGAAGTGAATTTATGGAGTGAATTTGATATGCCATTTTGGGGATGAATCGTCTAATTGCCCCAAGTTTGCCTAAAGAAGTATGAATGTTGGGAATAGAACAAGGAATGGGCAAGTTGATGATAGCACTAATTTTGGTAGGGTTAACATCAATGTCATGAAGAGAGACTAAGTATCCTAACAATTTTCCATATGTGACTCCAAAGACGCATTTGTAAGGATTAAGTCTAGCTTTATATTTAAGGAAATGGTCAAAGATGATAGCAAGATCAGAAAGATGATTTTTGGATTTAAAAATGAGATCATCCACATAGGTTTCAATAATTTTGTGAATGAGATCATGAAATATATGTGTCATCACTCATTGGTAAGTGGATCCAACATTTTTAAGGCCAAAGGGAATTTTGACATAGCAATAGATGCCCCATTTTGTGGTGAAAATAGTTTTATATTAATCTTTAGGGGTGATATGAATCTGATTATATATTGAGAATCCATCCATAAGAGATAAGATTTTGTAACCAAAAGTGGAATCAACAATGGCATCTATTGAAGGTAAAGGGAAGTTATCCTTGGGACAATAAAGATTAAGGAAATCAATAAAATTTTGAATGACCATAGTGACTTTATTCCTAATAGGAACAATGTTGGAGACCCATTTAGAATAATCCATTGGTTTAATTAATTTAGCATCACATAATTTGATGATTTCCTTATGACATAAAGTAGAAAATTTAAGTGTAAATTTTCTTTGATTTTGATGCACATGCTTGGCATCAGGATAAGTAATGATGTTATGAACCATAATTCTAGGGTTAATTATAGGCATGGTTTCATAGGACCAAGAAAAATAATCACAATATTTGTCAAATAATAAGCTAAAATTATCATGTTTAATAGGTGAGAGCTCATGAGAGATAGTAATTAGTCAAGGATAAGATGGACTATCATATTGAATGCAAGTTGTTTATTTGATAAGCATGGCATTGTTGTCTCGAAAGTGGTAAGGTGCATTAGGTAAGGCAGAAATTACATTTATTTTAGGATCAATGTTAGCAATGAAGTTGTTGAAGCAAACAGTTTTATTTTTAAAGTTTCCAAGTTCATGATGCTACTAAGTAAGTTTAGGTTCTCAAGCATAAATTAACTCAAGGATAGCTTGTCATTAGTCAAGGTAGGAAGAGGACCATAATAATTGACATCTACTTTAAGATCTAAAATTTGATTACCATGGTGATCAAACTTAGAATGTATCTGATGAACATCAATGGCTTGGCATCTAGTGTAATTTCATGAGTAGAATAAATAGATAGAGTAGAAGAGATTGGAATATTCGTGGGTTCAAGGATAGGAGAACGATTAGATGCAATGATTGGATTGATATGTGGTAAAGGAGATGTAAAAAATTTTGAAGGTTCAAAAGATATAATTTTCTTTACCACCCAAGGAATATCGATAAGAGGAGGATTGATAGGAGGCACATGACCCTCAGGATCTAAGGTATGATCTATAGAAATGGTATGAACATATTATTTAAAAGCATTAATTTGGGCTAAGGTTTTTTGATAATATTGGACATCCAAGTCTATAGATTGCACTTAGGCCATGATATAGTTGTCATCATATTTTGGATAAATTGTACATGTTTGAGAATATAGGGGAGTTTCAAAGGGTGAAATATTGATATTACTGAATGTACAAGGAGATATGATGAGAGGATCTTAAAATAATTTAGCTGATCCAAAATCATTGCAAGTGAAGGAATATTCTAGTAAAGAAGGCTCCTAAGCATTACATGCTGGGGGAAATTGGTAATATCATTAATAAGAGGAATATTATGTTCCCTGGGTAATAGAGAAGAAGGAAGCCATTGTAAGATGTCGAGAGGCAATTTTGTAGTATTCTAAGTATGTTGAAAACCATTGGCCTCATCATCGTCAAAATCTACAAGAGTAACTTGTAAATCAAGATTCATGTTCATGAACTTAGTTAAAGGAGCACTATTAATCTTAGTAATGGTAGGAATATGGTATTGTGATTTAGGATTGGGAAATTGGATGCTTCATGGGTTGGGATCAGCTTCGTGCTTATATTTTTTTCCATTATGTAAGAATTTAATACATTGACTACTAGAAGAATAAATGGCTCTCATTTGATGAGTCCATGGACAACCAAGGAGTATGTTATAAGATAAAAGAAGATCAATGACCATAAGCTTGGTTTGAACAATCATAGGTCTAATAGTTAGTGAAAGCCAAATACAACCAAGTTATTTTTTATTAGTCTTATCAAAACCATGACATGTAAGATGGGTTTGCTTGATATGATCTTTGTTATAACCAAGTTATTAGATGAGCCATAAATATGTTACATTAATACTAGAACCTTCATCAAGTAGAACTTTATAGATAAGAGTGGTATTAATGGCTACTTTTATGAAGAGTGGTGGATCATCAATATGAAAAAGAATTTCATCATTGATCATGTCCTCTTCAAGGCATTAAATAGAGGGCTTAGAAGGACACATAATTTCAATGGTATTGACATTGGTAGGTCAAGATTTAATAGAAGGTGGTTCTTCATCTATGGAGGATGGATATTCAATTTATTTAAGTTATTGCATAAGGAATTTATAATGATAAGGTGAAGTGCCAACCAAATCCATAAGTAGAATGTTACAAGGCATATAGTTGAGTTCCTCAAGAAACTTTCAATGAGATTTAGAAGAACAAGCATGAGGTTTAAGAGGTAAAATAGAATTTGTATGAATAGATGTGTTTGGAGGACTGGAAGGAGGAGATGGTTCCTCTTGGGCTTCTAAGCAAACATTAGTAGTGGTAGTATCTTTAAGAATTTTTTCCTATAATTATGGATTTTTAGGCTTGGTAACAGGATCTTTGTGAGTTGGTTTACAACAATAATTGACCTTAGCAGTATTGAAAAGAATTATTAAAATATTCGTCATAATCGACATCAATGGAAAAAGCATCCTTGACATTTAATTGATTATTGGAAAAAGATTTTTGGTTATTTGAAGTAGAATCTTTAGAAGTTCATCATTTTTGAAAAGTAGTAGTGTATTCTTGATGATGAATATTGATCATAGCTTCATGATTGAATGAATCACTAAGAATATAAAAGATATAAAATTTAGTGAGCCATCTACAAGATTCATTATAATTCCAAATGTTGGCATGGAACCAAAAAAATTGATTGCAGTCATACCATTTAGGAGGAGCATTAGGATAGATGAAAGGATTTGAGGGCGATAAAAATTGTTTCATTTTTTGAAATAAAAGAGGTGTATGAAAAGGTGAAGGAACATCAATTTTGGAAACTCCTAGTTTGGTTTGTGGAGTATTACTAGTTATTGAATTATATGTTTGGAAAGATATTTTAATAATTTTAGGATTAGTTTCAAAAAAATTCATAAGAAAGTCTTGATGTTTAGCTTGATCAAGAGCTTCATTAAGTGTTTGGGGAGCAAAGGTTCAAAGCTTATATTTAAGAGTGGGAGTTAAAGTAGTGATAAAGAGTTTGAATAAGTTATCATCAATCATGTTATGGTTAGATGTATGTGTCAATCATTTCCATCTTTTGATAAAGTCATGAGTTTATTTAGTGGGAGATTGTTTAGCATTGATGAAGTGGCTAAGACAATTTTCAAGAAGATCATTGTATTGAAACTCTTTAACCAAAAGATTGACCAAATATTTAAGTTGCCAAATTTAATGTTGGGTACGTTGATTATATCATTCTAATACATCACCATTGAAGGTTTTCATTAAGATTTTTGTGTCAAAGGTATTATTTTGGATCCACTCTTTTTAAAGGTTTCCAAAGGCTTTGAAATGAGGTAGGATCTTTAGTCCCATCATATTTGATAGTTGGAGATATGTTACCAATATCAATGGATATAATAAAAGGAGATAAAGGATAATTTTGAATGGTTTGAAGCATCTTGTTATTCATTATGGGTTGAGGAATAACATTACCTAAGGCATCCCAAAGAGGTGGAGGAATGAAATTGGGATTAGCTTGAAGATGCATAGTTGGAGGTTGATTAGCCACATTGATTAAATGTTGTTGAAGTTGCATCATTTGGTTAGTGTTATAATTTTGCATTATGTTAATTTATTGGATAACTTAGGCTAAAAGTTGAGTTATATTAGGAGGTGAGCTGTTGTTGGTAGGAACACCCCCCAAATTAGTGTTATGGGGAGGATTACTAGAAGAAGGATTACTAGTGGGATTGTTAAGTAAACTTGTATCAATTACTCCCATGTTAGTTTGAAGATTTTGAAGATGAGAAATTTAGTGGTAGATATAGAAAGGATTAGATCCATCAACTTGATCTTGAGTGTTATTTGCATCATATTTTAGGTCATGGATGATGGAGGGGAAGAGGTTCCCTAAGAGTGATGGTGATCTTGGGAGGAAACGAAAGGAAGAAATGAACATCCCATATAATATATAAATAGATTCAATCTATCTAAGAAGATTATGATAGGATATTTCATTCTGATTGAAGAGATATGAATATAATGTAAATAAATAAAGGTAGAGAACTAGATTGATAAACAGGGAAGGTAGAAAGTAGTACAGGGTCAATTAGGTCAACCTAGCATAGAAAATAGGACCTATAAATAGTACAGGGTCGATTGGGTCAATATAATATAGTAAACATAGTTGGAAGAGGAGGAAATAGGGTATACATACTTTAAAAGGTCAACTAAGTTGATTCAACATAATGAATAAGGGATAAAAAAGATACAGGGTCGACTAGGTTGACCCAGTATATTAGAAAGGGAAACTTAGAAAATAATGATAGATTTGTGGATTGAAACAGGATAATTTTTGCAAGTAATTTGAAAATAAATCGCTGAAAGGAAATAAAAAATCAATTAGATTAATGTTAGCTAATACAATTAAAGCACACGGTACAAAACCTTGCACCAATGCTGGCTAATGCATTTTTTTGCAATATAAAATACAATTAAGGAAAGAGTAAACAATTAACTTGGAAAGTAAATATCTAACTAATTGGTCAACCTGAATGCTAATTAGATTATTAAGATATGATTTTAAATGTGATGGGAAGTTGGTTGTAATCAAGGAACTAGAATGGAAATCTAAGGATGGTTTCAGGTAGTTTGGGCTGAAAGGGACTATAGTGGAAATGATACATGCTTGGTATTAGAACCTACCTCCTCACTTCACACATTACAGTGATAAGGGTGTTAGGTTCTTATCCAAAATATACCATTAACCATGCTTTATACTTGACCATAATATCAAGTCAGCTTTCCCCTTGGTGATGAAATTCAAGTAGGTTGGCCTTGGGTAGACAAATGTTAAAATGTTTATTTATATTTATGTGATTCGATTGTGTGTGCATAAAATATAAAATAGTGAACTAAATGATTAATTGGAAACTACCTAATTATGGTATGTGATTTATTTTAAGCATATAAGCAACAAGAAAAGAAAGTGTTAATTAATTAATAGTATATAAGGTTAATTCCAACTTTGAAATAAGGTACAATGTTAATATAGTAAATAATGTATGCATAAAATATAGAATAGGGTCAACAAGGTTGAACTTGTACTATGGAAGCAAGGTCTAAAAATGAATAGGGTCGGTAGAGTCGACTTAGTTATCCAAACAACATAAAGAACATAGAATTAGGTTAGTAGAGTTGATCTAGTTGACTATGAAGAGTAGTTTTGAAGACTACAAACTATGAATGGAAATATAGTAAATAAAAAGATCGAGAGATATAAATGAACCTTGGTGGATTAGAGATGTAGAGAATGAATATTGTTGTTCAAAAACCTTGATATATGCTTGCAAATTCTATTAATTAGGTCCATGAGGTTGATCAATCTTTACAAAAACTTATTATTGAGTGGCTAAAATGTATAAGGTCAATTGGGTTAACCTATTATGCTAAGTAGGATGCTTAAAATGTACAAGGTCAACTAGGTCAACCTAGTAGTCTAGACTAGATGTTTGGAAATTTAATAAACTATACTGGGTCGATAGGATAGATTTAGTAGCATGTACATCAAAACCTATGCATAAAACTTAGATATTGGTTTGATAGAGTCAATATAATATGGAAAATATATGATAAAAATAATGAAAGAAAATTAAATAATATAAACAAATATTACAAGGGTTAGTTTGCGTCGAGTTCACTAGAATGTATGCAATCAGAAATGCATCGTGTCTATAAATCAATCCTAACTTAGAGAAGATAGAGCATACTTACACTTTTGATTAGGAATACATTTTTTAAGCATAGGCATGACCAATATGTGGATCTATGAGATCTGATTAGGGGATTACTTGTCACAAAACACCATGCTAGCAAGGGTTTTAAAGCCTATAGTCTAACACAATCACACAAAAACCTTAAAAGAGTCTTAGGTTTAATGTTCACTCTATATCTAATAAGAAATCAAATCTAATCTAATGCACACCAAATCTTGTGGCATAATATGAGGGGTTAGTAAAGAAATAAAAACATGTATAAGAGAATCTTAATTAAGCTAAGTATGATTAATATCCTAATACATGGAATATGAAGATTAATATTATTCGCACCAATACTTATGCTACTTCTATCTACTAAAAAAGAGGAGAACAAATAACATACTTACATGAATGTAAACTCATCGAGACTCAATCTCTCCCTTGGCCAAAGGGGATTCACAAGAGTTATTGTGGTTTATAAGGATAACTAAGAAAGGCCAAAGCATCTAAGACTTATCCACAAGACTATATTCTTGAAGTAGAAACTCTAAGCTAAGATTCCTCAAGTATAATGGTAAAAGAGCAGATTGTAAATAAGTGTGAGAAAATAATAACTCTTGATTTCATATTTAAATAATAATGAAATGATCTTGTATTTATAGGTGGATCTAGCCCTAAATCCTCTAAAAAATGTTAGCTATATAGGGTCAACCCAGTCGACCCTGTATTTTTTTAGGACAATTCACTAAGTCTGAGTTAGGTCAATTTAAGGGCTAAAAAACTCAAAAAGTGAAAAATACCCCTAGACTATACAAGGTCAACCCAGTTAACCTAATACAGCCAACTATCCAAAATGGATTTAAAGCAAGAAAAGGAGCATAAAGCATGGTCAAAAGATTGGAGGAGTGTGTAAGGGAGGAGTAATATCTTAGGTAATGGTTTTACTATCTAATTGGATTAATAATAATTTAGAAATAAGGGAAAACAATCCTAGAAAGTACCAAAGGTCTACCCACCCCTTATTTAGGGCACCCTTTAAGTCATGCACTTAGACATATTAAGTCTTGATGGGTTCCTATAGATTTAAAGCATCAATAATTGATAAAAGATTGATAATATTATTTGTATATAGAATACATAAGCATACAAGTGATCTCATCCACAAGAAGAGGCCACTAAGTGAAAACATTCCTATTTCAAGGTTGTGTAGTAGGCTAAATAAATTTCCATTTGATCCTAGAGGTAAGTACTTTATGTAGTTAGTGTAGGTTTTAGATTAGTTTCTTTCATGTTCTTTATTTCTTTCTTTTTTCTTTCATGTCCCTTGTTTGTATATAATACCTTTTTATATTTGTTTTGTCTCTTGTTTTTTTCCTTACTTTTAAATAGGTCTTTTTGGACAATTTTCAGCTCAAGTTTTATCTAGTTTCTCAAGAAACTTCATAGTTCATACATGCATATATGACTTCTCAGCTTTAGTTGATCATGGATTGTTGTAATAAGAGCTTGGTTTTATAGTTTAGATAAATTAGAAAAAACTGGTGGATGAGTTAATTATTCCTTTAGATTTTAAATTGTGTTCTAATCTAATCTTAGTTTTAATAATAATTACACGTGTAGATGAAAGCTTAAACTATTAGAACATAGTTATGTTCTCACTTAAAAAACATTAATTGCCTAAGATAAATTTTATAGCCAAGGATGATTGTCTGAAAATCAAAAACTTGACCAAAACCCTAAACCTAACTAACCTATTTCCTAACCTTTTCTAGAAAGCAAAAATGATCTTAAAATTAAAAAAATAGGAACTCTTTATAAAATCAAAATCTTTCCAAGCAAAGATGATTTTGGTAATCTCCATCAGGGCTATGGATGTGTGGCTTGCAATGGAGTAAGGCCTTGAGTGGAGCCAAAGGCATCTCTATGAGGGATATGGATTCCTAGTTGGTAGTAGAGAATTACCCAAGCCTTCTTTAAGTTTAATCATGGTTATCAATAAATATTCAAATAGGTTGAAATTTAATGTTATTGATTAAAGTCATGACCCTAGACATTATTCTCTAAATCTTTTGGAAATCAATGAGTGGAATCAAATCACACACAACATGATTGAGTTTTGATGTTTGATCCTAATTTTGTATATGTAATATTTATTTTAACCATGAACTAATCTTAATAATTGTGCCTGATCAAATGAAATAAGTAACTTAATTATTAATCTAAACTAGAGTCTTTGAGTTCTAAAATATTATTATGTTTCCCCCAAAAGTTGCCATTTGTTGAGGTTAGCATACCCCCATTTCTAAAAATGAAGACCCATGTGTCAAATTATACAAATTTGTGCCTTGAAATTGAAGATCCACTTGATCAGAGTATCATGAACATGATTTCACATTTTTTTATTTGAAGATCATCCACACTATGGTCCAGCTGACTTATTTATTCATGGTTCTGGTTTAATTTTATCTAAAGGGCTAACATTGGCTATTTGTGTTTCAAGTTATAGGTTTAATGGATCTCATTTAGGGCTGAACATGCTTAAGGTTTTGGTGCTTCAATTTTAAATTGATCTTTTACTAACCTTCATTTATCATTTATTAATTAAATTCATGTTTGAATTGATAAAACCCTAACATAATGTTGTACTTGGACCTTTTAATTCAAATTTAAAATTAGTAGGAGCTTTCATTTAAATTTAAGTGCGAACAATTTAAATGACATGGACTTAGTTTAATTTGTATCATAAGGCTTGGTCATGTTTTTCAACACAACCAAACCTTACGTTAAAAATTCATGTTTGGTCCCTTTTATATCTTGTAATCCATTATCCCTTTTATCTTAGCATGGTTCAACTAAAAATGCAGGGTCACTTTTATTACTTAGCCTAAGGCCTTATTCTAAAGATCCATCATATTTATTTATATAATTAAACCTTTGTTTAAGACCTTATGCGAAGTCATATTTTGTAGGGTACTTTTTTATGTTCCTAGCTTGGGCAAAGAACTTTATGCCAAGACCTTTATAATTAGTGAGGTCACTTTAATATGTTTAGCCTAGCTTAAAAATCTTAGGTCAAAATATTTATGCTTGGTCTCTTTTATTATTCATGGGGTCATTTTTATATGTTACAAACTTAGATTTAAAACCTTAGACTAAAATATTCATGTTTATTAATATGAATAAAACCATGGTCCAAAGTATTTATGTTGAGTCCCTTTTTTTCATGAGGTCATGTATATACGTTTAGAACTTAGCTTAATCTTTTTATCCTAAGTCCTTTATATTTTCTCTCGAGCTTAACTTTTATTCTTATATATATGATCAATGACATAGATTTAAGCAGAGGATAGGATTAGATGGAGAGAGATCGGCATTGAAAATTCAAGCAGTGATCCCTAGTTTAAATCCCAAGCAAGTTTAAAAGATTGATGGTATGCATTATAGTATATAGATCTAGATCAATGGAGCAAGACCAATGAAGAATTTTTAATGAATCTCTAAGCTCCCATAGGACTGCTAAGTGGCATAACCTTGGATCCCAGTACAAATAGCAAAGAAGCATTATGTAGTTGATGCATGGCACACATAGAGTGTAGAATGAACCAAAAGATGAAAAGTGGTACGCTTGGCAGACAGTCCCCATAATGTGTTTAAAATTGATGGTCACATAACCATCAATGGTATTCCCATGGATGTTAAATTATCATCATGTGGATGTAAATTTTAACATAGTAGATAGTCCCTGAGATGTATTTAAAATTGATGGTCACGTGAGTGTCAAAGACATTCTCATGGATGTCAAATGATGGTCACGTGGATGCCAATTTTAACACAACTGTTTAGATTCAAATTTTATAAGGTAATAGTCATATTTTTGGATAATGATGAATATAATGGCATAGGGACACCATGGAAATGCCATGTCATAGCCATGTGAGTGTAATAGGCCAAATTAGAGACTCTATGGACCTAGTAATGTAAAGTTTGGGATCTAAGCTCACAATGTTTGAACTAACTACCACTATTGGAGCATTATTGAAACCTGTAAGAATGCATTAGTGAAGCAAGGACCATGACCAAATCTTTTGAAAATTATAATTGACTTGAGGGAGCCTAAATTATCATCTATGTAAAGGTAAGTTGATTTATCATCCATTGGTGAGTAATTTAAAAGGGATTTGCAATTTGAAGAAGGGTCCCAAAGATCAATGTATTAGGAATATTCTTTTTATAACCAAATTTGTATAATATTTTTAAATTGGATATTATTTTGTATAGACATGTATAATTTATAAGAATACATTATCTATAAACTAGTTTATTAAAAAGAAAAGGTCCTTTGTTCTAGAATACAATAGAAAGGACACTTGTCCTATACACTTGTATAAATGTAATTAGATGAGACTAACTGACATGCTACCTTTTATCTTATAAAAGGATCATAGTCAATTATTAAAAGGGGAGGAAGTTCTTAGAGCCAAAATTGCTTTGTAAACTAGGGGCAATTAATATAATCAAGGAATTCTACAAATATTGTCAAATATTTGCTTGTGTTCATTATTATCATGGCTTCTCTCTCACTTGTTTATTCTGATTTCTATATTTGAATGGTTATTATGAATTCTTGGTGTGTACATTTTATTTTAGAGTTGTTAATTTGTGTTAATGTTAGGTTGACTGAAAGTCCTTAGGTCCATTTCATTTTCTTACTCTTTTGGCATGGGCTAATGTTATTTGCTTGTAGGATTAAATATATAAAGTGAACCACGTTCTTATTGGCAAAATTTATACCTTATTTAGGAGTTTTATTGATGTGTAATATGATTTGGGCTTAAGGTGTTTCATGTTACACATTGGTTAAGTGCATGCCTAGATGAAATTTGAACTTTGTCATGATGATTAGAACGAAGAACAACAATATTTCTTTCTGCCCTACCCTTTCTTTTGCTTTTTTTTTAACTGGATCATCTTAATTCAAATATCATTATGAATATCTTTATTAGATTAGTTCTTAGTATAGTTCTTGATCGTAATTCATTGATTCTTAGCATAGTACATAAATCTACTATTTGGCCATAATGGCTCTCAACCACCAATTTTTATAAATATTTTTAAATAGTCACTTGTTCTACCTCTATTCCACCAATAAATAATAGGATTATCATAACCTACAACTCATACATTGGATTCTTAGGAATTCTAAAATGATAAGTGTTTCCTAAACACTCTAGGCACCTATGGTACACATTTATGCATCAAAAATGGCCACAAAGATAGCATCCAATTGGATGTTTGCATGTTTCATCCCAATAATTTATATAAATCCATACTATGTTCATGTATGGTTGAGAAAAAATAGATGATCAGATGAATACTTTTCACTAATTTCTATGAATGAACCTTCCCAAAATCATCATTTCCATATCTTACTAGATTGACACCTTAGTAAATTAAATAAAAGCATGAAAACATTTTGTGTTTTGATTATGATATCAAATAAAGAAAATGACATCAATGTGATAAAAAAAAATTATATTAAAGGTGTAAATGAGGAAGAAGAAGATGATGAAGCTTTAGGGGTAGGTTTGGAAGAACTTGAGGATGAATCTAAATATTCTAAATCTACTATTTCATATCATGCACTTTCAGACATTAGTACTCCTCAAAATTTTAAGGTAGTTACTATCTTAAATAAATAGAAAGTGACTATGTTAATTGACTCTGGGAATACACATAAATTCATCAAGAGTAATTTAGCTGCTCATTTAAACTATTTCATTTACCTATATCTATAATTTTAGGTCATGATTAAAAATGGTGGTACCATCAATTATTATAGAAAAATGTCATAGCATTAAGCTTACTAAGGGAGACTACTTTTTATATTACCATATATTTTATTTTCCCATGGGAGGACATGATATTATTTTGGGAGTGCAGTGGCTCACCACTTTGGGCACTATTGAGATTAATTTCTAGGAACCATTTATGAGGTTTCATTTAGAAGGAAGGACCTTTGAACTATGTGTATTATGGGATAAATCTCCACAACTAGTTAGTTCCCATTAGATGATGAAGAACCTCAGAACATGTGTTGATGGATTTGTGGCTTGCTTATTTTCAATAGAGTTTCAACCAATAATGAAGTTTACACATCCTAATTTGCAAAGGGTGCTAGATGAACATTTTGTTATCTTTAGTGTCATTCCAAAAGGACTTCTACCAAGTCATGCACATGATCATGCCATTAGGCTCATTCTAAGAAGTACACCACCCAACATCATATCTTACAAGTATTCCTATGCCTAGAAGATTGAAATTAAAAATATGGTATAGGATATGCTGGAGGTAGGAATCATTTGACACAGTCAAAATGAATATTCCTCCCCTGTGGTCATGGTGCAAAATAAGGATGACACTTGGACGATGTGTCCAAACTATAGATAAATCAAAAATTACACCATCAAAGATAAGTTTCTTATTCTAGTAATTGATGATTTTCTAGATGAATTGCATGGTGTTTTTTTATTTTACCAATTTAGACCTTTGATCTAGGTATCATCATATTTGAATCCATGATGAGGACATACCTAAAATATCTTTCAAAACTCATGAAGGCCATTATGAATTATGGCCATGCCTTTTGACCTCACAAATGTACCATCTACATTTCAAAGCTTGATGCATGATATTTTTAGGCCATTTTTTAGAAAGTTTATATTTTTTTTTAATGATATCCTCATCTATAGTAAAAATTGGTAATACCATTTAAAGTATGTGAAATAAATACTATTAGTTCTGAAACAACATCAACTTTATGTTAAACCTTCTAAATGCACTTTTATTGTCTAACAGGTGGAGTAATTGGGTCATAAAGTTTCACATGAAGGAGTGAAAATTGATCCTTAAAAATCTAAGAGATGATGGAGTGGTAGGTTCCAAAGACCCTCAATAACCTCCAAGTCTTTCTATGGATAACTAGTTACTATTACAAGTTTGTCAAAAATTATGGTAGCATTATAGCCCCACTCACCTCTTTTTTGAAGAAAAACTCTTTCTAATGGATTAATTTAGCTACAAAGGAATTTGAGCAGTTAAAAATGGCTATCTACACAACTCTAATTTTGATTACTCCTAATTATTTTTAAAAATTTGTTATGGATTTTGATGCATCGAGATATGGCATGGGGAATATACACATGAAATAAGGTAGGCCACTAGCATTTGAAATTTACCAATTGAAGGGAAAAAATAGGCTCAAACCAATCTATGAGAAAGAGATGAGGGATATTTTGTGTGTAGTCAAGAAATGGAGACCTTATCTAATGGGTCATCACTTTTACCTAAATATTTCTCATGATAGCCTCAAATATTTTTTCAAACAACAATTGTCATCTGAAGAACAATATAAATGGGTGACTAAAATGTTAGGCTATGATTTTGAAATAGTGTATAATAAAGAAAAAGATTCTAAGCATAAATATAATAAGATTTATTAATCTTATAGATTATCAATTATAGAGATGTACTTATAACCCTACATATGCTCATAATAGTCTTATAAAATAAGATGAGAAAATAACCTATTAACAACCTGTAGTCTACTATATTATGAAATAGGTCCATAATAGAATTATTCAACTAACTTAGTTTAACAACTAACAAACTAATCTAAAAAATTGTGAGTTTTTTTATAGATAACAACCTCAATTTTACATAATAATATTACTATGGTAAATTTATTCTAACATTCATCCCCTTGATTTATCATAGTTTGGAGAGTACAAGAGATAACTTTTAAGTGCCTCAAACTTATCACGTGTAAGTGACTTCATGAAGACATCTGCAGACTGATCTTGAGTGGGGAAATACTAGAGTTGTATATTGTGTTGTTAGACATGTTTGTGTATGAAATATACTTCAAATTCAATGTGCTTAATGAATTCATGAAAAATTAGATTTTGAACAAGTTTAAGAACACCATGATTATCATAGTTTAAAATTGTTGGTTGAGTTTGTGGAACTCCCAATCCTATTAGTATGCAATGTATCCATATCACCTCATAGATAACTCCTCCTAAAGCATGATATTTTACCTTAGTATAAGAATGAAAATTAAATTTATACTTCCTATTCTTTATGAGATTAGACCAAATCCCAAAAAAAATATAAACCTAGAAGTGGATTTTATGATTTGTGTTCATGTATCCTATCAATAAGAACTTATCATTCTTATTGTATGTTTATCCATAATCCATTAGTCCTCAAATATATAATAATAACCACTTAGCTAATTTCTAGTGGATTATCTTTGGCTCTTGCATGAATTGAGAAAGATAGATGACAGCATAGCTAATATCTAGCCTATTGTATGTGAGGTAGATGAGACTCCCAATCAACTAATGATAAAGAGTGGTATCTACTAGTGGTGATGGATCTAAGCAAGACAATTGAAGTCTTATCTCCATAGGTGTAACCAGTGGTATGCAATCTATCATCCAAAAATTATTAAGCAATGTCTTGGTATATTTTATCTAAGACATGAATATTTTGTGCTCTTTTCCCATATTTCCAATCCAAGATAGTAGTTTAGTATCCTGATATCTTTCATGTCAAATGATCTATTGAGATCTTTCTTTGTTGCATAAATCATCTTCACTAAGCTGCTAGTGATGACTAGATCATTGACATAAACAAGAATAATAAAAATCTCCCCCCTTGATTTTTAAGGTACATATAAGGATCATATGGATTCATTTGAAATCTATGTTTCATGATAAGCTCAACAATTTTTATATACCAAGATCTATGAGCTTGTTTGAGACCATAAAAATATTTATGAGTTTGCACACCTTCTTCTCCTACCTTAGTGTGACATAACCTTCTATTTGAGTCATGTACACCTCTTCCTATATATATTTATTTAATAATGCATGTTTAATTTCCATCTAATAAATTTTCCATCCAAACTATGCAGCCATTGTAAAGATCATTCTGATTGTCTTTATCTTAATTGTAGGAGCAAAAGTCCCCTCATAGTCTATACTCAGGCCCTTTGATATGAGTATTGCCTTTTGATTTTTTATATTATAATTTAATTTGTATTTATTCTTAAAGACCCATTTTCATCTAATAGGTTTCTTTCTAGGTGGAAGATCAACAAATTTCCATGTGTCATTCTTCATGAGAGACTGATATTCTGCATCCATGGCATCTTTACAAGGTTTAGACCTTAGGGATTCAGGGACTATGGAATTCTCAAATGTTTCTATAATAATTCTTATTAAGGCTAAATTTACCTCTGTATAAGCCATCCAACTTTGCATCTCAAATTGTACTTGTATACCATTTAGGCATATGTTGAGTAATAGTTGGTGGTGATAGAGCTTCTGACTAACCATCACCCCTATTTTCATCTATAAATTTTACATGTCAAATTATTGTATTAGATGTCTGTGTGGAAGATGAACTAATTTTACCTTCCTCATAAAACACTACATCTCTACTAATAAGTATCTTCATAGTCTCTGGATCAATGAGTTGATATGCCTTTGACTCATTATTGTATCCCATAAAAATGCATTATTGGTTTTATTATCCAATTTATTCATTTTATTATTTGGTATATGCATGTATGCCTTTCAACTAAAGAATATATGAGAGACTTCAACTTCATCCCTTTCTATGCTTCCTATGGTGTAATTCCATCAAGAGATTTGGTGGGTGACATGTTTAGTAGATATATGATTGTGAGACACATTTTTACCCAATATGAACAAGGCAGTTGGGAATCCTCAAACATGCTTCAAAACATCTCTAAAATAACATGATTATGACTTTATACAACACCATTATGTTACGGTGTATAAGTAGCAGTGTATTAACAATGTATTCCATGCTTTATAAGGTATGCATTGAAATTTTTACTGGTGTATCCCCCCTCCCCATGATTTGAGTAGAGGGCCTTGATTTTGTTACCACTTTCATTTTAAACATAGGCCTTAAATTATTTGAAGGCTTGGAATTCATGATCCTTAGTCTTTCACAAGATGATCATCAATAAATAGTTGAAAAAACTTATATCCTTTTAGGTTAGAAGTCATAAATTTGTATAGATCAATGTGTACTAGATCCAATAGATAAGGATGCCAATATTTAATTTTACCAAAAATAGCTCTTCATTTTTTATCAACTAAACAAAAAGAACAGATATTAGAAGATTATTTGAGTGTGTGAATACTTTTGACCATGTTGTGTTTGCTTAATCCAAGTAAATACCCATAACACAAATGACCATTTTTTTTGTTCCATAGCTTGGATTTGTATATACCCTTCACAACAAGTGTCTGATGGTTATTGTGTACAAGATCAAAATGAAACATCTTGCCTATATTTGAAGCTTATGAAATATTTTTAGATCCTCAATACTTGTTCTTAATAAGGAAAAACTTCTCACCTTATGATCAAACTCAACTTTGAGATTGTGATTGATAAGTTGATTTATAGATAACAAGTTCATAGTGAGTCTTGGAACATACAAGACATTTATGATCTTAGTAGTGTAGTTACAAATCTATAAAGAAACATCACCTCTACCCAAAACAATGTATCATGAGTCATCACCAAGAGATACATTAGACTGAAATCTAGATTGGTGTGAAGTGGAAAACCATTTTTTTGACCTATCATGTTCCTTATGGCACAAAAATCAACATTTTAATAAGGTTCCTCATGTGTCTATGTAGTAAATACATGCTCGTCTTCTAAAGAACGATCATCCTCAACAAAATTTCCATTTTTTAATTTCTTCTTCTAATGCTTTCGGAATGGGGTTTTGGATTTAGTGACTGAGGTGGATTCTATAAATTGTGCTTCTTACAGGATGAGACCTATGTGAATCCATTATATTGGTAATGTTTGAGATCATGTCCAATATTTCCACAAATTAGACAAACCTTCTATGAATGAGATTTTTTCCCCTACTAGTTTTATTGATTTTTCTTCTTAGGCTTTTGTTTATAATTCTTCATGGGCTTCTTCCGTTACTGAGAAGGGGTAAGTACATGTTATTCATCAAGTTCCTCTACATTTTTCATGTCTTCTTCCTATTACAACATGGTAACCAATGAGGTGAAGGTTGGTTTTTGACCCATGACATTCAATATATATATATATATATATATATATATATATATATATATGCAAGGGGTAGAGCTCTTAGGACAATAAGAACCAAATACATATCTTTCACTAATTCACCCAATGCTTCAAGAAAATCCTATAAGGTTGAAAATCTATGAAGAAAAGCCTCACTTTTTCCTCACATTTCAACTTTAAACTATGGAGTTACCTTTTTACATGAAGAATCTAGTTTTGATTCTTTGCCTCAAAGACTGTTTGAAGCTTATCCCAAGCATCTTGATCTATAGTGGCATTACATATATGAGGATGTACCTCATTTGAGACTCTAAACATGATTATGAGTGTAACCTTTTGATTGGATTTTTCATATTTTCATTTTTGATCAGTATCAGTAGCATGTCGGGTCTAGGTGCCATAAATAACTATCCATATGTCCTCAAATTCTAAGTGAGTTTTAACCTTAGTTTTATATGCTATATAGTTATCAGCTCAAATAAGTTGAGTGTCTATCATAATAAACCATGGTTCATTTTTTCCATGTGTGAAAATATGATCAAATTGTATAAGGGAGATGGATTGGTTCCTTCTAACTCCAAAAGGTTTTCCTTTATATATATTATCAGACCAATATACCATACCTATCTATATGCACACTTTCCTATATACCCATTAGTACTAGAAAAAAAATCTTTTGATATACCTGATGGTATGTGAAAGAGATGTGAGATTAAAATGGTACTAGGTACCTAGACAGTATGTGAAAGACATTCATTCTATCACTAACACTTGCTTATAATTAATTCTATATATATGGGCATAACTTCCCTATATACTTAGAAATTCCAAATGTCAATATTTTTTATCAACAATAATGAATGTGTAATGGAGGGATGGTTTATGAATATTTATAAACCTTATTACTCCCTAATGATTTAAAGGGTTGATTCCTAGACATCATTGTTATATCTATGTTATGATATATATGTATTACTTTAAAGTGTGATGACATTACCCATAAATTTGAACCAGAGGTGTCATTAAAATTGAACATTGATAATGATATTTTTATAATCTCATTATATTTTCATTGATTTGATTTAACAAAAATAAAAGACTTTTACAATTGTTTTCAAATTACAGATTACAAGCACATAAAATATAAAACAAAATTACATAAGGGAAACTAATTAAAAAATAATCCCTCCAATGTTTTTTTTCATTATTTTGTCTTTTTATATGTTTGACTTTTACACTTGCTTGTGATTTGAACTCTAGACCTTTTATGGTTAGATTTTAGCAAAAAATCAAATCTACCAACTCCTATATGCATCAATTCAAAATTTTAAAAAGACAAATTTGTATTTGAAGTTTAATAAAATGGGTGTTTAAAATTAAAATCATACCTCCATGAAGTGTAAACCATATTGGATGCTTAGTTGTTAGAAGAAACCAGATTTAAACACCTCATTGCACTCCACTTAGTAAGCTATGAAAACATGCCATCTTAGAAAAACCCAAATAGATGTATGGTAGACTTCCCACATGTATGACATCTTGTGGGATGAAAAATCATATAATGAAGAATTAATTTCATGAATTAACTATTTAGAACCATGTTTGTATAGGAAAATATTGAAGAAAATTGAATTGCAACTGTCTATCTCTCAATATATTGGGTCAAATGACTAAATCATCTTAAAGGCTCCCAATTTATTTAAAATAGTAGGAACAATCATATATATTAGTTTTTAATGTTTCATCATGAAATAAATATCAGTCTAAAATAATTAGATTTTAAAAATATTGATCATATAGTTCAGAATGGAAAAAACCTATTATGCAACTCAATCTATCATGCCAAATAATTGTTAACTTAGGATCTCCCAAACTACTATAAAATGGAATGCACAAGTTTGTAAAAAAGTTTTGTAGGATTTTGGTCTGAGTAGAGAGTAGTGTTCAAAAATTATATCAAAAAAAATTGCTCCATAAAATTTGTACAAGAAAAAATAATCTATAGGTATAAATTGACCAAGAACATATTGCAGGCTTCCAAATCATGGCATAGCCTATTGCAAAGGTGTAAAACCTATGTGCATAATGTGTAAAATGTAATGACAAACATCTCTAATAAAATTTAGAACCATAATGTTCTTTTACGGTCCACAAGAGAATAAAACCATACAATTGTGGAGTAAGAGATAGAAATCAAGACCAAATTGATTCTAATGGCCCAAAAGGTTGTATGGCCAAGTCCAAAATGAACCAAATAAATTTAGAATGGTTAAAAATAGATTATATAATATGTTTCAACTTTAAAAACTTGCCTATGATATATGTATGGCTCATAAATAAGAAAAATCAAATAGCAAGCTTGAAAAAACTTGGCTTTTAGGTAGCCAAATACTTCACAAACTCTACAAGTGGAATCTAATTTCCACAATAGAAATTTTAATAGAGATTTTCTTTTAAAATGCTATGCTTTGATACCAAATCTAATTATAAATCCAATAAGATTTATTGAGATTACATATTATCAATTATACATATGTAATTATAACCCTACATATGCTCATAATATTCCTACAAAATAAGATGAGCAAATAACCTATTAACAATATGCAATCTACTATATTATGAAATAGTTCCACAATATACTTATTTGAATAACTTTTTTTAATAACTAAAAAACTAATCTTAAAAACTATGTGAGTTGTTTTATATATAAAAACCTCACTTTTACATAAGAATATTACTATGGGAAATTTATTTTAACAAAGATAATGTGGTGGCATATACCCTCTCCCAGTGGGATGAATTAGTTGAGGTATTGTTATACACCATGACCATGTGGTAGGTAGATTGACCAAAAGAAGCAAGACAAGAATGGGATAATGATAATGATACCAAATATTTGATTTAGACTCTTCAATGGGTTTTTGATGAATCTAAAAAAATTACATGTAAGGGGGACACATTATGGTATAAATATATATTATACCTCTATAAGGATTCTCTCCTCCATAAAATTCTTTAGGGACTTTGTGCTTCTCCACCTAGATGTCACTCTAGATTTTTGAAAACATATCATAGAATCAAGTAAGATTTATTTTGGGAAGGACTTAAGGGGGGTGTCTATAAATATGTAGTTGAATAAATGATATGTCAACAAAACAAAGGCGAAACCATTAAGACCTAACGTATTTTTCATCCCTTATCCATCCCTATCCAATATTGGGAAGATGTTTCCATGGATTTCATTACTGGGTTATCATGGTTTGAGGGTAGAAATGTTATCATGATAGTTTTGGATCAACTCACTAAGTATACTCATTTTTATTCCTTATCACATCCATTTGTTTCTAGTATAGTAGATTTTGATTTTCTCAATACAATTCAGAAATTAAATGGCATTCCAAATCATTCTCAATGACTAAGATTCCATATTTACAAGTGAATTTTGAACTAAATTATTTGCATGTTTGGGAACCTAGTTGGCTCATAGCTCATCCTATCATCCTCAATCTGATAGACAAATAGAGGTAGTCAACAAATGTCTATAAGGGTATCTTCATTGTTTTGTTTCTGATAAACAAGATAAATGGGTTCATTGGCTACCACTTGTCAAATGGTTGTATAACACTTCTTCCAAAATGTCTCCCTTTATGTAATTATATGGGTAATACCCCTTATATATCACTTTAGGTTTGATAGTACATCCCAAGGTTTGAGCTATTGAGGAACACATTCACCATCAACAAGAGGTACCAATTAGTTTATGAGATAATTTAGCAATGGCACAAAATAAAATGAACCAATAAGCAAATCAACATTGTAGTGAGTGGCATTTTGATATAGGTGATTAGGTTTTTTTGAAATTTCATTCATATAATCATATTTATCTAAAGCAACAAAAAAAGATAAAAATATATCACCTAAATATTATGGCCCTTATCAAATCTTGTAAAAAATTGGTAGTGTGGCTTACAAAATAGAATTTCCCTCATCCACTTGCATACATTTGGTATTCCATGCATCTTGCTTAAATAAGGTAATTAGACATAGATTTTCCACTTAGACTAAATTTGATGAATAAGGATGAGTCATTATATATCCTAAATAGATCCTTCACATGTGCACTAAGCAACTACAAACTAGAGTGATTAAGGAGTATTTGATCAAATGGAAGAATTTACATTCTGAATATGCAACATGGGAGGACAAAGTATTCATATAAAAACATCTTGGTTTGATTCAAAATCAAGGAAAAAATTATTTTAAAAGGGAGGGGCATGTTACACCCTTAACCTATAGTGCATCTAAGGATATGTTTGGATGACTTATGGCTTACATACCTTCATATTATCTTATTACATTTTTTGATGTTCTTAGTATATTCAGCCTATGGAATAACCATGGATAAGTAGAGTATATATATGAGGTATTAGTTAGTATTTTATCATCATATTTTGAATTTTATTCTTATTGAATTTTTGTGAAGGTTTCCCCCTTGAAGTGGCTCAGTCATAACATTACAGTATTTTTCTTTTCTACCAATTATTGTTGTGGATTTATTTATTATATTCTTAATTATATGATATATTATTCTAATTTTTTGAATCATATAATTAAATTTTATTAAATTGTCTATGAAATAAAGTTTAATAATGGAGGAGCTATATTAGCTTGATGAAGATGATTTTCTCTATGCACCTAAAATAACTTCATTTTATAGTGCTAACATGGTAAATGAGGATGTGAAACCAATTAATCCAAGAATGGAACAAAGATTTCAACCATTTTTTCAGCATTGGGTATGGTTAGGTCAAGAATCAGTAAACTAAAAGAGAGTTGTATAATAAAAAATAAGGAGTTTGTAAGCTCCCATGATGGTAATATCACAATTTTTGATAGCTCTATTCCTACTTAATCCACTGAGGACCTGACCAAAATAGACTATCAGCTAATAAATAAGATGTATACCCACTTGGCATTGAGGAAATTATTAAATAAATCAATGTTATAGCATCACCTATTCATCATAATCTTACCCATACAGTTGAAAACCACTTTTGTGTTCTTAAATTTTATGGATCTAAGTCTTAGGTCAAGTGTGGAACTGGTATTGAGGTTATTAACCTATGAGGGAAATCATACTTGGCTATGTTTTGCCTCCAATTTGTTTTCACAATAAATGTAGCTGATTATAAGACACTAGTTCATGGTCTCCAATTCGCTCTAAGGAATAAATTCAAGAATATTAAGGTACTTGGTGACTCAAAACTGGTGGTTAAATAGATAATAATCTTATATGCTTGTAATGATAATCACTTATCTAGTTAATTCAATCAATTATGTAATGTTATTGATTATTTTTATGCATTAAACATTGAAACATTGCCTTGTAGAAAAAACTATACAGTGGATGTATTGGAAACTACTACTAGCACTCTAGAGCCTGTTGTTGACTCCAAGTTAAGAATGTTCTTTATGGATTTAGTTTCTACTCCTTCCATTATCTACAACATCAATAACTTATAGCTATTCAATGATGATAATCATATCATCGTCTTCATCACCAACATGGATGTGTTTGAATCACATATTTTAGATGAAGATGATAAAGAAGAGTTTGAAATGGATGAGGAAGGGGTTATCAATTTGAAAACCAATAGTATATCCAAATGCATGGTCTCATTAGATTAGTTGTTTGACATGCATTTTCAAGGTGAAAAGGAAAAGTCATCCCCCACTAAAGTCATGTTGCACCAACATTACAATCTAGGGAATACCAATGAATCAAAGAATGTACTTCTAGGTACAATGTGTACCAAAGAAGAAAAACAAGAATTTATTCAAGCCTTAAAATATTTAAAGGATGTTATAGAATGGAAATATGAGGACTTTAAAATTTTTAACACTTATATTCTCATGCATACCATCCCTCTTAATCTAGGATTCAAACCATTCTGATAGAGGTAATTATAAGTGAATCCATTACTAGAGCCATTGATATTTAAAGAAGTGTAAAAATTACTCCAAGGATAATCTTCCTTGTCAAGCACTCCACATGGGTGGATAATTTTGTACTGACTAGAAATAAAAATAGAGATATAAGGCTTTACTTGGACTTTCACAAATTGAACAAATCCTCAAAAAATGATAATTACCCATTTCCTTCACTAGATGAAGTCTTTAAAATAGTGAATGGCTCTCAAATGATGTCATTTGTAGATGGGTACTCAAGGTATAATTAGGTAGTGGTCAATTATGAGGACTGGATCAAGATAGCATTTGTAGCCATGTGGGGTACATTTACATATAAAATGATGTCATTTGGCCTATTCAATGTGAGTGACACCTTCCAAAAGTCCATAGATAATGTGTTCAAAGATATCATTGGAATGTGCATTATCATAGGCATGGATGACTTAACTATATTTTCTAAGCATCAAGAAGATCATGTGAAAGACTTGAGAGTAGTATTACATATTTTTAGAGATTATGGAATCTCCTTGAACCTAAAGAAGTGTATATTTGGGTGATAGAGGGTAAGTTACTAAGCCACATCATCTGAGAATGAGGCATTTCAATAGACCCAAAAAGAGTGGAGATAATTTTAAAAATTTAGTTACCTAGTAGTAAAAAGGAGCTAAAGTCATTCTTCAACAAGATTAACTTCATAAAGAAATTCATTTCAAGCTTTGAATATATATTCCAACCACTAAATAACATGCTAAAGAAGGATGCAAAGATTGAATGGATGGTTAAAAAATAATTGGTTTTTTGTCAAATCAAGAAAGTAATTGTAAATACATTGGTGTTGATCAATCCTGCCTATTCACATCCCTTTCACATTTGTTTATTTACTTTAGAACACTTGAGTGTTTTTGTATTAACACATAAAAAAGAATTTATAGATGAGATACATGTCTCATTCATGATTTATCCACTTTGCACTATTGAACTAAGGTATTAAACTATTGATAAACAAGCTTTTAACTTAACCAAGGTAGTCAAAAAAATTAGACACTACATCCTCCACAACAAGGTATTTGTAGTTTTGCCTGGTATGATAGTGAAGGCTATGTCAATTCAAAATGAGTTGAGTAAGTGAAGGGGTAAGAGGATGACAATTCTCCAATATTTTTACCTATAAATCCAACTAATACAAATTATAAGAGGTCAAATACTTATCATGGTCATGGCTGAAGTATACCCATAAATAATTTTATAGTAATACATAGTGCAAGATATCACAAATGATGAATTGTACTAAGATGTGTTCTATTATATGCTTAATAATGAGTGTCCAAGTCAATTTAATTCCACTCAGAGAAGATCTTTAAGCCTAAAAATCAATAATTTCATGATCAAATCAGGTGGTTTTATCATAAGAATCATGAAGGCATATATCTAAGATGTTTAAATAAGCAAGAAGTACCTATAGTACTCAATGATTTCCACAAGAAATATATAAATGGTCATAGTTTATGGAGTGTTATAACTCATCAAATACTTAGGGTAGGTTATTATTGGTTGCATGTTTTTAAATATGCTCATGCCCATGTCTGGATTTATCATTCTTGTCAAGTTCTCATAAAATTTGGCCTTTGTCAAGTGTAAATTAATACGTCCTTAGCCCAAATTCCATCTCCAAGTGTTCCTTTAGAAATTCAAATTCATGTAAAAATGTGATAAGTCCTAATCTTGTCTTTACTTGGTGAAGGTGTCTTTCCCTTAGATATTTTTGCGTTTTTTTCATGAACACAATGTCTAATAGAAATAGGTATTTGGGCTTTTTGTCTCTAACAAAAAGTCCAAAGACTTATTTTCACCAAACATTTTGTTCGCTATAAAAGGTCTGAAGGAATTCAATGTCTTATTTTGCATCAGGCTAAGTGTTTCACAAAAAATTTGAAGGGTAATTTCTTTCAAACTTTTTATCAGCAGTAAAAAGTCCAAAGGGCACTTGCCCTTCAAGCATTTTGTCCACACAAAAATCCCAACAAAAATTTTTTGTTTTAAAAAAGGTGTAAATTCTTATTTGTTTCATAATTTTTATCCATGGAAAAAAGTCTGAAGAGCACTTACCCTTCAGGTATTTTGCCCATGAAAAATCCCAAAAAAAATGTAAGGACTTATTTATTTCAACCAAATTGTTTACAAAAAGTTAAAATAATTATTCCTTTGGGCATTTTGTCCACAAAAAAGTTTTGAAGGATTATTCCTTCAGGTATTTTATCTACATAAAAAGATTGAAGGGTCATTTTTCCCATGAAAAAAGTTTGAAATAATTGTATTTCTTTTAGGAAAGTGTAAAGTCATATTTCTTCAAGAGATGCAGGGATTATTTGTTTTGGGGAAATTGTTTTAGACATTTTGTCTGAGATACTTGTATTGATATGCAAAAGGTCTAAAAGAATGCTTAATTCTTTGGAGATATTGTTACAGGATAAATGCTCAAAATAATTCTCCCAAAGACTAAGATCTTGTGGACCACAAAAGATAAAGACCAAATTATTGTGAAGAAATTATTCAAAATAGAAATTCTTGATCCAAAAAGGCCACATGAAGACAAAGTCTCGATGAATAAAGTATTAAAGAAACTTTCCCAAATTATACAGGGGTGATGATCTTGCGGATGCCTTTTGACAGATGCATGGACATCAATTGTAAGGCATATCAAGTAGTCATTGGGATTTAAATGTTCCAAGATAGTCACACGAGCATCAATTTTAGAGCCCATGAAGGAGCCATTTATTTTCAAATAAAGGCAGATCCAATGGTACATGTTTGCACAAATTAAGATGATCTAACAGTGCATAATTAAATATGAATAGTCAAAGGAGTCCAAGATAAGCACAATCATGACAAGTGTTAGGTTCATAGGGCATGATTTAAAGATTGAACATGTTCCTAGACATTGGTGGTGTAATTCCAAGTGTACATAATCCAATCTACAATGTATAATAATTTAAGACTTTTATACAAAGCATAGAATGAACATGGAACCACCAATTAGAAAGAGTGAATTAACCTAATAGGATTGATAGAGTAGGATATAGAGAGCCCATAGAGCTACCAAGTGGAACCACTTTGGCACAAGACCTATAGATAGATAATAACATTTTACCCCTTGAATCATGATCCAAAAAAGCACATTTGTGCATCCCAACCAGATTTAATGGTGTGTAGATGATTTTGAAAATTCAAGGACCCTATGAGCAAACTTTAAAATGACAAGTGGCATGCATGCATGCCACAAATTAGAAATTCAGCATCTCACATAAGATCTATGGCTTGTATTTACTCAAAAAAGGATGATCCAATAATGCGAGCTGAGGTATATTTTTCAAAGGGCTTGGATTACATGAGGAAGTGACAAGTGTCCATATTAGAGCTAATCAATTGACTTAGTCACTCTTAGGCCCCATAAATGCCTCGTTAGATATGATGTGGCATGTTAAATGTTAGTATGTGGCAAGATTTGGTTTAAAAGCTAAAATTGATGGTTATTTCATGGATGTGGCAATGATTTAAAGCATAGAAGAACATCTAAATACCACTCCAAATCATATTTTCTTAACAGTCATGGATATTTTTTGTTTTCATCACAACTAGAGCTTTCCAATTCTAATCATCACAAGGTAATAGGCTTTCCTTGGCATGCATAAATAAGATATTTCATGTCCAAAAGTTCCCATGATTTATAACTAATTAATAGGAGAGAATTTATAGATAAGTTTCACATAAGGACAAAAAAAATTAGCTCTTCAAATGATTTTCTCCCTCCAGTTGTGCAGGTGAATGATCAAGAGCATCTCCAGATAGTTGCATATGATGACTAATAGTTATTTGAGCCTCTTCTATGAATTTCACCATCCAAATCATGAATTCACCAACTTATTTAGTCAAAAGATCAAAGGTTTATTACAAATCTGTATCATTCCTTGTAAAGGAAGTTATAATGATGATCCTTTTCTTACAAGTGGATGAGGATCTCAAGGATGGTAAAGTGCATATTCCAACTAGAAACATCTTAGTAGATTTGAAGGCTTGTTCTATAATTTTATAAGCTGTAACCCACAATTCTAGATTTAAAAATGTATAAATAGGGTTTTGTCCTCTATTGTAAGGTTATTGTTGGTTGTTGGTTGTGGTAGGTCATTGTTTTAGGCATCCATTTTCTATAAGTCTAGGTTTTGTATAAATTTTTCTAGGATCAACTGTTGTGTGTAGATATTTTCTCCCTTGATAAAGTGGTTGCATCTATATAGCCATTAGCAAGCTTTGAGAGCATGTTTATGTCTCCTTTGTCAAAATTTTGAAGTATTGATGTTTTTAATATTTCTTTTCAAGTCAATGGAAAATATTTGTGGTTCTTTAGTGTAGCTTATTAATGAAATGTAATAATATGTTTTACAAGTTTTTTTGATTGGATATTTGGGTTTATGTTCATTACTAGTTGTCATTCTAAGCATGTAACTAGGTTGTAAATCCCTTTCTATAATTATATTTGGAAATGCATTGTTGAATACCTTTTAAGGGCAACCTGGGTTCATGAATTTAGCAAGAAAAAGTATTTAAGATTCTAGTTTCATTATATGTTCTAGGGTTTTAGGGATCATTTATTCTTACCATTATCTTGCATTTGAATTTCTCCAACATCTTTGCTAGGAAATATTGTCATGACACGCTACTAGACACCTTACTATTTGGAAGTTACCAACACGCTACCCTCTATTTTATAATTATCTAACTTGTCTTACCTTGTCCTACCCTACAAATAATACACCCCTTACATAATATAAGTGTTATTTGCCTTGAAAACATATAATATATCATATATTTGAAATGTGTTTGTAGTGTGTGTTTTAAATCCTATCATTGCAATCTTTTATTCAACCCCTTTATTGTTGAAGATTCTTTAGAATGAAGATTTCAATCATAATTTCATCTATCTTTAGTAGCTTGTGTATGATTTAGAGCATTTGTGCATTTCATGTGACAACCCTTCACAGGTGAAGTGTGAAAACCTTTTATGATCTGGTCATATTTATTCTTGTACCAAGAATCCCCATGGAGATTGAATTGAAAAATCCCTCCATGTGAGCAAGTTACCCATAGGTTCTCTTACCTTAGTTTCAAGTAGAGACAAAAGTAGTAGGGAGATAACCATACCCTTAGTAGGTGCCTCTCAATCATTTTCTATATTCAGTCTACTCTTGATTCCAAACCTCTCCCTAGATACCATGACATACTAGAAAGTTTTCCATCATTGCTTGCCATTTTCCTTCAAGTGTGCAAGGCTAATATGAGGTGTACAACTGGGAACCAATACTCATCTAGTGCCATTTTCAAGGACTAAATTAAAGTTCTAATCACTTGTGTTGTCAATAATTCTTGCAAATACTCATGAGTATTTCATCTTATGAAGTTATCTACTGTTACTACACTGACCTAACTATCTTGGTTGTCAACATTGTAGCACGCCACTAGGGATGTGCTAGGAAGTTTTTAAGACTTGAAAATTGGACTTCTACTATAATTATTACAAAGAAATGTTAACATTTCATGTTGAAAGGTGTTTTATCCCTTTTGAGTATTATTCTAAAAAAATTAGTGTCTTTGTTTCCTATCTCATTAAGCTTTGGTAAGTTTAATTTTAGCATGTATCACAATAATTTGTCAACTATTATATTCTATAAGTTTAATTCTAGTGGTGACTCTGACTTTATTTTTTGTTTCAAAGAAGATTGGTGCCTATTATAAGTATTCTACTAACTTTTAATTTTGAGTATTTTCTTTTTTGTAAATATGGAAGGATTGACATCATCTTCAAAGGTGACCCATCTAAAAAACTTGTTCCACCCTTAAATATCCCTCAAATAAGAAGGGGACAAGTCTAGAGGCATGTTGAAGGATAGATTTTAGCTGCTAAAGACAATCAAGATCTTGATAATCTTGAAATTATTATTGACCCCCCATTATTGAGTAATATCATAGTTCTTCTACTAATTTTAAAACATATAGTCCTATTTCTTTTCCATCTCCTTCTCAACCAACTAAATCCCCTCCCAATTCTGATCTACCAAGTCCACCTCATTCATCCCCTCATATCCCTTTTCCATTTGTTTTTGAACCTCCTATTAAACTAATTATGAGGTACAAAGACCAAGATGAGAATGCACATCCTACATTTTGTATTCTCATATTTAGGCCTATCAATTTCAATGAAATAAAGGACTATCTTAATGAAGTCCCAAATGAAGTTAGGAAATGCCTCCCAAAATTCCAAGGGAACAATGTAGTGAGTAGTGATCAGCATCTGAGATCCTTTCAAAATATTATTAAATATTATGAGGTTGAGTATGATTATGTGTGTATTAATTTGTTTATGCACATGTTGTAGGAATATGATCATGAATGGTTCAATTCCCTTCCTGTTGGATGCATTGATTCATGGGAAAGATGCATACTATTTTTAGAATTTAATATGGTGCTAGGATTGATCCAAGGTTTTTCTTGGCTGAGTTTAAAAATATCAAAAATAATCCTAATGAGTGTGTGGAGGAATTCAATATCTAGTTCAATAAGACTATGATGTGGCTACCCCAAACATCAGGCCTTATGATATAGCATGCTTAAATAAAGTACTATGATGCTTTTGATAAGAAGGTTGTGTACTAATTAAGGGATAAGGATCCCATTAACCTATGGTTATCATTCATTATGGCCATCCAATTGAGATTAACATCAAGGCTTTTGGAAATCCTATGAAAAAGCAAGATGATCTGAAGCTAGTCAATCCAAAAGAGACATAGCCCCTAAAGATAGCCAACTTGGAGGAAAATATCAAAACTTTGGCATCTATTATCAAATAAATGTCATATAAGTTGGCTAGAGCTGAAAAGGTGGTCCCTCATGTGTCTACCAACTATGAAAAAGCTAAAAATCTAAATCAAGCACAAGGAAGGCCTACTTTCTACCATCGAGATAATGATAGAGGGAAGAGGCCTATGTGTGAAGAAAGGATGGACAAAAATTAGAATAGAGGGTCTGGAAAGGAGGTGCCTGATCCTTTAAATTCCAAGGTAAATGCTATAAGTTCTAATTCATACATTAATTGGTGTGATAAGTGCCTCCTTCCACACCCTCCATGTGATACTACTAAACAAGTTGTTGAAGATTCAGATCAACCTAAATATACATCATCTAAATATGAGATTTTTATATTCGATTGTCAAAATTCTCAAAGTGAATTAACTACCTCTATGGAATTGTTAAATGATACTACATGTGATCACTTTTGAAGCATAGTTGAAATGAAGAGTGTCCCAATTTTTGACTTTGCTTGTGATGTTAATATGGCACAAGCATATGAATTTTGCATCCATGATTTTTATCTCTTATGCTCTAGATTAAGAAATATCCTAGGGTAATTCCATTAATTGAGGATAGATAAGTATTAATTAATTCATTAGTTTCCCAAAAGAAGGAATACAACTTGAGAAGTAAGCACCTAGGTTTTGCTCCTTAGGATAATGCCCTACAAATTTAAAGGTAGAGAATGCAAGCAAGGAATCAAATAAATCTATAGCAATCCTAGAAGTCTCCATGATAGCATCATGACCCAAGTTACAAAGCCTAGAGGTGTTCTTGCTAAGAGCAATAGAATGCTCATATTGTCTAATATCCCTAAGGGTGCTAATGAGTTTAAACAAAATCCACCTTTAGAGTTTGTTATTAAAGATTCACATCCACCTGAGCCTACTCCACTTCAGACCTTGAGTGATTATATTCCAACTAAAGGAGTTGTTACCCTTCCACAAAATACACCTCTTCCTCAGTATGATATGTGTGATATGGCCCAAGTGTTGAGTCAAATAAAAATCATCATGTCACTTATTGAACTATTATGAATACTTAAACATAGGAAGAGGGCCTTTAAATATTTATAATTTGGTGAAAGGTCAGCTGTGAATGAAATTGAGTTCCCCTAAACACCCCTGAAAGAAAATGAAGAATCATAAGAAGTTTTTGAAACCACTCTAGAGGTCTATTTAGGGACTGTACTTATAGAAATTTAGTTGAATGTGGATCCATTTTATATGACCCTCTTGATCAATGGTTTGATTATTCACAAATATAGGTTTGATTCTAGAGCTCCTTATAATGTGATGCCCTTGGGTGTCCTCAATGAGATTGGAGTGAATATCACATCATCCTTTGGCAAGTGTTATGCCATGGACTCATGAGAGGTTCCAGTTATTGGATAGTCAAGGGGCTAGTGGCATAATTAGCAGTGCATCCAAGAAAGTATTTGAATTTAGATGTGGTAGTTGTAGATTACCCATCTAAGTAGGTAATTTTTTTGTCATGTAAATGGGCTATTAGCATGGTTGGAAGTGTGCAGATGGAACTTTCCTATACCACCATTCCTTTAGAGGGTAAGATGGTTAAAATTTATAGAGAGGCAAAGATGTTGCATGTGATTGAATATCTAAAGCATGCTCTCAATGAACTATTGTACATGGATGTTGAATTGGGAAACATTGTTTGGAATGTTGATACTAGTGAACAACCTATTATTCTTGATGTTGAACCTGACATTAAAGGAGTAGTTTAAAGGATGTGCTTTGATGAGGCTTGTTTCAGTATTGGAAATGAGGTTGTTTTATATGCCCTTGATGGTAAATGTTTTGTTTTTTTCTTTTCAAATTTATTTTGAGTGCACAAATAATACTACTAAGTATGAGGTAATCTTTCTTGGTTTAAGGATTTCCCATGAATATGGAATTAAATGTTTTATTACCAAGGGTGATTTTGAGCTAGTGGTAAAGTAAGTCCACAGTGATTTTTCCACAAAAATTAAAAGGTTGAAATAATATCAAAATTTTATTTAAGATTTACTTGAATTTTTTGATGCATTCAACATTTTTTATCATGTTAAAAGTTTCATTGAAGAAGCTAATAAACTTTCAGGGTTAGGCACTCAGTTTGATATTATAAATATAATCCCTCATTATTAGTATCAAGTGGAGGTGCTTGTTAAGACTTCAATCCTAGACAATGTTCATCATTGGTAGGTGTTTGATGATGATGATTAGATTAAGAGGTTTTTTAATTATGAAGCTAAGTTCCATGATTATCTCATAGACCTAGGATCTATGGTTTAGGTCAGTGATGGGAAGGCGACCTTCTTTGGGAAGGACATTATTCAACTAAGTACAAACACTCTACCAAGAGGACTGGTTAGTTCAGAATCATATATTGATGGATTAGATATAAACAATTTGAGAGACTCATTTATTTCAAAATACGTGAATGAGTGTAAATTGGGTTCTCATTAGAATACAAGAAAGGTTTGGTTGGGTACTCACCTGAGTGAAATAGAGAAAAAAAACTTACATGCAGCTGCTGAGGAAGTACCAAGATTGTCTAGCATGGTCTTATTTTGAGATAAAAATGTATAGGGAATATTTATTCTAGCATCTCATCCCATTTTATCTTGATATCAATCATTTCAAGAAAAAAATAGAGACCCATTAACCCCATCTTGGCCACCAAAATGAAGAATGAATTAAATAATCTAAGAGATAATGGTATCATTCAACCCATCAGCTATACATCATGGGTGATAAATTTAGTCCATGTAAGAAATAAAAATGGTGACATTCACTTGTGTATGGATTTTATAAATCTAAACAAAGCTTCTTTAAAAGACAATTATCCCCTACCCAATATGGAGAACCTGCTGCAAAGCATTACTGGATCAAAAATGTTGTCCACATTGGATGGCTTCTTAAGTTATAACCAAGTTGTGGTGAAGGTGAAGGAATTTGAGAGGTCCAAGTAGACCTTGGAGCATGTATGTGTATATGAAGATGCCTTTTAGGTTAATGAATGTTGGTGTAATGTTTTAGCAAGATATGGATGTCACTTTTGTAGGGATAATTAACTAATTCATTATTGTGTATCAAAATGACATTACTATGTACTCCAAGACTAGAGAAGAGCATTTGGAGTATCTAGAAAAGGTGATGATTAGATGTAGGGAGTTAGAGATTTCACTTAACCCAAAGAAGTGCTACTTTGGAGTATAAAATTCCAAGTTTTTGAGAAATTTAATGTCCAAGTATAGTGTCATGATTGACCCCAAAAGGGTTAAATCCATTGATAAAGTGCCTATCCCATAGTGTAAGAAAGGAATTTGGTCTTTCTTTGGAAAAATTAACTTTGTAAGGAGGTTTGTGTCCAATTTTGTAGATATTACTCTACCTATTACTTCTATGTTAAATAAGGATTAGACCATCAAGTGGGAGGAGAAGTTCATACAAGAATTCAATGACATCAAGGGAGATTTAAAGTTTGCTCCTATTTTGGCTAGTCTTGATTACATAAAGCCATTCTAGATATTCTCTTTTACATCATCTAATATTGTTGTTGTTGTTTTGTTGCAAAATAATGAGGAAGGTCATGATCAACCCATAGCTTTATTTAGAAAAGATATGCAAGGTCCTGAACTAAACTACACCATCATGGAAAAATAAGCTTTAACTCTTTTAAAGTTTGTTAAAACATTCAGGCCATATATTCTAAGTTTAAAGATTATTGCCTACATCTCACACACCATGGTGAAGGACATTTTAACTCAGACTAAAGTATCCAACAAGAAGTGTAGGTGGGTCAAAAAATTATAAGAGTACGACATGGATATCTAGACCACCAAGTTGGTAAGGGGGATGGGTCTAGCCAAGCTTATGATTGAGACTAATTTAAAAAAAATTCAGGTAAACACTATTGTTTTTAATATTGATGATTCTTTAAGTCAATTTAACAATCTCCATGGTATAGACATATTTTTACTACTTACAAAATCTGAGTTGTCCCACTGACTTGGACAAGAATCAAAGAAAAAATCTCAAACTTGTCTCCCAAAAATACCTCTTGATTGAAAATGGACTAGCATGGAAGAATCCATATGGGTTTCTCCTAATATGTGTGTTATAAGAATAGATTATTGACCTGATTGAAGACTTACATAGTGGAATATGTGGCAGTCATTTTGTGCCTAAGGTTACAGCTTGTAAAATTTGTCCATCATTTTTTAAGGATGTAGCTCAGACAATTAGAAACTGTGATAAATGTCAGCACTTTGTTGGGAGGATGAAAGCTTCAGGATCTCTCCCTTTGTAGCCTATGATGATTGAAGGCCCATTTAGATAATGGGTAATGTATTTCATTAGATAAATTATTAATTCATAAATTATTGGACATAGATGAATACTAGTGTCAACTGACTACTTCACAAAATGGGTCGAAGTAATCCCTACAAAGAAAGAAACACACTAAGTAGTAATGGATTTTTTGATAAATCATATTATTTATAAATTTGGTATGCCTATCAATTTAATTGTTGATAATGCCATAAACCTCAAAGTTGAACCTTTGGTGTAATTTTTAAAATACTATGGGATTGAATTGACCTATGCTTTCAACTATAATCCTCAAGGGAGTGGGCAAGAAAAATCAAATAAAAAAAACTTGATCAAGATCATTAGGAAAACTTTAGAATCAAACAAGAAGAAGTAAGGTGAAAAGCTGAAGTTTGCCTTATAATTTGATAGGATTACACCTAAGAGAGATATAATTAGAATCCCTTTTAAGCTTATTTATGGATCTCAATCAGTTATGCCTATGAATTTATAGTTGCTCACCTATCAACTCATCCAATAAATAGGGGATGATGAGTAGATCAACCACTATGAAAGCAAGATGAACTAGATTATTGATCTTGATGAAATTTGAAGATAAGCTCATGAAAGACACCTCAATTTCAAAGAAAATCTAAAGAAAATATTTAATAAGAAGGTCACTCCATAAATCTTCCAAGTAGGTGATTCAGTTCTAATTTAGGATAGCAGGCATGAGAAGAAAGGAAAACATGGTAAGTTTGATGCCTTATGGATGGGTCCCTATTCCATTGATTATTAGATTAGGGAGCATACTTTCTTATTGAGTGATCTATATGGTTAAATATTAGATCTACCAATCAATGGTATACATCTAAAACATTTCTTTTATTAAGTCCTTAACATGTGTACCATATTGTATAGTGTTTTGTTGTTTTGTCTTTTTATTATTTTGTTACCACTCTATTTTGGGTCTTGTTTGTATAATTTCCCTTTGTGTTCTATTGTGTCTTCATTTCTAGATCCTCTTAATCTATTTTTTTAAGTATGCCATGTTTTTTTGAGCCTTCATGAATTTTTTTTAAATTTGTTACATCTTAACTCTATGACCTAATAGATTGGCACTTGGTCTTATGTTTTGGGGCTTTTTGCACACCCAAATGGGGTATGTATCCTCGAGTGAGAGCCAATGTTATTTCCAAAAATTACACTAAATTAATTAGGCCCTTGTCAATTTTAAATGACTATGTTCCTGGCCCAACTTCCATCTCCAAGTGTTCCTTTGAAAGGTCAAGTTCATGCAAAAATTGGCTAAATCCTAATCTGGTCTTTATTTGGTGAATGTGTCTTTCCCTTAGACTTGTTTAGGCTTTTTACATGAACATAATATATAATATAAATAGGTATTTGATCATTTTATCTTAGAAAAAAAGTTTTAAGACTTATTTTCATTGAGCATTTTATCTTCTACAAAAGGTCCAAAGTAATTCAATGTCTTATTTTGCATCAGGCTAAGTGTTTAACAAAAAATCTAAAGGGTCATTTATTTTGGAATTTTTATCCATGGAAAAAAGTTAGAAGGGCACTTGACTTTTGGGAATTTTTCCACACAAAAATCTTGACAAAAATCCTTTGTTTCAAAAAAATTTCAAAGTCTTATTTGTTTCAGACTTTTTATTCATGGAAAAAAGTTTGAAGGGCACTTACCTTTTGGGCATTTTGCTTGTGTAAAAAGCCTGAAAGAAATATATGGACTTATTTATTTTGGCCAAAGTGTTTAAAAAAATTCTAAAGGATTATTATTTTGAACATTTTTTCCACACAAAAATCTCAAAGGGTCATTTTACCCATGTAAAAAGTTTGAAAGAATTTCATTTATTTAGGGAAAGTGTAAAGTCAAATTTCTTCAAAAGATTTAGGGATTTTTTTTTTTGAGGAAGTTGTTTCAAAAAAATTATATGAGATAATTATCTCCACATTAAAAATGTATGAAATAATTCTCAATTTTTTAAAGATATTATTTCGGGAGAAATACTTGAAACAATTCTCTCGAAGACTAGGATGTTGCAAACGACAAAAGCTAAAAAGCAAATTGCTGCAAAGAAATTGCCTGAAATAAAAATCCCTAATCCAATAAGGCCACATGAATAGAAAGTATTGATAAGTAAATACCTGAATAAACTTATGCAAATTACATAAGTGTGATGATCTCATGGATGTCTTTTTCTAGACACACAGATGTCGATTTTAAATCAAGACAAGTAGTCATTGGGATTCAAATGTTCTAGGATGGTCATGTGAGCATTAATTTTTTGAACATATGATTGTAATAGGAGGAGATTAGTATGGTTTTATTGAATGAAATCAAATCCAAACAAATAACACCCTAAGCCTATCTCAAGGGGAGAGCATATTAAGAAAACCAAATAAAAAACACAACTAGAATGCTAAGATAAAGAAATATTTCACCTTCCTTGGATGATTTAAATAGTTTTTTGAAGTGGCTTACTCAACTTTGTGCTTCAAAAGGTATGTTGTAATGGAGCTTGGCTATCCTCCACCTCCTCTTGGCACCATGTGGATTTGGCTTGGTTGAATAATTTGGAATTATAATAGCTTTTGGAATCAATTTAGCATTATAAATTTGCACCAAGATAGCTTTAAAATGATGTTCATGGTTCTTTTATTTATAGATTTTTAAAATGGTTCAGGATCAACCATGACCATCTATCTCAATATTGAGAAGTGTGGCCATGAATTAATCTAATTATGTAATTAAATTTATAAATATCCTCCATAAACATTTGGGATAGATGGGCATTTAAGAGGCATGAAGGGTCTTAATGGGGCATGGGGTGGCTTAATCCTGATATTTTATGCATTTATGGCTTATGGATGCTACCCCATAGAAATGATGGCATTTAATGATACATATATTCAATATTCATTTCCAAAAATAAATATTCAAAAATCTCCATGAAATTCCTAATTAGGTTCATGATTTGAATTAATTAGCTTTTAAACGTGATTAGGCAATTTTGGTGCAAATCTTGGTAATTGGTGAACAAATTAATCAAATTGGTCAGAATGTCATATTATTAGTTTAAATTTTGACTGGATTGGAATTGGAAGTTGATGTTAGATGCGTTGAAACCATATTACCATTTAGTATGTTTCCAATGCAAAACAATAAAGGCACGTGTCTCTTGCAAGAAATTTTGTAGAAAAGAACAATCTAGAGCACCCAAGTATAAAAATGTCATTTTGATTAGAAATGATCTTATCAAAATTAGTTTTTTAATAAATTATATTACCCCATTTAATGATACCTTGGAAAAAAATTTCACTTGAATATAATAATTTCAACTCTTTTAATATATTTTAATGTTTTTAATCCAAATTGTGCACTTTGGTAGAAATTAGTCGAAAGCCTAATTGGAGGTTATCAATGGCCAATTTTAGGTGTCTAAGTTTTCCCTTATTTGGAAAAGTGTTTCAAGCTATAGGCATAGTAACATATTCTCAAACAATAAAAAGGTCTTGTATTCCTACAACTACAATGATGATGAACTAACGATATGATGCCCCCTCAAGGGAATGGTTGGCATAAGTAGGTCGGCAAATGGTCCTTCAAAAATAAAGAAGAAAAATAAGGGGACCAAAGAAAGGCATATGATGGGGTGAAAACATAATGAGTTTTTAAAATTAGTTAAAATCATTAATAATGTAAGTGGGATGATGTGCAATGGTTTGCCCAAAGGCAGTTATAAGCATTGTACCTTGATAGTGGAAACATGGTATGATAACATAATGATTTGCCTAGAGGTGGTTATAATCATTGTGAATATTGATTTTCCCTAGTTAGGATAGATAAACAAGATAACAACATGCCCCTATTCAGGAAAAAGAAATTAAATTTGGTGAGAACACAATGATTTGCCTAAAGGCAGTTATAATCATTGAAAAATGTAGGTGGGATAGTGTACAATGATTTTCCCATAGGTGGTTATAATTATTGAATCTTGATTATGGAAAACATGATTGATTAGTTGATGATGATGGTAACTTAACATAGAGGGTAATGATGAATTGGAATAACTGTTAGTATGGAGATGCTCATCTAAATTAACAAAGGTTGAAATTCTATCATGGTTAATTATTCTTGTAGATGCCAGAATTTAGCACCCTTGCCCTATTCTACCATCTTTTAGGATATTGCTTTAATAATTAAATGTAGATGCTATAAATTTGCACCATAGCCTAAAATCCTAAAATAAGCTAACTCTGAAATGTAGTAGAAACCTCAAAAAATCTATATTTTGCTTCTTAACTCTTAGAGGTCCCAAACCACTCTCAAACATCCTAAAAGTATATACATAAAATATAACTTAAAGTATAAATTTCAATCTATACTTAAATGTTTATTTCATGTATATACCCCCTTTTTACCCATGGTAATTAATCTTATTAATTACTATTTGCCATCCCTAACCACCTAAAATCTTTTAAATAATCAAAATTTTAAAAATTAATAAAAATATAAATTTACCCAACCTCCTAACAACTTATCTTGTGGTTAAAACAACCCAAACAACCTCAAAAATTACTTTAACCCTCTTTTACCCCATGCTAACCCATTAGAATGGCTTTTAATTTAGATTCACCCATTTTTGGTAAATCAATATCGATCCTCCATGATCAACATTGATCAATTAGGATTGATGTTGATCCATTTATATATAGTAGATCTCCATGGTTCAAGAGGGGAATGTAACTACAATTTTGAAACTTGAAATGTTGCCAAAATATCATTGTAACTTGCATTTAGACTTTATCAACAACATGCAATCTTGTGAAACTTCTGTTGGAGATCTTATCAAAGGTTTTTAAAGATTTTTTTCTCTCATCTTATCCAAGTTCATTTTTAGTCATTAAAGGTTAGTATTGATTTAAAATTTATTTACATTTCCAATCTACTATCTTCTATGTATATCTTACATTTAGTTTTTATCATTTTATTAAAAATATAGGCCATCATTATAGTTTGTTTATAGTTCAACACTTTTACACAGAATCGACATCGATTCATATGAATCAGCATCAATATTGTAGAATCAACGTCGATCCTCTAGGATCATCATTGATCCCTATCAAACTATAAAAATACCCTTTAAATAGTTTGTTTTACATCTTCAGCATCTGTTAAAATTATATGTTATTTTATAAATATCTCTCCTAATCTATTGATATCCATTACTAAAACTTAGCAAAGCATTTATAAATCTTATCATAATCCATTTATCTTATCTCTTAATCATAGATAGTCTATATTTATCTAATCTTTATTAAGGTGTATGTTGGTATTGTTTATACCTACATCTATTATCTTGTATATTTTATCTATTATCTTGAATAATCCATAATCATTTATCTTTATCAAATTATATTTTACATCATTTATATCTTCTTATCTTTATGTTTTATCTTTTATATTTATTATCCTTCTTAATTGAAAATAGTGAGCTGACATCCATCTGAAAAAGCATGTTGCTTTTTGGGACTAGTTTATAACTAGGCAGCCCACTCATCTCTTTTAATCCCATATTTTGTTTAACTATTGTGTATTACAGGTCATTCCTCCCTAGACAAAGAGGAGTTCTCACAATCAAGCTCGATGAATGGTGTGCAACCAACCATACATATCTCTAGGTAATCTTAAACCCTACTTATACTTTGTTTTTAGTTTTAATTAGATCACATTGAAAAATCATAAAAAATATTCAAATAATTCTTTTTAGAATATGATTGGGATGCTGGTGCTGAGGAGATGTTGAGACCACCCTTATGAGTAGACTTATTGAAGCTAATTTTTGTTATATCACTTGACAGTAAGCATCATGATAGAACACTAGGAAGACTAGGCCAAAATATGCATAGGGATTGAGTCCCAAGATCTAATACTCACTATAAAACAATGCACCAAAGAGAAAACCATGATGATAATGTAAACATATGAATATGGATGGATTTAGGTATAAATGCACAAGGAACCACCCAATGAAAACACATAGACTAAATCAAATCAATAGTGTTAAAAGTAAACAAACAAGAACAACAAACAAATAAGCAAATAAATAAATAATAGTTAGTCCTAATGTTAGTAAAAATAACATGATGAACATTTCCCCTAGAAAATAGGTGAAAACTTAGTAAAATAACATGATGGGGGGAATAGAAGAAAAATAAGGGGGTAGCTGAGTTGTCTCCATATGCACTAGGCAAGTGGACACTACCTACATAGTTCTATGGATGTAATATCTCACAATAACTTTAGGCCAAATGTAATTCTCCCATGAAATGGGAAGAAATTGATAACTAATGAAAACAAATAGAATATATGTGATAGAATAATAGGAATGGTCTTACAGAATGAAAAGTGCATGGGAGAAAAGGCCAAAAAGGATGGGGAAGCTAAGTGATAAGTGATTTTCTTGTAACTTAGTAAGGATTCCTAGAATCCTTAAGGAAAATAAGTGGTCAATGTTTTTAGTTTTTTCTAATAGTTTTAAAAATGTCTTTAAAATTTTTGGAGTATCTCAACTCAATCAAGAATGACGAGACAATAGATGGTTCAATCTCATAAAATGATGAGTGTTACTTTGGTTTCTCATAAAATTCTAAGAGTGTGGCTTAGGTTTCTTGTAAAATGGTGAGAGTATAGCTTAGGTTGCTCATGAAATGGTGAGAACATGGTAAAAAGGGTGTCTGAGTTGACCTCAACAAGTATCGAGTGATGCTTACATAGTCCCAAAGTAGAACATCAAGTTATTGTAGTTATACCTTAAGATAGAGAAATCTAAATAGTATAGAATCCAATTCAAACAAACTAGGCATAGTTGGTATGATGGCACGGTATGGCATAAGAAAAGGCTAGTTGATACGATCAAGGCACAATAAATAAGTGTTGCCCCTAGTTTACCCATAAGTGGTTATAACTAAGATATAATGGCATAGGTCACTGAGACTAATTTGCCCATAGGCAGTTAGAATTAGGATCAAGATAATGAGAGAGAATGAAATAAAAAATGAAAGATGCAACTACCAAATGTTTGTCTTACTACTCTAAAATACTACCTATGTTTGGAACGTGTGAAACAATTATTGAAACTAAATCTGAATCCTATTAATGAAAGTGGTAATGGAACAAAATGAAATGGAACCAAGGTCATAGGTTTAGGTAGGGAGGGAGATATTAACTTAGTTGATGAAGAAGGTATGGTAAAATAGACATGTGATAGGAAAAGTGATATGTTGGTAGGATGATAGGATGATAAAATGGTATTATTACAAAGAAGATTGATGAAATGATAAACTTTAAATGGTCCTTATAGACAATACACCAAGTCACTCAAGCATAGTACCACATGAGGTGGACAATGTTCATTGGCTCATCAAGTTTATGGTTGTCTAGTGTTGCATGCCTTTATGTTCTTGTTTCAAAGTTTGTTGTAGTGATGAAAGGATCAACCCAGTTAGGTTTGAACTTACCTTTATGCTTCTTTTTATCCATGGTATTCTTTTTGTTCTCTTTAAGGAAGAGATCACCACGTTCAAATTCTCTATGTTTCATGTTTCAATTGTAGTGGCCTCAAAGTTGATTTTGATAGGCTTGGAGATTGTTTACTACATCCATGCATTTTTCATCAAATAACTCTAGTTCTTGAAAGTGAGATACTTGATAGTCAATGGCATATAAGACATGCTTAAAATAGATGTGTAGAGATGGAAACTTGACCTTAATAGGAAGGATGGTTTTTATACCATAAAAAAGTAAATATGGAGTGGCTCCTATGGGTGTACAGCGATTGGTATGGTATGCCCAAAAATCATGGAATATTTGAAGGTGTCAATCATGATCAGCATCATTAAAAATCTTTTTGAGAATGTTGACAATGGTTTTGTTTGATGTTTTAGCTTGGCCATTACCTTGAGGGTAATATACTATAGAAAAGTGTTGTTTGATGTTGTATTTTTCACATATCTTGTTAACATCCTTATTTTTGAATGATCTTCCATTTTCAAATATAATGTTAGAGGGGATATCATAGTGTCAAATGATATGGTTGAAGATGAACTTGGAAATTTGATTTCCAGTCATGTAAGTGAGGGGTATATCTTTAACACACTTAGGGAAATATTCAATGGTGGTAAGGATATGTTTATGGCTGTCAAATGAGGTGGGATTGATTTTTCTAATGAGTTTAAGGCCTCATGTAATAAATGGTGTCAACATTGGTTTTAGAGTCTTGGTTGGGGCATGAATCAAACTGATATGTCACTGACATTTGTCACACTTATTTACATATGTAGCTACATCTGCATCCATCATGGGCCAATAATAACTAGTACACAAGAGATTTTTGAATAGGATGGCCCTGCTAGTGTGGGCTCCACATACACCTTCATGAACTTCCCATAATGCTAGTGTAGATTCTACTAAATTTAAATAATGAATCAGAGTTCCATTATAATTATGGTGGTAAAGGGTTGATCCAAGTAAGGTATAATGAGTGGTTTGGTGGATGAAGGCTTTGGATTATTTTCAAGATAGGTTAAGTGGTAAAACTTGGTCATGGAGGTAGTTATAAAGGTCTAAGTACCAAATAGAACTAGGACTAAAAATATCAAAAATCATCATGATGGTTGAAGGCTCATGAACTGGTGCTAAAAATTTGTCAACAAGGAACTGATACTCTTTAGCTATGTCTATTTGTCGAATAAGAGATCCAATAGTGACCATAACATCTATGGTTTTTTTACGTGCCCTTGGTATATGCTCAAAATGAATGTTGATAATTTGTCATTTGAGAGTGTTGATCATGACCTTATATAGAACCGTAGTATCATCTTTGGTTTAAAAATGGTCTAAACTTGATTGATGATTAACTAAGAATCACCATAAACCTTGAGATGAGATACATTCTATTATATCGCTTGGTGAAGACCTATAACAATTGATTCATATTTGGACAAGTTATTAGTACAAGGAAAACTAATCCTGAATGATTTAGGGATTAGATCCACCTGTAGTGTAATAAATAAAAGGCCTACCCCTGATCCATGTGTTGTAAATGATCCATCAAAATATAGCTTCTAGTATTGCTCTTTAAAAGGTGTGTTAATGATGGTCATTATGGATTCATCAAAAAATTGGAATGTGAGTGGCTCTATATCAGTAAGAGGTACTTCATCAAGATTATCTATAAGAACTTGCCCCTTAATGGATTTTTTATTGATGTATTTAATATCAAAATCACTCATAAGTATGATCCACTTGACCATGTGGCCTTGTAAATTTGTTTTAGATAGTAGATACTTGAGCAAATCTATTTTTGAAATAACCATGGTTTTATTGTTTAACATGTAATGGCATGGTTTTTGAGATATGAAGACCATGGCTAAATAGGCTTTTTCTATGGGTGTATAATTATATTCATACACAACTAGTGTATGGCTTAAATAGTATGTTGGGTGTATATTTTATTACCCATGTAATGGTAGAAAAATGGTGATTTTAGCCATAGTGTGATGAGATAAAATCTCTCCTCAATGAAAGGGGAGGCTCCCTTTTATTTTTAAATAACATAACACTTAATTATTTACACTTATTTATAATAATTTTATCATAGTGGGTATTGTCATATCATCCAATTCTCTTTTTTTAGAATTGATGTTTCATCAAAAACTTATTTCCATTCTTTATGATATACTTTTAAAATCTAAAATCACTTGATGAACCAAATATAACTGATATTTAGATTTGTTAGCCAAAAGATTAAAAATAATAATACCAAAAGAATAAACTCAAAAGATAAAATAAGGTGTAGCCCAAAGTCTTCACCTTATTTCCAACAAAGATAAAAATTACCAAAAAATAATAACTGACAGCTCAAAGTCTTCTCAGTAATTCACTTTCAATGTGATCATAAACCCAGTAACTAAAAAGTATCTCAAAGACTCCAAAATCAGCTTCCTAGCACCTTCTATCTTATAGAAATTTCATACCACAATTCAATCAACTCATAATAAAGTGTAATGGAAAATACATAATAACATCTCCAACACACCACAATTTTATCTCAACACAAAGATTGAAATATCAATTGATTTTATTATATTGAATGGAATTTAAGATTTACAATATGAGCACAAAGTTTCAAAATTATTTCACCATTCAATAGCATTTCCCCTCTACAGCAATTAGTGATCATTTTTAAAAAGATCATCCTCCTATTTAAAGAGAGGAGGTATGAACAAAAAGAGGAAAAACATAAATACATTGACTTATTCATTGACAGAGTCCAATTTGACTTAGGATTGTGCACTTTTTCTACGTGAAAAATGCACCAAACAAAATTACACATGAAAATTTTCAAAAATAAACTAACTGTCCTTAGACACAGGAATTTATTCCTTTTAATTCTTCTCTAAAAACTCCTCATATCTCTTCAATATATCTTGGACTTCACTGTTGTCTAAGCCAGATGTACTCTTGGAGATGATAAGTACCCTTGTGATACAATATTCTAAGTTAACTAGAAAATACTTGACTTTGTCCATGATTATTTATAATTTATCAAAAATGACTTGAAATTCATTTAATTTTTCAATGGATTCCAATGTGAAAGTACCTATTTTAGTGTTTGTTTGGAGCAAAGATGTAAATTTTTGAATAACAATCTCTACAGGGAGAATTTCCTGAGAGTTATTTCTAACTTGGTAGGGAAGCTCTCCAATTTTCTCTATAAGATCTAACATCTTATTATCACACATATATTTAGCTTCTTGGACATATCTAACTAGATTCTTGAGAAATTCTCTTCTATTCTTCATAGCTTCCTTGTATTCAATGAACATTTTCCTGTTTGGAATGACCTTTTGCTCAATCAAAAGCTCCAATTTTTATTTGTGTATTTAAGTCCATGTATCAATATAATTTTTAGTCAATTCAAAATTTTGAGTGAGTACCTTAATGGTTTTCTAAATTTCCATTTTTACTTTGCTCAGGTTCTTCAAAAATTCAATAGCAAAACACAACTATTGAGCTCCCTGTGTTGTTAATCTCGCAATCCAAGCATTGACCGCTTAACCCTAAGATAAAATTTTCTCCACCTGCTGAATTACCTTTTCAATGTTTTCATGAACAATAGGATTAATATATTCATAAGTTTGGGTGTTTTTTAGTAAAATAGAGGTCAGTTGTTCTACTTGTACTTTGAGTTGATCTTTGATCTTCTTATCTTTATCATATCTTTTGATCAAAGAGGCCATTACTGCTTGTAAATATTCATTTGCACTTTCATGAGTTTTTTTCCTAAGATATATTCATCCCATTTCATATTTGCAAGCTTGAATATATTCAATTTTTCTATCTTTAGTAGGGATTGCAACTTTAGTATACTTATGCCTAGATTCAAAAATTACCCTTGACATAGTTTTAGCCTTTTTTGTCATTTTAGGCTTTATTGGGACAAGTTGACCAAGATTAAAATCATCAGGCAAAATAAATTATTTCTCCCTCTTAGGTGTTTTATAAATTATCCATGGAAGAAGAGATAAGTCTTCCTGAGTAAAATAAATCAAGGATTGTGATGTTTGAGGAGGAATAATGGTTTGTGAAGTAAGTGGAATGAAAAGTGGAATAGCAAAGGTATCTGATAGTAGATTTGGCACCAATGGGATAGTGCTTATTATTGGTGGGGTTTGGGTTGGCATTAATGTTACTTTTAATTCTAACAATATTTTGGACATTGGGGTGATTGGAGCTGAAGTTGTCATTTTGGTAGAAGTGATGGACATGAATTTGTCTATATCTTTTTGAGTGAAGTAAAGATTGGTTAGAGATCCTAACAATTTTATAGGACTAGGAAAATTAGACAAAGAATCAAAAACTTGATCTAGAGTGCCTTGGGAGGGGACTTAAAAGAGTGTGGCACTAAGAGAAGGTGGAGCTAAAAGATTATTTTTAGAGGGAATAGAAATAATTAGTATAGATGTACTAATGGAGGGAGCTATAGAAAATGTCACCTAAGAAACTATTGATCAAGGAGTTTCAATCATAGAAAATTTTGTTTATGTGGATTTAGGCTATAAAGACTGCTAAACTGGAGGTTAAAAAATTATTTATTGAGGTGGTGCCTCACTCACATGTAGTTTCTCTCATGTCTCTATTTGAACACTCTTCTCAACACTAGCTTCTTTGTCTTTCTTTTTTCCTTTACTCATGAATACAAATCTTTATTTTTGAGTGGATGTATAGGCCTCTTCTTTATTCTTCATCATCAATTCCTCACATTTCCTTGTAGTGTCTTCATCATATTCTTCTTCTAACCTTGTCTTGAAATATTTTAATTTAATACCTTTAGATTCTAACCATGCATTAGTTCTTGCAAGGATGGGTTGAAATCTTTCTCTGATAGATGTGCATTCTTTTACAGATAATTATATTGAAGGAATTGGATTAGAAGCAACTTTATTTCCTTCATATGAAAGATCCAATATATTTTCATCATCAGAGAGATCAATCATAATGTTAGCTAATTGTAGATCTTCAACTTGATCAGTAGTGAGATGACTGTAATCAAGTCTCCTTACATCTTATTTAATTTTGCATTCTACCTAGTTATCCTCAACCTTTTGTTCATGGACATAATTACCTTTCAAATTTTCCTTCATCATTATATAATCAAAATATTTTCTACTCATATATCATTTAAGGGTGATCCATTGCATTATAATTTCCATTATCTTAGCCTTAAGATTAGTTGAAATGGTGTACCATCCAATTCTTATTGAAAATATGAATCCTCTTTTATGTGCATCTAATTGATTCTTATGTAAGGTCATCATTTTTCTACACATATCCACTAAAATCAATTTATCACCTAGGTACCTAGGTAGCATGTAAGGTTGTTCATTAAATCCTCCTACCCTGATGTAGGTGAAAGTTGAGAACTAAAGGAAAATGCAACCAATCTTGTTCACTATTGCCCATGCTTGATTTGAACCCCTTTTATTATCTAATTCCTATTCAAAAATACAAATGAATTTGTAGAATAAAGCATTATTAACTCTTTTTAAATGTTTAATGCTTTCTTTGAGGGTTAACTGTGGATAATACTCAAAAACAAGAACTTTCTTCCTTTTTCCAACACTGATCAGTCTTGGAAAATTCCTCATGCATGTTATGGCATATACCAGATAAGAAGTCATATAAAACTTGAGAGAATAATTTACTTCAAAAAGTTGGTGGCATATGGCATCAATAATCTGACTTCCCTAATAAATTCTCTGCTTATTTTTCTTAATGATAAAAAGGTAGTGATACATCCATTCTTGAAATATATTTGATACGAGAAGACCTTTTACCCTACTTAGGATAGTGATTAAATCTCATATTTCCTCCATAAATTCACTTCAGTATAAACTTTTTGGCCATCTTGTAATTGAATGCCTTGGTGTCTTCAGCCAATTTGCATTAATGTGCCTCTTGCACTTCTCGAGATTCCTATCATAATATTCCTGGGTTGTTTTCACACTTATATCTAAGAATTCCTCAATGTCTAAAAGATGAAAAAATTGATCAAAGTATTTGGCATCCAATCAAATTACCACTTTTCCAATGGCATCCTTGACTGACCTAATTTCTTTATCAAAATGAGCAGTATCTATTAAGATGAACTCTAAATCTTGAATTGGCATAGGAAATTTAGTTGCTAGATGTATCTCACTGTTAAGAATAAGTTGCATATGTGGAGCAATATTATCTCTACCTAACCTTTGTAAGAACTCAGCCATGTCAACATGACCAATCTGTGTATCTCTAATTAGATCTATATTAGAATCTATTGCAAATGTTAGGAATAGACCTTGACATTTATACTTCATTATTCTTTTAGCTAGAGAATCTTCTATAATTGATCTAGTATCTACAAAAAATAAAATGTAATTCTCTATAAATAGTATTTTCCATCATTTTTGGGAAAGGTGTAGGAGTAAGAAAAAACTGTGCAATTTTGGAAACTTTGGTGTAATTGGAAGAATTTTCCATGAACTGCACTGGATGTGGTTTTGGTGTATTTCATAAAAAATTATTTGAACTACACCAAAAAGGGTAAAATGTGCACTTTAGAAAATTTTCTCTAGAGTGCACTAGACTACATGCGCTTCAGAGAAAATTCTTTGAAGTGCTCCGAAAAGGTGTGTAATGTGCACTTCAAAGAATTTTATTTAGAGTGCACCAAGTGGCATGCATTTTGGAGAAAATTCTTTGAAGTGCACCAAATGGTGGAATGAGCACTCTGAAGAATTTTTTCTAGAGTGCACTGAAAAGGTGAAATGGGAAAAATGCTCCTTGGTGCATCTTAGAGAATTATATCCAAAATTCACCAAGAGAGTTATGGTTTTGAAAATTAAGGGAAAGGCCTAGGAAAACAATAAAAAATCCTAGGAAGAGAAAGAAATAAATAAACCAAAAAAAAAAAAGTAAAATAAATCTTACCTAAGACATGGTGAAAACAATAACAAGAGGAAAAATCCTAGGGTATGAAACTGGTCAAATCAAAAAATTCAAGGGAAATGAAGTAAATTATAATCAAGCTCAAGAATGGTGACTGAGGATACACTCATACTTGAAAATGGTGAAGACAAATGGTAAAAATAAAATTACATGGGTTAAATAAATGTATATATATATATAAGTAATTAATGTGACATTAATTACTAACATGATGGTGGGCTTGGGTGCAAAGTCAGATAATTTCTATGAATTTGTACATGCAATGATGGATAATTTCTTTGACTCTACACCTTGAGGTATAGTCCAAAGAAAATTCTCTGGTTTTCACTAATTTAGACTTGGTGTAGTTCAAAGAAAATTCTTTAAACTATACAGGATGAAAAACTTCCTTCAAAAACTAACATTTTTGAGGAAAAAAAGTGAAAAGAGGCAGTGATTAGCCTCATTTTATGAGCTTAGAGCTCATGGGATATGAGATGGACAAGTTCCATAGGGGTTATCCCATGAATTGATCCTACTAAAATTCAAGGATAATAGTTGGCTCTGACTTGGGAATTTCCTTCAAGTATTCTTTGAAACACTTGAAGGAAATAAAATCCTAGAACTCTAAGTGTCTTTCTCCATTGGGCCATAGAGTCAAGTGATAGAATAGACTAAAACAAAAATAAATAAGAATATACAGATATAAAAAAAATGTACAAACTTATCTAAAACTTCACTAAGTGAAAAGCTTCAGATGTTACCCATTTTAGGGCAGCAGTAATGGTGTTCCATCTAGGTATGCCAAGAAGAAACTATGTTCCCCATTGACTTGATTAATGATAAAAGGACCCCTCCATAGAGAATTGAATTTTCTATGCATTCCTTTTATCTCTCTTCTTTTGTCTCATAAAAGGACTAGATAACCAACTTAGAATTCTCATGATTTATCTTTCTTGTTAAAAAGTTCTTTGATGTGACTTTGATGTTCTGTGATATGGTCCACTACCTTTTTACCTTTCTTCTCTATCTCATTAAGGTACATAATATGCTTGTCTAAATAACTTTCAAACATTTCATCTTCAATTTCCCTATCCAATTTGAGAATGGGAAACTCTAATGTCATGGGTATTTCTACATTAAATCCATTAAAAAGTTAAAAAGGAGACATACCAATCACTCATTTAGGGGTGATACAATCAACCCATTATGAATCATATAATTCTTGATGCCGTGTTCTCTGATTATATTTTACCAACTTCTTGATGATAGTTACCAAATTCTTATTACTCAACTCAACTTGACCATTTCCTTGAGGGAAGTAGTTTGAAGTTCGAGACAAAATGATCCCATATTTAAAACAAAATTGAGTCATCTCATGGGATGTGAAACAGGAAGCATTATTAGTTACAACTTTATTTGGCACACCAAACCTTGTGATGATATTCTCTTTGATGAAATTGAAAATAACCTCTAAAGTTCCATGTTTGGTCAGAATTACCTCCACCCGTTTGGTGAAGTAATCGGTAGCCATGAGAATATAACTATGACTTGCACTTGACAATGGGTTCACTAAACCAATGAAATCAATACCCCATTATTGAAAAGGTTCTTCAATGATTGTCAGCTTAAGAAGCAAGGCTACTAACTTAGGTTTCCCCATAAATTGCTAGCACTTCTTATGTTTATGCACCCAAATGCATACAACCTAAAAAACTGTTGGCCAATAATATCTAGCTCATAAGATCTTGTGTGCTATGACTGAGGCTAAAAAATTTCCTCCACAAGACAAATTATGTAAATATTCCAATAACTTAACTTGTTGTGCCTTATATACACATCATATAAAAATTCCATCAATGTTTCACTTGTACAAACCATTGTCCCAAAGGATGAAATTTTTAGCCTTAAGATTGATTGTCCTCTTCTCATTCTGAGACAAATGTTCTAGCCATTCTCCATATGTGATGAAATGAGCAATGTTAGAATACCATTCATTCATTATAGTTATGAGCAAGACTATGGTGATATCTTCCTATATGTCTTCTTCATTATTAGGTGCTTCTTCTGAATTAGTCTCTGCCATGAGTTAACACAAACACTTTCCCCATAAAAGTTTTATAGGCTTGATCTCCTTATCATATTCTTATATTTTAGTAATCCAATTACCTCTTTTTCCTCCAAGCTCTTATTGATTCAAAATAGATTTAGCAATAGAATCTGGTACTAGTGTAATGGTGTGAGAATTGAGGATGTAATATCTAAAATGCTTAACTACTTTCACTGCAACATATGCATGTTTTTCCATGAATGAATATTTGAGCTCATGAGCCTTCAAAGGGAAGCTCATGAATTCTATAGGAGATTAAATCCCCTCTTCATTTGGTTGTCCCAAGATGGTAGATAAGGTATGCTCATAAGTATAACTATACATAATGAAGTTCTTGGTATAATAAGGGCAAACTAGGATAGGGGCAAGTGAAATGGCTTCCTTAATTTCATGAAAAGCATTTATTCCTTTCACAATTCAATAGAAAATGGATTTTCCTTTCATCATATTGACAATGTGGCATGTCTTCTCGGCAAAATCAGGAATAAATCTTTGTAAGAAATTAACCTTTCCAAAGAAGGAATGCACTCCCTTCTAACTTGATGGTAAAGTAAGATTTTGAATTAACTTGACCCATTCAAGATCAATCTTGATCCCTTCCTTGGATACAATGTGTCCAAAGATCTTACCTTCTGTAACCCCAAAAATGGATTTCTTGGGATTAAGGTATATCCCATGCTCACAACATCTCTCAAGCACTTGCTACAAATGGTTATAATGATCTTGACACTTTTCTAAGAAAATGTTTAGGTCATATAGATAAACCACAATAAACTTACCAATTATATCTCAAAAATCCAAGTTCATAGCCCTATAGAAGGTAGCACCAGCATTGATCTATCCAAAAGGCATTTTATGATATGCAAAATTGCCCCATGGAGTAGTGAAGGCTATCTTATGTTGATCTTCATCATGAAATTCCACTTGATTTTATCATGAGAAATTATCTAGCATAGAAAACCTCTATAAACCAGTCATAGTTTGCAATACTTGGTCCATTACTGGTAGTGGGTAATTATCCTTAAGTGATAATTAATTCAAATTCTGGAAGTCAGCACAAATGTAGATCTTTGTATTCTTTTTCCTCATAGGAACAATAATTTCTATCCATGTGGAGTGATGTATGGGAAAGGTAATCTAAGAATTCAACATATTTTGAATTTAATCAAGGATGGTAACTGATATTTTGGGATTATACTATTTCTATTTTTACTTGTGAGGCTAAGATCTTAGCTTGAGAGGAATATCATGTTGCACTTCTTTAGGTCAAAAATATTTCAAATCAGCATATGAATATTCTAATACATTAATGTACTCACATAGAAGAGCCACTAACTTTTCTCTTTCATCTGATGAGCAACATTTCTCAATATTTATCATTTTAGGGTCACTATTTGTTCTTATATTAACTTTCTCAATTTCTACAGATGAATCAAATTTTGATTGTTGATATTTGATGAATTGATCATGCTTATCAAAAAGTATTTCCAAATATATCAACCCTTTGGGAATCTTATTCCCTATTAGCTACAATATTTCTTTTTCAGATTCCTCATTAACTTCAAAAATTGATTCTTGAGGAGTGGAATCACTTCCTTCAAAATACAACTCACTAAAAATTTTCAACTTCTCTAAGAATGATATGACTTTCTCATCATTATTAAAAAATTGCCAGTGATTAACATTATCTAGAGCACTAGGTTGAAAAACCAACTCAATGGTATACTTGTTTCCTTAGAAATATTTGTGAAGAATCAAGAGAGTGGCCAAAATAGCAATTGAATTAGCTCTATCATTGTATTCTAATGGAACTATTGATATATTGAACACATCAAAACTTTCCATGCAATCCTAAACTTGATTGTGATAATGTCTTAGACTTTCATTCATCATTTGATATAGATTCCTAACTTGACAAATGGTTATCTCGGCATCACCCTGGGAATGAAGGTTTTTTATCCCTTTCCTTTATGCAAAATTTATCCCTAATAGTAAAGCTTCATACTCAATAGTATTATTAGTGTTATCAAACTACAACTTGAAATATAAAGGGAATATTTTTCCTTTTGGGGATATGAGAACTATCCTAGCTCTAGATCCAATTGAAGAGAAACTACCATCAAATTCCAAATCCCAAACATCATTTTAACTCAACTTTAATAGTGTCAAAATCCAAAATCTCTTCATCTAAAGAGGGAGATTCTTCTATTTTTTTATCTTTTTCTAAAATATCACTTAAAGATATGGTATCTTCATCTGTAGTCAAGAAATGCGTACCCATTCTAGAAGTTTCCAAAAGAATCTAGGCTTTTGGGTCCTTAGTCTTTGTTATGGTATACTTTGCTTTCTTTTTTGGATGAAGCTTCTACATCACACCTTTGACAAGTATTCTATCCTTAGACCAATCCATGTTAATTTCTCCACCAACATCTTTACAAAAGTTGCATCCTAATAGGAATCCATATGAGGCCAAAACATCAACCACTACAACTATCATTTTGATCATTTTCTCTAGAAACACAGCAAATGTAAATTGTGAATCCTTGATTTACCCTATGAGAGGTACTTGTTTGGTTTCCATTGAGAAGCAATGGCCAAAAGTCTTTGTCAATTTTAAGCCCAAGGTAGTAGCCACCTTTGCAAGCATCACATTATCAGAAGTACTTGAATCAATAACATAATTACTGAGCTTATAACCATTGACAAATATGAAAATATATAAATGTTCTATTTTTCTAGAATTAGATACAAGCATTACAACAAAGTTATTTTGCTTTGGTTTTGATTTACGATCAATTGGTACACTCTTAGTTGAAGTCTGATTAGAATTGATCTCTTTTCTTTTTACAAATTTTGTCAATCTTTCAAAGTGGTTAGGATTTAATTAGAAGTACTCAACATCTAACATTTAGATTTTTCTCTTCTTTGCATGGTCAATGATATCAAAATCTATATATGGGGTAGCTGAAGAAGACAGTCAGGTTTCAAGTTTTGGGTACTAGGTCTAGATGTTGAAGGAGAAGAGGTAGAATTATGACACATACTTGTTTATCTGCCACCATATCCTTTGGTTTAACTAGTAAAGGAGCTCTTTTTTTCAAAATTGTAACCTCCTTTCATGGTTCGTCTTTGGATTTTATTTTATCAACATTTTATTATTGATTCAATTGACTTTGAGAACGGGTGAAGATGGCATAAGACTCACCATGTGTGTCTTCCTCTTATTTAACTTCTTCAAAGTTTAAAAACATGATATCAGAGTCACTATCTTCTCCCTCTTCATCTCCTATAAATGGATTAGCATCATCTTTAGGAACATATTCTAGTTCCATAACATCATCATTTTTAGGTTCCAACCAATTAACTGTTACCTTATTTGGTGATGCCTCTAGTGTAAGCTTTGCTTATGGCAGAGGGAGATTATTCTAATTCTAATTTATAGCTATGTTGTTGGAATAATTCAAAGCATTTAGATATGTTCTCCTTGGAACATCCTTGTATGAATTAAAAGACATTCCTTGAGAAATTTTATTCTAAGTGCAAGCAACTCATTTGCTACCTTTTACACCATGGGATCCGTAGTGCTAGTAGGAGATAAAGTTGTTGAAGGCTGCCCTCTAGGCTTGATAGAATTATTTTTCACCTTCCTTGCTAAGATTAAATCATCTTCTAATTTAGTGGCCAAATTTTGAGTAGCATCAAGATCAGCTGGGGATTCTCTTCATAAAAGAAAACTCACTTTCAATAGTTGAGAATTGATGAAGAATCACTTCAGATTCTTAGGTGTAAGTCAAGTAACTACTAGAATCATGTTCCTCAACTTGTTGAATTTTTTCATGAACTCATGCATAGGCTCATGTGCTTCATTTTTCATTTGTGTGAGTTGAGCCAACAAGGAATGAGCATCTTCTGTTGGCTTGAACCTTGCCTTAAACTGAGCCTTGAGTGTAGCCCAATTGGTGATAGTTCTTATTGTAAGATGGTAAAAAAAATTAGTAACAACACTTTAGAGTGTTTCTATGAATAAACTTATAGAAACTTCTTCATGATCCACTCCATGAACTCTACATGCAATGTAGAATTCAGCAATATGTTCATCCAAATGTTGTTTTCCATCACCATAAAACTTAGGAAAAAAATTTTGAGCCATGAGGTAGTTCATAATATGGTGGTGCCAAATTCAATGGACCAAAAGTAGTCCCCCATGGACCTTGAGCTACCATTCTTTGTGGATTATACAGAGGTATAACAAATCTTTGCAAAGGAAAAATAAGCAAGACCCTATGAACATTGGAAGTTTCTATTGGTATGGTAGATCTTATATTTATAGGTGGAAAACTTCTTGTACACTAAAGAGGTGACCTTGCACGTACAGACAAAAGATAAATTATTTGTTCTTGTAACAACTCAAATGTTGGATCAATGAGTCTCACTGCTCTTCTACCATGAGTGTAGCTTCATTCCACCAGAATGTGAAAGTACTCAGAAAGAAAAGAGCTTAACTACAATAAAACAATAGAAAATAATAAGGTGCTAGCCTTATATGAATTGAATGAGTGTAGAGCTCAGTTATATGTCTGATTTCTCCAGTGGAGTCACCAGAATTTGTTGGGTGAATATTTTTTTACCAACGTAATGGTATCAAAATGGTGATTTCAGCCACAGTGTGATGAGATAAAATCTCTCCTCAATGAAAGGGGAGGCTCCCTTTTATTGTTAACTAACACAACACTTAATTATTTACACTTATTTACAATAATTTTATCATAATGGGTGTTGTCATATCATCCAATTCTCTTTTTTAGAATTTATGTTCAATCACAAACTTCCTTCAATTCTTTGTGATATACTTTTAAAATCTAAGATCACTTGATGAACCAAATATAACCAATATTCAGATTTGTTAACCAAAATATTAACAAGAATAATACTAGCAGAATAAACTTGAAAGATAAAATAAGTTTTAGCCCACAGTATTTGCCTTATTTCCAACAAAGATAAAAAATAACAAATAATAATAACTTACATCTCAAAGTCTTCTCAGTAATTCACTTTCAATGTGATCATAAACCCACTAACTAAAAAGTAGCTCAAAGACTCCAAAATTAGTTTCCTGGCATGTTCTATTTTATAGAAATTTTATACCACAATTCAATAAACTCAAAAGAAATTGTAATGTAAAAGACAAAAGAATATCTCCAACACACCACAAGTTTATCTCAACACAAATATTGAAATATCAATTGTTTTTCTTATATTGACTGGAATTAAAGATTTAAAATATGAAAACAAAGTTTCAAAATTATTTCTCAATTCAGCAGCATTTCCCCTCTATAGAAATTGGTGATCCTTTTTACAAAAATCATCCTCATATTTAAAAAGATGAGATATGAAAAAAAATATAAAAAACATAAATGCATTGACTTATTCATTGACAAAGTCCAATTTGACTTAGGACTGTGCACTTTTTGTACGTGCAAAATGCACCAAACAAAATTACACATGAAAATTTACAAAAATAAACTAAGTTTCCTTAGACATAAGAATTTATTCCTTTTTATTCTTCTCTAAAAACTTCTCATATCTCTTCAATATAGCTTGGACTTCACCATTTTTTGGGTTGGATGTACTCTTGGAGACAACAAGTACCCTTGTGATAGAATATTTTAAGTTAACTGGTAAATCCTTGATTTTGTCCATGATTATTTTTAATTTATATAAAATGACTTAAAATTCAAGTAATTTTTTGATGGAGTCTAGCATGAAAGTATCTATTTTAGTCTTTGTTTGGAGCAAAGATGTAAATTCTTAAATAACAGTCTCCACAGGGAGAATTTCTTGAGAGTTATTTCTAACCTGGTAGGGAAGCTCTCCAATTTTATATGTAAGATCTAACATCTTATTATCACACATATCTTTAGCTTCTTCTATATCCTTAACCAAATTCTTGAGAACTTCTCTTTTGTTCTTCATAGCTTCCCTGTATTTAATGATTATTTTCCTATTTGGAATGACCTTTTACTCAACCAAAAGCTCCAATTTGAATTTATGTATTTGAGTCCATGTATTAATATCCTTTTCAATTAATTCCAAATTTTGAGTGAGTATCTTAATGGTTTTCTAAATTTCCATTTTTACTTTGCTCAGGTTCTTCAAAAATTCAATAGTAAAACGCAACCATTGAGTACCCTGTGTTGTTAATCTCACAATCCAAGCATTGATTTTCTGCCCTAAGATCCAATTTTCTCTACCTATTTAATGTCTTTTTAGTGTTTTTATGAATAATAGGATCAACATTGTAGACACCGAAATCGTGTCGACTCCCCTGGTCCTTCCCCATCTTATTCTTCTTCGCCTATTGAACCCTTGTCGATCACTTGTTTCACCAGCATTGACCCTGGCAGCATGTAAAGAGGAGCACAAAGCGAAAGGTAGACTCTATCCCCATTATGCATCTGCCGACGTCGGTCTTTACCCGACCGATGTCGCCGACGTCGGTCACCTATCGGCCGACGTCGGCAATCCTGCCGACGCCGGTCACCTTCCCCTGGTCCGTTATCAGTTAACATTCGGTTTCCCGAAACGGTTGACGAACCATTTCTGGAACCGTCCCCGTCCCCCGCCTTCATCAACCTCTGCCAGCCATTCGAATCGGATCCCATCCCCGAACGCTGATCAACCGAACGCTGAGCAACCAACCTGCGAATTCCTCCACGAACCTGCGAACTCCGAGTAATCATCGACACTACGACATCAACTAACCTGCACACCATGGCTTTCATCGGGTCTTCTACCAAGTAAGTCTTTATTCTGTTTATTTCATTTTCTTTCTTAGTTATTATTTATTTTCTGTCTTCCCAACTGTTCAAACTCCTCAAACTCTGTCTAAACCTCGTCCCTGTCCTTATCAAACCCTGTCTCGACTCTGTCTAAACTTCGTCCCTGTCTTTATCAAACCCTACCCTGACCATATCAGACCCTGTCCCGACTGTTCAGACCTATCCCGACTCTGTTCAAACCCCCCAGACTCTCCCTTAACCTGCCCGACTCTCTCAGAACCTGTCCCGAACCGTTTCCCAGAACCTGCCCCTACCGACGCCGGTCACTGCCTCGACCGACAACGGCACCTTGACCGACGTCGGCACCTTCCCTAACCGACGCCGGCACCACAGAGACCGACGCCGGCGACTGTGTAGAATAGTGCCGCTTATCAGGTATGCCTTTTATTTTTCTGTCATTTATTTCTGTCATTATCATCTACTTTCGTCCAATTTTCTACTCTTTTTTATCAGTGGGTTGATATCCTTCTAGGGAGTCTTCGTACTTCCGGGATCGGGCGTTCGCCTAACAACCCACCATATCTCTTATTAACGTTTTTCCGTGTTTAGCCTTTTCTTCGCAGGTGTCATTCCTCCACAGCAAAAGAGGAGAATCTTTCAATGTCTGATTTCGGTGCGCACGACTATATCAGGTACTTCTAGCCTTAACCATCTTTCAGTTTCTTATTTCTTCTTTGAATGTAGAAAGCAATTTTGCATAGAAACATTCTGGCACGCCCGGTGGGACCCTAGGTCCTCCTTGGGTTCTTTCTTTCTTTCATTCATTTAGGTGCATTAGGTTTCTTCCTTTTCGCCTCCTTTCGTCTCTTCTTAAACGACATCATAAGCAGAACTAAAATGAACACTTCTTTCTTTCTTGCATTTCTAGACTAGACTAACTCATATTCTTCGACTCTTTCTCCATTCGTCTTCATACGAACAAACATTTCGACTTGGACATTAAAACACTTTGCATTCATTTCTGTTTGCCTGCATCTTTTAGACCACACATAGTAATTAAACCGCATATTGAATTAATCTAGATCACTTGATGTTACACGACCAGACCACCTGCACAAAACAAACATAAAACTTACCTGAGACAAGGCCCGACTGGGATTTCATCACCCAGCGGATACCTTACCCGTCCCGGTGACCCTACTTGGATTTCATCACCAAGGGGGAAGCCCACTCCGTTCTCTGGCGGAGTCTAATCTCTAGGCGAGGTATATCTTGGCTAAGCGAAACCAGCTAACCACTGGAATCGTGAAGTGAGGGGAGCTTGCTCCTTAGCACCAGGCCGCGTACCAGACCCTAACACAGACTTCTTGAGCACCATAACAAAACCCGAAACCATCCATAGACCGCCTTCTTCTAGGACCTGACTCTCAAAACCAATCCTCCTCTACACACATTCTAAGGCATAAGCCATTATAATCCTAAAAATTTACTCCTAGAGTTTTAAGATCTGCTTGTGTCTTCTTCTTTTTCGTTCTTATCTGCTTGTTTGAGCTTGTGAGGACGTTCTTTCTTGCCTTGAATGGTTCTGACACGTAGTCAAACCAAGGCCCTTCTTGACCACGCTAGCCATCAATCGCTTTCGCCTACCCCGCCTACAACCAATCATATAATGGAGTTCTATTCGAAGACCGAAAGAATTCCTACTAGACTATCTCCAACCCAGACGCCTATCATCCCAGAAGGGGACCAAGACTTTGCAAGATTCTTGGACCTCAATACCGCAGCCCTCCAAAACTATCTCGCAAGAAAACCAATGCGGGACCTTTCGGACGACGTGGCGACGACATCAACACCGTTCGCCACCCAACCTTTTACGACTCAACCTTTCGCCTCAACCATTAACCCGACCATGGCCTATACGCAAAGTTCGGCCTCCTCGTCTATTTTTAGACCAACCTCCACCGAGGTTTCATTACCCCCTCAACCACCTGCAATTCAACCAAGTTCTACATCATATCAGAACTTGATTGCCTCGACCCCACACACTCTTGCGCCTATATATGCAGGAGTGCCTACCTCACCCTTTGTCAATATCATCACACAACCTCCTTTGGCGGTATCTAGTCAGCCTATGCCTTCTACCTTCATAACGCAACCACCCTTAACCTCTACTTCTGCCCCTGCGACTAGCCATCCGTACATTGTACAACCGACTATGTCGCACGCCTCTTCTAACCTCTTTCAAGCGCCTTACAACCTAGGAGGCGCTCAACCTGCCAATCTGTCAGCAGACGTCATCAAGATGCTGATGGATAAAATGTCCCATCTCGAAGCTTCTATCTCCGGTTCAAGCAATACTTTGTCATATGAACAAGTTTGCAGCGAGCCCATCCACCCTTCTGTCCCTATTCGACCATACCCTAACCATTGGGAGCTTCCTAAATTTACTCACTTTCAGAGTAAGGAAGACCCACAACAACATCTACGGGCATTTAGACATGCCTGTTACCTTATCGCCCACGATGATGCGTTACTTCTACGCACGTTTCCTATGTCGCTTTCTGGCCCTGCCCTTGACTGGTATAGTTCTCTTGCCAGACATTCTATCTTTTCATTCATCCAACTTGCCCAACTATTTGTTGACCATTTTTCTATCAATATCACTAAACAAGTTTTGATCACAGACCTTTACTCCATCAGGCAATTTGACGACGAATCAATCATCGATTTTGTCGCTCGTTGGAGAAGCTTGATCAATCAGCTCTCCTTCTCCTTGTCTCAACCCGAGCTCATTGAGCTCTTTTCTCGAGCATGTGTCAGTCATATCTCGTCCACCCTGCGGGTTCAGACATTCCACACTTTCGACGAGGCCTTCACCATGGCCCGAAAGCTTGAACTCCGCGCCATTGAAGAAGATAAGGTCAAATTGTGTAACACTAACACAAGAACCAATGACCATTCTTCTTCCAGACCTTTTTCTGCCCACTCTCACTCCAAGGAGTCGGCAAACACTGTCATCTTTAGACCATCATCTTCAACAATAACCAACCGAACATCATCTTCAACATTAGACTACATCAATAAACATTTTCAACGTCAATCCATACAGCGTCAATTCACTCCAATTAGGGAGTCATATGCCTCTGTCTTGGATAAACTCGACAAGGGGGATCTTATTTTGGATAACCCGAACGCACCGCCCAACCAAAACCTTGACATCTTCAAGCAACCTCTTTCTAATCACCCGCCTACTCAAGACAACGTCCAAACCATAATCAATGACCCTCAAGACCATGATATACACACGGTCGACACTATCTTTTCTCTTATCCCTAACCAACCTCTTTCACAGGTGGAAGACCTTTCTTCCCCTATACCTCCTCCACATGGCGAAGAACTTTCTTCTCCCACTTCTCTTCCAGCGACTTCTCCTATATTGGAGGACGCTTTAACCACATCAACACCAGCTGCCTCGCCTTCATCCTTATTATCATCCATAGACGATCATACCTTTCTGACTCTCCAACCACACACAGAAGCCATGACTATTCCAGAGCTCTTTCCACTTAAAGAGCCCATACCTTTAATCTCTTCTCAATCGAGAGAAAAATCATCCACATCTAAGTCCAAACCCGCGCAGGCGTCCATCATGCCCAAAGAGACTAAACCTCTTGGTGTTCGCCCCACATCTAATCTTGCCTCGCATAAAGGTGGCCCTCAACCCAAACCAAAGAAGGCTACTAAACCACACCGGAGGATTCCTCCCCTATCTTCGTCATTACCTTCAATCTTGGGCCCACATCCGTCTACTTTACTCGGAGTGCTTCTCACTCCCATTCTCCACAGAGGTAAGTCACCTCCATTATTCTATCAACCCGTTAGACTTATACCTTCTTCAAACCATCGACCAACGCCTCTTACGCCTCCCAAACCAATGTCACCAACCCTCTCTGCAATAAAACATCCCGACCCGTTAGCAGGTTCATATGCCTTGCTCTTACGGCAATTGTTGCAGTCCTCTCGTCTCTCTCTCCCGCTTCTTAGACCATATCACTCTCTCGGACCAAAACCTCCATGGTTCGATGACACTTGCATTTGTGTGTATCATCGCACGCCTGGGCACAACACGGAGCATTGTCATGCCCTCAAGGTCGTCGTTCACCAATGTTTGGAGAATGACACCTCTCTCTTCGACCACGTTATCAACAAACCTTCAACACCACCCCACTCATCAACCCTCAGATCAAGGCCATCTTGGTTCGACAACTCTAAATTCTGCCACTATCATCACACTCTGGGACATGACACCGAGCATTGTTGTGCTCTTAAAGCTGTCATTCGTCACCATCAGAAAAAGGACACCCTTCTTATCAAGGATCCTCTTGACCCCACCTCTGACAAATTATCAACACCAACCCATACCTCTCCAACCTCGTCATCTAAATCGGGATCTCCACGTCAGACTAAGGTCCCTTCGCTGCCTTTAACCCCTTTATTCGACATCAACACCATCCATCTGACCACTAAACCTCAATCGACCTTAACTAATCCGTCAAACATTCTCCCTAGCCGCTGGGGGAATTTAACCCTCATCCAAACTTCGACCAATTTTTCAACACAGTCTCGACCACATATCAATCACTCTTTAAACTTAACCTCAACCAGACTAGCAACCAAACATTTAACCCGACCTCAACCAAACATTCGACCCAACCAAAGATCAAATACCAACCAATCAACCCTCGACCAACCATTGACCAATTATCAAATGGCCAAATCTCAACCAAACATTCGACCCAACCTTTATTCGACCCAATCTTTTTATCAAAACATTCAACCCTTTTTCAATCAATCAACAACCATATCAACCAACTTCACATCCACTCATCAATCAACACTTGACCAATCTGGAAAGAGGCAAATGGGGCAAGTTTGCTCCTAATTGACTCGGACCTTATCATGCACATGTATATACCAGGGATTTATCAGACCCTGACCCCTTTTTATGCGTTGCATCTGCGACCGTTCTATTCTAGTCGAGTATTCGTCCACTTGACACTTAACTTGAGCTCGTCCCTTGAGCAATCCCTGTCCTCTTTATCCTACTTCCTTTCAACCCTATTCCTCTTAACAATTCCTATAACCCTTTTATGATATATGGATACTTTGTCCTACTAAAAGGGAGCCCTTGACCTTCTACAGTCTTAACCATGACTCCATTTCTGTCAAAACAAATCAAGATGTCAAAATATATCCATGGTCACTATATCTATATCAAAATCAAAAAAACAGACTGCTCCCTCGAAGGACAGCTGTACTATCATTGCTGTAATAAATAGACTGCTCCCTCGAAGGACAGCTATTCAAAAGCCTTTTTATTAAACAAAAATCTAGACCACTCCCTCGAAGGATGGCTATGACTACTCTGGCAATAAACAGCATTATTTTAGAAGCTTCCCGCATCGATCAGCTTCACAACCTGACCACTACAGCAAATGACATCTCTCTGCAGGCTTCCCGCATTGATCAGTCTGCGCAAAAAAAAAAAAAAAAAAAAAAAAAAAAAAAAAAGAGTCACGGACTTGACTTGTAGTTGTCTCAGGGTCTCCTATAAAAAGGGGCAAAGTTATCTCTGCTCTTAAAACGGGTTACCCTCCCTCCTCCTCCTATCACCCGCTCAAGGGACTTCGAGCTCACTTTAATGTCGAAGTGATTCGATTACCGCTCTAACATAACCTCGGTCAACAACGTCACGCATGAATGGGGCTCTTGGTTCTCATAACCCCCTATCTATGCTTCCTTTTTGGTCCTTGTCAATGAAAGAGCAATATGCTTTTCACTTCTTCTGCACTTTGGTCACATTCACCTTCATCACTTGTCAATCGACTCAACTCAACTCTCTTTTCAGACCATCAACCTGACCTAGCCTATTCACCCTAGTTTCTATGGACACCAATACACATGGAAACTATCGACTCGACCCAATTTATGTTAAGCATAAACCAATACTTGCTAAAGCATAAATAGACCTCAATTCATTTTTAGCATACATCCATCACGAATATGGAATATTGCTAGGGATGAAAAACCCGTCAACCAATGTTGCAGAATACACCATTTGGAAAAGGCTGCAACATCTTTTTTTTTTTTTTTTTCTCATCATTTCATCCAATCATCGACCAACCTATCAACCATTTTAACCACCTGTCTACCACTCAGACGCTTGGTCTGAACTACATTGGTCTGAGGCCCTATCACCAGGGCTATGTAGGCAGCACTCAGTTGACATGGGGTCTTCTGAGGTTAGCTCGACCATTCTCGTTTGTCCGTCTCTCTGATGGACAAACCTTCTTTCTTTCTTTTAACCATAATCTTGTCCTTGACCACCACCCATTTTATCCCTTTGACCCTCCCTCCCTTCTAGGGAGAACTACATCGGCCTGAGGCCCTATCACCAGGGCTATGTAGGCAGCACTCAGTTGACATGGGGTCTTCTGGGGTTAGCTCGGCCGCATCCTTTCATCCATTCATCCATCCATCGACCACCAACCATTGGAGATCATGCCTATCTCCTCCGACCTCGACCACTTCCAAGACGTTGTTGCCTTGGTTGTTTTTGCATGTATGCTACCTCATGACTGGTTAGCAGAATTGTGCACAGACCTTTTTGGACCCTCACAAGTATAGGATCGCCCACCGGTTGATCTGCACTACTTGTGACTTTTTCGCGTTTCTAGGAGCACTTCCTGAGCCCGGGATACCTGGAACGCGATGACCCATTTGGAGCTTCAGCTTAGATTGAGTGACCCGATCAGTAGATGACTAAATGCTGGGGCCCGGTTACTTCAATTTTGGCACTCCTCGACCCTTGACCTGCGACACTTTGACCTGACCATCTCGTGCAGTGGTATGCGTGCAATCACGACCTTTACAGCGTTCACCCTCACCCCTTTTTCATCCGCTCTTTATCAAATCAGCACCCGATTCTCGGTTCCCTTCCCTCGACTCCTGCTTTGAGGGGGAATACCTCATCCTTACTCGGGGCATTTCGTTTCCTATTTTGTCTTGCAGTTCATTCGAACAACCAACAAGACAAAATCACCCTTATCCCTCACCTAGGGCACTCACTCCTATTTTTGTCTTGCAGTTCGTCCAGAACAACCAACAAGACAAAAAGGGGCAAATGTAGACACCGAAATCGTGTCGACTCCCCTGGTCCTTCCCCGTCTTATTCTTCTTCGCCTATTGAACCCTTGTCGATCACTTGTTTCACCAGCATTGACCCTGGCAGCATGTAAAGAGGAGCACAGAGTGAAAGGTAGACTCTATCCCCATTATGCATCTGCCGACGTCGGTCTTTACCCGACCGATGTCGCCGACGTCGGTCTTTACCCAACCGATGTCGCCGACGTCGGTCACCTATCGGCCGACGTCGACAATCCTGCCGACGCCGGTCACCTTCCCCTGGTCCGTTATCAGTTAACATTCGGTTTCCTGAAACGGTTGACGAACCGTTTCTGGAACCGTCCCCGTCCCCCGCCTTCATCAACCTTCGCCAGCCATTCGAATCGGATCCCATCCCCGAACGCTGATCAACCGAACGCTGAGCAACCAACCTGCGAATTCCTCCACGAACCTGCGAACTCCGAGTAATCATCGACACTACGACATCAACTAACCTGCACACCATGGCTTTCATCGGGTCTTCTACCAAGTAAGTCTTTATTCTGTTTATTTCATTTTCTTTCTTAGTTATTATTTATTTTCTGTCTTCCCAACTGTTCAAACTCCTCAGACTCTATCTAAACCTCGTCCCTGTCCTTATCAAACCCTATCTCGACTCTGTCTAAACTTCATCCCTGTCTTTATCAAACCCTACCCTGACCATATCAGACCCTGTCCCGACTGTTCAGACCTATCCCGACTCTGTTCAAACCCCCCAGACTCTCCCTTAACCTGCCCGACTCTCTCAGAACCTGTCCCGAACCGTTTCCCAGAACCTGCCCCTACCGACGCCGGTCACTGCCTCGACCGACAACGGCACCTTGACCGACGTCGGCACCTTCCCTAACCGACGCCGGCACCACAGAGACCGACGCCGGCGACTGTGTAGAATAGTGCCGCTTATCAGGTATGCCTTTTATTTTTCTGTCATTTATTTCTGTCATTATCATCTACTTTCATCCAATTTTCTACTCTTTTTTATCAGTGGGTTGATATCCTTCTAGGGAGTCTTCGTACTTCCGGGATCGGGCGTTCGCCTGACAACCCACCATATCTCTTATTAACGTTTTTCCGTGTTTAGCCTTTTCTTCGCAGGTGTCATTCCTCCACAGCAAAAGAGGAGAATCTTTCAATGTCTGATTTCGGTGCGCACGACTATATCAGGTACTTCTAGCCTTAACCATCTTTCAGTTTCTTATTTCTTCTTTGAATGTAGAAAGCAATTTTGCATAGAAACAAACATATTTAGAAGGTTGGGTGATTTTTAGTAAAATAGAGGTCAACTGTTCTACTTGTACTTTGAATTGATCTTTGATCTTCTTATATTTATCATATCTTTTGATCAAAGAGGCCATTGTTGCTTGTAATTGTTCCTTTGCACTTTCATGAGTTTTTTCCCAAGATATATTCATCCCACTACATATTTATATGCTTGAATATCTTCAATGTTGCTATTTGGGAGGGACTCCAACTTTAACATACTTATGCCTAGATTCAAAAATTACCCTTGACATATTTTTAGCCTTCTTTGTCATTTTGGGCTTTATAGGGACAAGTTAACCAAGATCGAAATCATTAGGTGAAACAACCGATTTCTTCCTCTTAGGTGTTTCATAAATTAACCATGGAGGAAGAGGAGATGAGTCTTCTTGAGCAAAATAAACCAAGGATTATGATGTTTGAGGAGGAAAAATGGTTTGTGAAGTAAGTGGAGTGGAAAGTAGAATAGCAAAGGTATCTAATAGAGGATTTGACACCAATGGGATAGTGGTTATTATTGGTGGGGTTTGGGTTGGTGCAAATGTTACTTTTAGGTCTAATGATATTTTGGACACTCAGGTGATAGGATCTTGAGTTGTCATTTTGGTAGAAGATGTGGACATGAATTTGTCTATTTCTTATTAAGTGAAGTATAGATTGGTCAAGGATCTCAATGATTTTGTAGGACTAGAAAAATTAGACAAAGAATTGAAAAATTGATCTAGAGTGCCTTGGGAGGGGACTTGAAAGAGTGTGGCACTAGGAGGATAAGGTGGAGTCAAAAGAGTAGCTTGAGAGGGAATAAAAACAATTGGTATAGTTGTACTAATGGAAGGATCTATAGATAATGTCACCTGATAAACTATTGATCAAGGGGTTTCAATCAAAGGAACTTTTGATTATGTGGATTTAGGTTGTAGAGACTTATAAATCAGAAGTTTCAAAATTGTTGATTAAGGTGGTGCCTCACTCACATTTGGTTTCTCTTGTGTCTCTATTTAAACACTCTTCTCAACATTAACGTCTTTGTCTTTCTTCTTTCCTTTACTCATGAATACAAATCCTAGTTTCTAAGTGGATGTGGAGGCCTCTTCTTTATTCTTCATCCTTAATTCCTTATGTTTCCTTAGAGTGTCTTCATCATATTCTTATTCTAACCCTGTCTTGAAATATTTTAAATTAATACCTTTAGATTCAAACCAGGCATTAGTTCTTGCATGGATGTGTTGAAATATTTCTCTAATAGATGTGCATTCTTTTATAGACAATTGGATTTAAGTAATAGGAGTAGAAGCAACTTGATTTCCTTCATATGAAGGATCCAATATATTTTCATCATTAGAGAGATCAGTCAAAATGTTGGCTAATTGCAGTTCTTTAATTTGATTAGCAGTGAGATGACTATAATCAAGTATCCTTACATCTTTAGTTCTACATTCTACCTAGATATCCTTAACCTTATACTCATGGACATAATTACCTTTTAGATTTTCCTTCATCAATCTATAATCAAAATCTTTTTTACTCTTCTATCTTTCAAGGGTGATCCATTGTATTTCAATTTCAATTGTCTTAGCCCTAGGAGTAGTTGAAATGGTGTACTAGCCAATGTTTATTGGAAACTTGAATCCTCTTTTATGTGCATCTAATTGCTTCTTATGTATGGTCATAATTTTTCTTCACATCTCCATTAAAATCAATTTATCACTTGGGTAACAAGGTATCATGTAAGGTTGTTCATTAAATCCTCCTACCCTGATGTAGGTGAAAGTTGAAAACTGAAGGAAAATGCAACCAATCTTGTTCACTATTACCCACACTTGATCTGAAACCCTTTTCTTCTATAATTCATGTTCAAAAATATAAATTAATTTGTAGAATAAAGCATCATTAACTCTTTTAAAATGTTTAATACCTTCTTTGAGGGTTAACTATGGATAATACTCAAAAATATGAACTTTCTTCCTTTCACCAAAACTGGTCAGTCTTGGAAAATTCCTCATATAGCCTACGGCATATACTAGATAAGAAGTCATATAAAACTTGAGAGAAGAATTTACTTTAGAAAGTTGGTGGCATATGGCATCACTAATCAAACTTCCCCAATAAATTCTTTGATTATTTTTCTTAATGATAAAAATGTAGTGATATATCCATTCTTGAAAGATATTTGATGTAGGAAGACCTTTGACCCTACTTAGGAGAGTGATTAAATATCCTATTTCCTCCATAAATTCACTTTGGTATAAACTTTTTGGCCATCTTGCAATTGAATGCCTTGGTGTCTTTAGCCAATTTGCATTAATGTGCCTCTTGTATTTCTTGGGATTCTTATCATAATATTCCTGGGCTATTTCCACACTTATATCTAAAAATTACTCAATGTCTAAAAGATTAAAAACTTTATCAAAGTATACAACATCCAATCAAATTACCATTTTTCCACTGGCATCCTTGACTGACCTAGTTTTTTTATCAAAATGAGTAGCAGCTATTAAGACAAACTCTGAATCTTGAGCTAATATAGGAAATACAACTGCTAAGTGTATCACATTGTTAAGAATGGGTTGCATATGTGGAGCAATAATATCTCTACCTAACCTTTTTAAGAACTTAGTCATGTCAACATGCTCAATCTCTCTATCTCCAATTTGATCTACATCAGAACCTATTACAGATGTTGGAAATACACCTTGAAATTTATACTTCATTAATCTTTTAGCTAGAGAATCTTCTATCATTGATCTAATATCTAGTAAAAAGAATTTTTAATTCTCCAGAGTTAGTATTTTCCATCATTTTTGGGAAAAGTGTAGGAGTAGGAAAAAACTACACAATTTTGGAAACTTTGGTGTAATTGGAAGAATTTTCCATGAACTACACTAGATGTGGTTTTGGTATAGTTCAAAAAAAAAATCTTTAAACTACACCAAAAAGGGTAAAATGTGTACTTTAGATAATTTTCTTTGAAGTACACCAGACTACATGCACTTTGAAGAAAAATCTTCAAAGTGCAATAAAATGGTGTGCAATGTGCACTTCAGATCATTTTCTTTAGAGTGCACCAAGTGGCATGCATTTTGGAGAAAATTCTTTGAAGTGTACTAGATGGTGAAATGTGCACTCTAGAGAATTTTCTCTAAAGTGCACCAAAGAGGTGAAATGTGAAAAATGCTCCTTGGTACATCTCATAGAATTATCTCTAAAATGCACCAAGAGAGTTAGAGTTTTGGAAATTCAAGGAAAGGCTTGGGACAATAATTAAAAACCCTAGGAAGAGAAAGAAACAAATAAACTAGGAAAAACAAAAAGTAAAATAGAGACTTACCTGAGACATAGTGAAAACAACAACAAGATAAAAAAATCCTAGGGTAGGAAACTAATCAAATCAACAAATTTGAGGGTGATGAAGTAAAGTGCAATTGAGCTCAAGAATGGTGACTGAGGGTGCAATCATGCTTGACAATGGAAAATAAAGATGGTAAAAATAAATTTACATAATTTAAATATATATATATATAAATAAGTAATTAATGTGACATTGATTACTAACATGATTATGGGCCCAAGTGCAAAGTCAGATAATTTCTCTGACTTTGTACATGTAATGACAGAGAATTTCTTTGACTTTATACCTTGAGGTGTCATCTAGAGAAAATTCTATAGTTTACACCAATTAAGACTTGGTGTAGTTTAGATAAAATTCTCTACACTTCATAGGATGAAAAACTTTCTTCAAAAACTAACTTTTTTGAGGAAAAACAATCATAAAGAGGCAGTGATTAGCCTCATTTTATGATATTAGAGCTCATGGAATACGAGATGGAAAAGTTTCATAGGGGTTATCCCATGAATTGACCCTACCAAAATTCAAGGATAACATAACACATGGCATGTTCTTTTCCATTGTCATCATGCTGAGCCAAAAGTGCCCCTAGGATATTGTTAGTCACTGATAGATACAAGAATGGCTTTCCTAGCACAGGTGGAAACAAAATAGGTAAATTTGATAGATAGTCTTTTGGTTGCTAAAAATCTATTTGGCAGTGATCATCATAGTGAAATGTGACTCCTTTCTTTATAAGATGTGTAAAAAAATGACATTTTTCAAACAATTATGATACGAAGCATCCAATAGACTAAATTTTACCCTACAAATTATGGATTTTCTTCAAAGTAGTCAATGGTTTCATCTCTATTATATCTTGGACTATGTCTGGATCAACTTCAAAGCCTCAATGAGACATAATGAAGCCTAGAAATTTACCTAATGTGACTCTAAAGACATACTTAATAAGATTAAGTCTAACTTTGTACTCATGTAATCTTTCAAATATTATGTGTAGCACTACTAGGTGATTGGCCTTGGTCTTTGATTTACCCAAAATGTCATCGACATAGTATCTAATAATATCATGCATCATATCATGAAATATGATAGTCATGGCTCTTTGGTAGGTGGCCCTTACATTCTTAAGACCAAATGGCATAACCTGATAATAGAATGTTCCTTATGGAGTGGTGAATGTTGTTTTATGTTGGTCTTCTACTACTATTCTAATCTGGTTTAATCTCAAAAACCCATCCATTAATGAAAGCATTTTATAACCCATTGTGGATTCAATGATCATGTCAATGTTTGGTAATGAAAAGTCATCCTTAGGGAAATCTTTGTTTATATCACAAAAATCATTATAAATTTTGATCCCTTCTAGATTTTTGCTAACTAGTACAATATTGGATATCTACTCTGAGTAATCGATGGGTTAAATACATCTTACTTCTAGAAGTTTTTCCAAATCTGTCTTTACTAACACAATAATGCGAGGATGCATCTTACACAACTTTTATTTTACTAGTTTGGCATCAGGATTGACCACAAGGTGGTGTAGAACCAAGGTGGGTTCCAGACCTTGCATGTCAGAATATGCCCATGCAAAAATATCTACAAACTCCCTCAAAAGGGTTGTAAGGACTTCACACTCCTTAGTAAGGGAAGAACCTAGCTTGATCCACTTTAGATCATCTATGGACTTGATGTTGACCTCTATTGTATCTTCCACTAGAAGGGTCAAACCATCTTTATGGATAGTGGACAAAGATTTTAACTGGTTAGTAACATTAGAGTTCTTTGTTAGGACTGGCTCTTCGATTTCCCCTAGGCATGATGAAATAGAGTCCCCCAAGGGGAGATTTGGACATGTAATAAAAATGGTTGTAAACTCTTAAATGATTTGATCAAAGGCTTGTTATTCTTCAAAACTAAACTTAGACTCATAGATAAGTTTGTTGTTAGTGGTCTCCTGAGCTATGGTTGAATAAGGTTGAATATCCCCATCTAATATTACTTGAAATAGGTTTTCACCACTAGACTAACCTTTTTCTTTACTTTTACCCTAGTCAAAAATCTCCTCAAAGAGGTTTTCACTTTGGGACCTCAATGTTTTAATTATTTAATTTTGGCTAAGGGTGTTCAACCACTCTCCAAAATAGGCTTCAGGATCCAACTTGATTGAGAACCCTAATTTATGGTCCCCCAATGAAACATTGTTTCTAAGGTTGAGAAAATCATAGAAAGCCTCATCATTTTAAAATACATCAATCAGTATGTTGGACTCTTATTAGTTATAATCTATCAATTGGGAATAATACAATATCAGTGGGTTATGATGAATGACTGGGCTAAGGGTACAAATGGAATGGGTGTCAAATAAATGGGTCTTGGCTAGGTCATCAATAAGGATATGATCAAACTCTACTTCACTGTCAGGATCTTCAACACTAGTTGATGTTGATGGAACATGAGTAAGGTATATGGAGTCACCCCTAGGTAATTTAAATCTAATTTTATAGGGTATTTCATATTTGGTCATGGAAATTAGCTCAAGTGTTCCATGTTGATTAGGTTTTAGTCATCTTCCTTGATTATCTTAATTCTTCATGATCCTATTGGGAATAGGATACTTTTTATTCTCATAATAATTAATTTAGTCATCATTGTAAAATCATGACTCATCCCCTTCAAGAGGGTTTGGTTCTAGGCCAGATGTTGGTACAAACATGACAGGTCCTTTACCTTTACTCTTTTACTGCCACTTTGGATGAAGTGGCTTAGCTTTAGGTCTTCCAAATGACTTTGGATTCTATGGAAGGTTTGCAATATGAAAGGTATCATGGGTCACATACTCATTTGGGCCATTAGGTGAGATAGTAAAATGATTATATACTTCAAGAGGTAGCATGTGGGAAAGGGAATCAAGGGTATTAGGATCAATGTAATTATCCTTTAATAGATCAAGGAGTATTACCTTTCCCTTATCTTGTTTGTCCACTAGATTCATGCCAAATTAATAATTATAAATCTTGAACTTGATGTCTAGGATTATAGTGTTCGTATGGATGTTGTAGTCATATAAAATGCAAAATTGGTAACTTGAGCATGGATAATGACCCCCAACCCATAGGTCCCTCTTACTTGCTCTCATGACCCTCATAGTCTTGTTTTCACTAATTCCTATTCATTTGTAGCCTTCTAAACTTGACCTTAGTTTATTTAGAACCCTCTCTTCATAACCAATCCATCCCCCTAAGTCTTATTTTCTTAGGACAATGGCACCCAACTAGGATAGGAGTGTTAGTGCCACTATTGTCTACTTTTGATGCTATTGTCCAAGCTCATTTCTAGCCCTAATGGTCAATTTATTTTGATTCCCTATCCTTTTCCTTGTTGGCCTAACATGAGAAAATTTAATCCATGACCAATAGATCCCTATAAAATCCCATTCAAAGATCATTTGGAAAAGGTTGGAAAATATTATCAACCAATCAAGAATACAAGTGAAACCACTTAGGCAATCTTCCTTATTCTCTACATATAGCCATCTCGTATAGTCTTAAGCACATCCAAATCTCAACACAAGTCCTTAGCCACCTAAAACACATCTAGTTTAGCATTTCTTTCATTCTCATATCATTATTACACTAAGAACTTTCAAAGGGAGAACTACATATGGATTGATCCCTCTTTAGAGTATTGGTATGTAGGTAGTGTGCCCATACATGGGGTGTGAAGCACATCTAGTGCATATTACACACACTAATCCCTTTTATTTATTTTCTAAAGTGTTGTTCAAGTACATTTAAGGCTTTAAAATGAAGAAAATTAGACCTACATGGAATACTATTGATATTGAAGCTTCATAAATTTAGATATAGTGTCCCACAGACCTACCAAACAAAACCTAGAAAGCTCAGACTCTCAAGAAAATAGCACCAAACAAGTAATATGGTGGTAGTGCCACTCTTGTCCACTTTCAATGCTCTTATTCAATCAGAAAAAAATCCAAAATCCTATTTGCAAGTGTCCCAAGCTTGCATAGTGAATATCAAACCTTGTCCTAGTTGGATCAGCATAGTTTAAGCTAAGTCTTATTTTCTCCCTTTTATTACTATTTTTAGAGAATCTCTAATTACCAATAAATTTTAAAAATTAGTAGCTTATTTATTACATGTCATTTACTGATTTATCAATCTAGACCCTTTAACTAAATTAGGAATTAAAATCCTAATATTTCACAAAATTATTAAAACAGATGTAAATTTCCTGGTATACAAACTTTCATCCCTAAATGGGAGAACTTGATACATTGGTACAAATTAAATGGGATGACATGAAATTCATGTAACCAAGGTCTTCCCAAAAGCATATTGTATGAAAAATTAAGATCTAACATGTGGCAAAGTGTATCATGGGTCAAAGGCCCAAGGATAACTTGTAAATAGATGGTGCCTTATGATTCTCTTTCCTCATTATCATAGCCTTTAATGGTTATTGTCTATGCTTGAAGATATACCATTGTGTACCCAAGAAGCTTGATGAGCTTAATAGACACTATGTTTAAATCTGATCCATTTTCTATAAGGACACATTTCACTTTATGATGCTTTATACAAACTTCAATTTAGAATAGTTTATTATGTATTAGGCCAAGGGATGACATATCACTTTGGTTGAAAGTGACTTATTGAGCTAGAGTTGGGTGTCCAACCAAAGCTTGGAATTTATCAAGGGATATGTCACTTGAAATAGTGGATTGGCTCAAGAAGTCATTTAAAATGTTTTTTTAGATTGTTGACGTATGTAAAAAATCTAAAATAGAGGTGAAACAATCTTTTGTAATTGGTCCACAATGTCAAAAAAATTCAATTGGTTAGTGTTAAATGGCTTATTCCAAGGTTAAATGTCTAATTGGGTGATGGGCAAAGTGACAAATGGTTTTGGGCCTGGTATAGTAATCTTAGACCTTTGAGTTGTTATTGCACAATCAAGATTAAATATAGGACCATGATTACTAACAAATAATGGTGAGGGTATGAGATCAATTAGGACAAGTCTTAGTTACCTGTGCACTTGTGCATGGTCACAGGGAAAGGGTGAATTATTAGTATAAGGTCCAAAATTAGAATCCCTCTTTACTAGTTTACCTATGTATGGTCCCAAGTCAAGGAAAGATTGCCCAAGTAATTGGATTGGTTAGGTACAATTAGCAATGGTCTTGTCTAATTAGAATTTGGTCTAGGATTAATGGAGATGGAATTAATGCAACCTCCTACAATATGACCTACAACTATGTTGTAGTCATATGCAACTACATGGTAGGTCTATTGGTTGTTGCCATTTTGACCTTAGTTCTATCCATTATTCTAGCATTATTGGTTATATTGTTGGTTCTATTGGTTCTATTGATTTTATTGGTTTAGCCTTTGATTTTGATACTATTGATTTTCTTGTTGCACTGGCCAGTGTTGTTGTTGTTTTTATTATTGTTGTTATTGTTGTTGCTAGTTGTTATGTTTAGGAAAGGGGTTTTGATAGATTTCAAGGGTCTAATTGGAAGTGAAAGCACCATTATCCAATGTTATCTCCCTATTCTCCAACATATTATGAATCAAATGTTTAATTTGCACACATCTTCACAAATTATGCCCTTTGACCTAATGATATTCATAGAAATTATTTTGGTGGTACCAATTAGGATAAGGAATGCCTTGAGGATAATGTTTTGGTATAGGCCAACTAATCAGTGGTGGTGAGTTTTCAAAACATATATTTAATAGGCTCTCTTAGGTCACTAAAAACTTGATGAGTAGGCATTGTTCTTCTTGGAGGAGGGACTTCTAATGGCAAAGGTGGTTGTGTATGTTATGGGATCCTAGGTTATTGCATTTGTGGTGCATGTTACTACTATTGAAGAGGTTATGTGGTAGGAGTGATATTAAAAGGTAGTGTTGTCTAAAAAGATGTTATTTGCACCATTTGGATATGATGCAACTTAGTTACTCCATTTCATACAACATTCTTATTTTGGTTTAATTTCTTTAGTCTATCTTGGTTATTGGCCTATGTTAGTTTTGATGCTTATGCTTAGATTGGGTGTTGGTTTTGGCCATTTCCTAGATTTACACCTTGATTCTAATTAGATGAGGTAATTTTGATTATCCCTTTGTTAATAAGGGAACACTCAATTAATAAGCCTTTGTCAATGATCTCCTTAAGGGTATGTGCACACTACAATTCTAGATGATAGGATATCTCACTATGCAAATTTTTGGTAAACACAGTGGCTAATTATTTATCTAATAAACTATGGGTAATTCGGCTTGAAAGGAATCTCTATCACTTTAAATAACTTGTAAAACTCTCACTGGTATTTTGATTGGCTTGTGTCAAGTCAACCAAATAAATCTCATGCTCAAGATTATATGAAAAGTGTTACACAAAATTATTTGAAAGATCATCAAAATTAGATATTTAATTATTGGGTAACTTTAAAAACCACTCCAAGGCTTATCCTACTAGACTTCTTCGGAACAACAATAAAAGGTATATGTCATTATATGCCAATGGCTAGAATGCAACAAAGAACTTAGTCAAATGAGATTTAGGGTCACCTTTCCCTTTATATTTATCAAATTTTGGTGGTTCATATCTTGGAGGAAATGGTATCTGCAAGAACTCTATGTTAAATAAATAAGAACACATGTCATCCAACTTAAAAAATTTAGTCTATTTCCCAACTTGGATGGTAGCAATTGCATCCTTCATCTATTATAATTCTTGGGATAGGAAATTTGTGGGAATATTAGCCTAGGTAGATGGTTAAGTGGTTGAAAGTGAAGCACTTTGACTAGGGTATGATGGAGGTATTTTTTGGGGTATGTTGGTTTCTTTGGGAAATAGACTAGGAATATGCATACATAGATTAGGGTTTAATTATTGGAATTGCATTTGTGGTTGTGCAATATTCTAGTTAGGGTTGTATATGTAGACTTGGTTTTGGGGATTTTGAAATTGGGATGGAGGGGTGTAACTATACTATGCCTATTAAGGTTAAATAGGGACATGTTATCGACTAATCAAACCTTATTATTGAGGGTGTACTTGTGAACTAAGACCTTATCTTTGAACTAGTGGCATGTTCTACACAAAAGGGAAAGGTTTTCTGATTGGTACTTAAGGAACATTAAAACCTCTTTATTTCATGAAACCTAGTTGGGAAGTGGGTGAATGTTAGAGATTTAGCATTTGCTGGCCAATAGTCATACATTATTGAATATACATCATTTGGCTTTAAAGTGGCATATTGGTTTGTAAGGAAAAAGGTGTGTTCCTTACTACTTAATGAGGTGGAATATTGGTTACCCCCTATTGAGGTGGAAACATATTCAACTATTGTTGTGTTGGTATGTTGGATTGTGCTTGTTGTTATGGAATACTGCTTGTTACCTATTGTGGAGGAGTAATAATCGTCACATTTTATTGTTGAGGCACAACATTAGTCATTGGCTGGCTACTTAATCCTATTGGTTGATCACTTGAAGAAGTAGTTGGTTGAGGATTAGAGATAGAAGTTGGTTGAGGTTAGGATGTAGAAGCTCCTACTCCCTGATTTTGAGAACCAATCATGGTGTTAACTAAAGTTATACTTGTTTTTGTACTAGTTGTCTATGTACTTACACCTGGTTTGGATTGGACATTACTTGTGTATTATCCACTATATTTCAGCCACTATTCTATGTAGAAGTAGAAGACACTTCTTCTATGGTTGGGGTATGAAACAAGTTGTCGACTAAAGTGTTCTACATGAATGGGTCTACACCCTAATTATCTTTACCAATCAATTATATTAACACTCTATTTGAGGGAAATAAATCTATGAGAGGCCTATTTGACATGGTCATCTGATTGAAATTAGTGTTAGGTTCAAGTAGGTTTGATATGTTGTTTGCATCTATAAAAAGTGATCCTCCATGGGGTCCTTACCTTTGAAAAACATACTAGGGTCCTGATACATTGTTTGGACTAGAGTTAAAGGATTGTTAGAATAATCCTATTGATTATATAGTATATTATGAGGCATTCTTACTAGACTTGATAAATTATCATGGCAGAAGTCTGCCAAAAAATTGGCCCCTACCTCTTTATCTATAACCAAAATCTCATATTTGTTGTCTAATAAGTGATGCTCAAATAGATAAGGATCGTACATGGATGGTGCAGTAACATAGTATGGTTGCTGAAGAAAAGGTTCTTCAATAGTAGGTACCATAACTAGGTATTGCTTTGTTTGTGCTTGATCTTTCTCTAAGTGAGGATGTTTTTTTACCAAGTAATTGGTCAAAGGGTCTTGGTTTTGTGCACCTATCTGAGCATTATAAGAGGGATAAGCATCTATCTCATAAGCAAAATTAATTTCATAAAGGTATTGAATCATTTCTTCTTTCATGACCACATTACTAAAACCCAAATTTTACATAAGGCCACTAAGAGTGTAAGAATATATGCTAGGATCCATATTGGATGGTTAATGACAAAATAAAACTAGAGTTCTAAAAACTCCAAAAAATTGATGTCTAAAAAGATGCTCAAACTAGGTCTAACTTGGTCAAAAGGATGGATAGTTGTATCCAAAAATATTGATGCAATGACTTGTGACAAAAAAGTTAATGTCAAGTGTCGAATGCTACACACCTCAAATAAAAAGGTTAAGTAAAAGGACCATAAATAAAAATGCCAAATTCTATGTCAAAGAGTTTCAAATCAGTCTAATATAGGGGGAAAAAGTTGTTAGGTCTTTTGGCCAAACACAAAATCAAAAACTAGGCTCAAACAAAGTGCATGTGATAGGAATTTTAACCAAATGGCATCAAAATCTATACTTTAAAAGATGAGATATTTAATCTAACATTTTGAAACACTTCTAATGAAAACTAGGCATTTGACTCTTGGTCATAAAACTTGATTGATAAGTATGAGGTATGAAATAAAAGGCATTTGTAAATAGTTTATTTTCTCCCAAATAATGGCACAAAGCTAGGCTCTTTTGATGAATAATATAGATAAATTCGAATGGTGTAACTATTCTAGACAAAGATTTATAAAGGATACTCAGATTGGTTAGAATTTCAAAATACTTAAAATCTATGCAAAGAGGTCTACAAAACAAGTCTTAAAATAATTTGAGCAGTGTAACAATGTTAAACTACTCAAAAGATGTGGAAAAATGCTTATTTCAAAAACTCTAAGGTAAAAATGGTTCCAACACAATTTTGGCAGTGTAACACTACCCTCCTCAACTCAAATGATTCCCACATATAAATTTGTGACAAAATCTCTAAGGCATGAGTATGTTATCAAATGGACTTTTAAAAATGGAAAAATAGCATGGGTAGTACAAAATTTAACCTAGGAATCAAAGTGTTAATAAACATGGAGATGACTTGAGTCTTAGAAAATGATGATAATGATGTTGAGTCTAAAAAATGGCCCTCAATTGAAATTAGGAATTGAACTCAAATTAAAACAAGTCAAGTGCAAAGTGGTAGACCCAAATTAACACATCAACCTTTAAAACTTGGAAGAGTCCAATTTTTTATTTAAACTATCAATGAGGGACTTCAACAAAATTTGGTAAAAGTTCTAGACTCAAATGGTCAGCATAACTATACCAAATTAGAAGATATGACACAAAGTTTATGATGATAATTTTGAACAAGGAAAAAGATTTTTTTTACTTAGGAAGCATAATGCCTCCTTGTTTAAATAAATTTGTGGAAAATGTGTTTAATTATGTCATTTTATTAACACCAAGTTTTGACTCCACACAAAAACCAATTAATCTAAGACAAGGACAAACCAACTAACTAATCATCTTAATTTCTAAACTAACAGGGTATGGCAAAGTGGAGTTAACTAAACTAAATCTTTTTCAAACATTCTAGATGGATAAAATGCATATGAATGTCACGTCATCAAAAAAAATAAGTTTACATCATTTGGGTTTGTATCATATGGATTATTTTAAAAAGGTTTTACCCTTTTTACAACCACTAGATCTATCACTTGCTTAGTGTAGTGTGATGTCCAACATGTTCAAATGTCTTGGACTTAGCCTCTACTAATAGAGATGGTTTAACTGTTCTAACCATCATCCCAGTGAGGGGATCTTGATTTATATACCCCCCATGGAGAGGGGTTGAAGATGATGTCGAGATATGAAACCTCACGTCAAAGCTTCCCTAAATAACTCATGGGAGGTAATAAATTCCCCCTCACAATCCAAGATGCATGAAATAAATGACAAGTAAAAGAGCTTTAAAGGTTGTTTCTATGTCACCCAAGCTATGTGGGTCTTGGGGAGAGCCTTGAAAAATTCTCTTCTACACCTTTGGACTAAGGTACTTTGAAATAAAAATGGCACTTTTGATCCCAAAAGTTAACTAAAGGGGATGGATGGGAGAGAATACATGCATGATCTTTCTTTTTGCCAAACAAAACTAAGTAAGCCATGATCTATTGAATACAAACTTTGAAAATGTGTTTAATTTTAAAGCACTTAATTGAAAAGTGTGGTGGTGTTTTTTAGCCCCTTGGTTTTAAGATGTAAAAACTTTTAAATATTACACCAAAAATACTAAATGAAATAATAATCACCTAAGTTCATTTTAAACCGAAAGTTGAAGTGTTCAATACATAGCATGCTAAAGATTCATTTTAGGCACCAAATTTTAAGTGTGTATGATTTTGACCAAGTTCTTTTTAAAACTCAAAATTAAAGTGTATGATTAGTTAAAACACCCAAACTAACTTCTAAACCAACCTTTCAACCTAAAAAAATAATAGTAGTACTAAATTCTTTGAAACACTTATGAGATTGAGACAATAACTTTGTAAAGTAAACACCTATTGAACCAAAGGAAAAACTTCAAGAAATAAATGCTTTAAATTAAATTTGGTTAACAACTTGATTTTTTTTTTAACTATACAACTTGAAGGTAGATTAATAACATATTCTAAAAATTTATGAAAAAACATGTGGTTTTAAAAAATCATCAAAAATGGAGTCTGGATGACCCCAAACCAAGCTTTAAAAAATGGCCTATTAGCTCTCAGGTCTGTTAAAAAAAATAATGACCATCAATGATTATACCTAACCATCAATGGTTATACCTAACCATTGATGGTATAACTAACTATTGATGCTTGAAAATTACAATCGATGATTACACTAACCATTGGTGGTTGCACTGACTGTCGGTGGTTGAAAATAACCATTGACAGCTACACTAACTATCATCAGTTACTTTGTACACCCATGACAAATAAAAATGGAAAAACAAAGTTAGAAAATCAAATTTAACAAGTTTTAAGAATTCAAATATTAATTTAAGACTTGTATATTGATTTTTTTGATATGTAGGATGCGTTAGGTCTCATCGAGCCTTTTATTTGTAAACAATAGATTACAATTGGGATCACCAAAAAAAATTCACCTTCTTTGGATGCTCTAAAAAGATTGTTGAAGTAGCTTGCTCAGCTTGTGCTTCAAAAAGTCTATTACAATGGAGTTTGGCTTTCCTCCACCTCCTCTTGGCACCATGTGGCTTGTGGCTTTGGCTTGGTTGAAAATTTTGGAATTACAACACTAATTTCAATGGATTTTGAAATCAATTTAGCATTATAACTTTGAACCAAGATAACTTTAAAATGATTTTCATGGCTCTTCTATTTATAGATTTTCAAAATGGTTCAGGATCAACCATGACCATCCATCTCAAGATATAGATGTATGGCCATGAATTAATCTAATTATATAATTAAATTTATAAATATCCCCCATAAATATTTAGGATAGAGTGGTATTTAAGAGGTATGGAGGGTCTTAATGAGGCATGGGGTGGCTTAATCCTGATATTTTATGCATTTATGACTTATGGATGCCACCCCATAGAAATGATGTCATTTGATGATGCAGATATTCAGTATTTGTTTCCAAAAATAAATATTCAAAAATATCCATGGAATTATTAATTAGGTTCATTATTTTAATTAATTAGATTTTAAACATGATTAGGCAATTTTGGTGCAAATATTGGTAATTGGTTAACAAATCAATCAAATTAGTTAAAATCTCATATTATTAGCTCAAAATTTGACTAGATTGGAATTGGAAATTGATTTTAGATGTGCTGGAACCGTATTCATATTTAAAATGTTTCCAATGCAAAATAACAAAATCATGTGTCTTGTGCAAGAAATTTGGTATAAAATAGCAATCTAGAGTACCCAGGTGCAAAAATATCATTATAACTCAAAATGATCTAATCAAAGTTAACTAATTCATAAATTGCAATGCCCTATTTAATGATACCCTGGCAAAAATCAGAACTTGAATATAATAATTTCAACTCTTTTAATGCATTTTAGTGTTTTTAAGCCAAATTGTGCACTTTGGTATAATTTAGTCAAAAGTTTGGTTGGAGTTTATCGGTGGCCAGTTTTAGGTGTCTACAAGTTTTAGACCCTATGAAGTAGTCATTTGTTCTTAAATGGAGGCATATCTAATGGCACACATTTGCATGGAGCAGGATGATTTGATGGTGCACAATTAAAGTTGAATAATTAAAGGAGCCTAGAACAAGCATAGGTGTGTTAAGTGTCAAGTTCATGGGGCATGATTTAAAGATCAAACACATTCCTAAAGATTGACAGTGCATGTTCAAGTTTACATAATCTAATTTATAGTGCCTATTAAGTCAAGACTTTTCTAAAAATCATGGAATGAACATGAGACCACCACTTGGCAAGAGCACATTACCTGATAGGACTAATAGAGTAGGATGTAGAGAGCCCATAGATATACCAAGTTGCACTATTTTGGTATAAGACCTATATAAATCCAATAATGCTCCACCTCTTAGATCATGATCCAATAGAGTGCATTTTATCATCCCAACTAGATCTGATGGTGCATAGCCAGTGTTGAAAATTCAAAGACCCTATGATCAAATACAAAAATGATAAGTGGCATGGTTGCATGTCACAAATTAGAAATCAAGCATCTCATGCAAGATCTATGGTTCACGTTTGTTTAGGCAAGGATTATCCAACAATGCAAGTTGAGGGGATTTTTCAAAGGGATTGGATTAAATGAAGAAGTGGTAAGTTTCTAGATTGGAACCAATCAATTGACTTGGTCACTCTTAGGCCCCATAAATTCCTAGTTGGATCTGATGTGGTGTGCCAAACATCCTTATGTGGCAAGCTTTGGTTTAAAACCTAAAATTGATTATTATTTCATGGATGTAGTAATGATTTGAAGCATAGAAGAATGTCTACTATCATTCCAAAGCATATTTTTTTAATGACCATGGATATTTTATGTTTTCATCATAGTTAGAGATTTCCAATTCTAATCATCACAAGGTAATGGGCTTTCCTTGGCATGCATAAAGAAGAGATTTCCTATCTATAAGTTCCCATTATTTGTAATCAATCAATAAGAGAGAATTTATAGATAAGTTTCATATAAAGACAAAAACATTTGGCTCTTCAAATGATTTTCACCCTTTAGTTGTGTAGGTGAGTAGTCAAGAGCATCTCCAAGTGGTTACATATGATGACTAATAGTTGTTTGGGCCTCCACTATGAATTTCACCATCCAGATCATGAATTCACCAGTATCTTTAGTTAAAAGATCAAAATTTTGTTGTAAATTCTATCATTCCTTCTAGAGGCAATTACAATAATGATCCTTGTAATTAGATGAGGATCTTAGGCATGGCAAAGGGCATATTCTAGATGGAAGTATATTGGAAGACTTGAAGGCTTGTTCTATAATTTTCAATTTGTTACCCATAGTCCTAGATTCAAAAATGTATAAATAGGGGTTTTTTATTCTACTCTAAAGTAATTTTTTGTTTTTAGTTGTGGTAGGTCGATGTTTTAGGCATCCATTTTCTCTAAGTTTAGGTTCTGTAGAAATTTTTTTAAGATCAACTACTATGTGTAGATCTTGTCTCACTTGCTAAGATGGTTGCATATGTATAGCCATTAGCAAGCTTTGAGATCATTTTTAAGTCTCCCTTGTCAAAATAATAATTTCACCATGCTTGTCCCCATGGAAGCATTTTGAATTGTTGATGTTTGTAATATTTATTTTCAAGTCAATGGAAAATATTTATGGTTCTTTATTGTATCTTGTTAATGAAATTAAATAATATGTTTTTAAAAGTTTTATTTATTAGATATTTGGGTTTGTGTTCATTACTAGTTATCATTTTAAGCATGTACTTAGGTTATAAATCCCTTTTTATAGTTATATTTAGAAATGCGTTGTTGAATATATTTTAAGGGCACCTTGTGTAGACACCATAATTTAATACCCTTGCCCTATTCTTCCATCTTTTAGGCTATCACTTTAATAATTAAATTTAGATGCTATAAATTTATAGCATATCCTAAAACCCTAAAATAGGTTAAGTCTAAAATGTGGTAAAAACCTCCAAAAATCTGTATTTTGCATCTTAACTCCTAGAGATCTAAAACCACTCTCAAAAACCCTAAAAGTATATACATAAAATATAACTTAAAGTATAAGAAACTAAATATCCATAATTAAATGTCAACTTATACTTTAATGTTTATTTTATGTATATACCCCCTATTTACCCATGGTAATTAACACTATTAATTACTATTTACCATCCCTAACCACCCAAAATATTTTAAACAATCAAAAATCCTAAAAATAAAAAAACCTATCTAACCTCCCAAAAACCCTTCCAAAAACATACCCTCAATAAAAACGTATGTAAACAACTTAGTGTTATATTCACTTAGTTTGGCATGCAATTCAAAATAGCCTAAGCCAACTTTTGACCAAACTAGGCTAATCAACATTGATCCTCCATGATCGATGTTGATACTCTACGACTGACATCGATTTTCCCAGATCAATGTCAATCCATATATACATAGTGAGCCTCTATGGCTTGGGACTGCAATTTTGGACCCTAAAACACTGACAAAATTTCTCCAAGAGACTCATAGGTGATTGTTAGACCCCTTGCTAGTGAATTGCTACCTAAATATAGATAAAAGAATACATGATATCAACCTCATGCCAAGATTATTTTCAAGGTAAGTATTTCGCTTCAATTCATTCATATTTTAAATCTACAGTCTTCTTCATCTATCTATCATTATTTTACACTCAATTTTTATTATTTTATCAATAATATAAGTCATTATTATATTCTATTTTAAAATTTTACATAGAATCGATGTCGATCCATCTGAATCAACGTCAATCCTATAAGATCAACATTGATCCTTGATAAACTTTTAAAAACCTTCTTGTAATCAATTTTTATAACATTTTCAATCTTAAAACCCTATCAAAACCTACATTCTATTATCTTGAATAATCCATAATTATCTAATCTTTGTCAAATTATCTTGTACATCATTTATATCTTGTAATATTTATCCTTTTATCTTTATTATATTTCTTAATTAAAAATAGTGGGTTGACATCCATTCAGTAAACCATTATGCTTCTCGAGACTGGTTTGTAACCAGGTAGCCCACTCATCTTCCTATTAATCCATTTTTTGTGAGTTATTGTGATTTTTAGGTCATTCCTCCTAGCCACAGAGGATTTCCCACAAATCTTGATCTATGGTGCACAACCAACCATCCATATCTCCAATTAATCTCTAAAACCATGATTATACTTTTTTTGTAGTAGTTAATTAGATCCAAATTGAAAAAGCATTAAAAAATACCAAAACACCCTGGGTTCATGAATTTAGTAGGAGAAAGTATTTGAGATTATAGTTTTAGTGTATGTTCTAGGGTTTCATGGATTATTTAATGTTTACCATTATCTTACATTTGAATTTATTTTGCATCTTTGCTAAGAAATATTGTCATGAAATACTACCAGACACCTTGTTGTTTAGAAGCCACCAACACACCACCCTCTATTTTATAATTATCTAGCTTATCCTACCTTATATTACCCTAAAAATAATATACCCCCTGCATAATAAAGTGTTATTTTCCTTGAAAATGCATAAGATCTCACATATTTGAAATGTGTTTATAGTGTGTGCTTTAAATCCTAGCATTACGGTCTTTTATTCATCCCCTTTGTTGTTGAAGATTCTTCAAAATGGAGTTTCAATCATAATTTCATCTATCTTTAGTATCTTGTGTATGACTTAGAGCATTTTTGCATTGAGTGTGACAACCCTTCATGGGTGAAGTGTGCAAACTTGGTTATGCTCTGGTCATATGTGTTCCTTATGCCAAGAATCCCCATGGAGATTGAATTATAAAATCCCTCCATGTGATCAAGCTACCCCATAGGTTCTCTCAATTTGGTTTCAAGTATAGCCAAAAGTAGTAGGGAGATAACCATACCCTTTGTAGGTGTTTCTTAGCATTTTTTTCATTTGGTATAATCTTGATGCCAAACCCTTCCCCGACTACACTGACATACTAACAAGTTTTCCATCATTGCTTGCCATTTTCCTTCAAATTTTCAAGGCTGAGTGTATGAGGTGTACAAATGGGAACCAACACCATTATCAAGAGAAATTTAATAATCTCCTTTGTAATCCTATGCTACATAGATAATGTACCCCTACCATGCTATTACAGTTGATTATTGAGGTCTAACCATCCAAAAAATAGGGATTGGACTTTATTGGTGCCATCAATGTTAATTATTCATTGGTACATAAGTCCATCCTCATAGTAATTGATTATTATACCCATTAGATGGAAGCTCAAGCATGTAATAATAACACAACTAACATGGTAATCAGCTTCTTAGAAGAACATATTGTCACCAAGTTTGGGATGTCTATTACTATGGTATGTGATAATGGTCATACTTTATATTCTCTTCAATTTACCAAATAGGCCTACAAAAATTAGGTAATTCTCAAATTCTCTTCAGATTATTATCCAAAAGGTAACAGGATAGCTGAATCTACTAATAAGACTTTGTTGGATGTAATTAAGAATATGTTGGCAAAGAATCCTAGGGATTGGCATAATGTTATAAAATTTACATTGTGGTCTAGTAGGGTTAGAATTAATTTAACCTTAGTAATGTCACTGTATCATATTGTTTATGACCTAGACCCTATCCTTCTAGTTAACATGAGAATTCCCATGTTATAGTTCATGAGGGACTAATTGGAAATGGATGATAAGATATAAGCTCACCTTCTTAACCTAATTCAACTAGAAGAGAAATGTGATGTAATTCTATTGAATTTTAGAAAACACCAAGAAGATATCAAACATTGGTTTGACAAATGATCAAAGTTGAAATCCTTGTGGATATATAATTTACTTCTTGTCTATGACAAGTCTCATGAGAATAAGGGATAGCATGGCAAGTTTGATGCCTTGTAATTGGTTCCCTACCAAATCTTTGAAATCTTGGGTAAGAATGCATTCTACCTAAGGTGTCTAATTGGTGAGGATATCCCATTGTCTATGAATGGACAATTCATCAAACACTACTTTTAGGCTTGAATTATCATGATAAGTTCTTGTAACTACTTTCTCTTTTCCTTTCCTACTTTGTTTCTTACTTACTTTATTGGTTTGTTGTTAGTTTAGTTTGATTTTTCTACTTTTCTCATGTTTTTTAATTGATTTACTCTTTTTATTTGTCTCTTTTTGGCCCAGTCCATTTTTTCCCCTGTAAAGAAGGAAGAAAAAATTGTGTACATAGGTAGCTCAAATGATGTTCTAGTGTGTTTGTAATTTAATTAGTTTTTAACCTTAAATTTTATTTTTGAATCAGTTTCAAAGGTTTAGCTATTGTGTGTGTTCTGATTTTGCTTATGTTAGGTTAAGTTTGGGTAAAACTATTTGATCAATGAAAATATTATCTTGAAACCAAGCACAATATCACATCTTAATGGTTTTTGGATTTTCCTAGATAAACATGCTATGGTGAAGATCTAGAATTAAAAATATATAATTATGTTTTTCACTTTTCATAGTGGTCCCCAACCTAGAATTAAGATGTTATAAATGAAAATTTAAAAAATCAATATCTAAAAACTCAATTCTAGGTGATTTCAAAAATCTCTATTGAGGTTATGGATTCTCGACTACAAATAGATCAAGGCCTTAAATGGGATCAAAGGTAATTTCATTGGGGTTATGGCCACTTGTATGGTAGTGGAGAAAGGTATAGACAAGCATTCTCAAGGTAGGATTCACTATCCTGATGATTTGATCTATAGTATCTTGTCCTTGCAAGTTCTAAGAAGTGGTAATTTAACTCATATGCACACACCTAATCAATGAGAATGTCTAGTTTAGTCCTTTAGTTGCTCCCATATTCTCCTCTCTCAAATTTTTTCACATTCCATATGTAGTCTCAGCCAAATATCATGGATTTATAGACATGCTTATATCATTTTGAAATAATCAAGAATATTTTCGAGTAGAGTTTCCATTTTTTATTGCTTACATGACATACCCTAATTCTTCCAAGAGTCAAAGAACCTCCTTTTTCCTTTTGCTTTATTCTTTCTTTCACTCATGGCTCATTGGTCTCAACACCCTTAATTTTCCTTTGTGTTATTTTTCAGTGTGTTAAACTAGGTCCCATAACCATCATTGTTTGAAATACCATGTCCATGTGAGAAATTTTCATATATAACAATTAGTGTGGAACTAGAGTTTTGAAATCTCAATTTACATTTGAAGCCTAGTTCTCTTATCTCCCATAGTTCTATTATCCTACTCTAAGAGGTCATATCAATTTCCATGCCTTTAAGGTTCTAAAAACCTATTTTATTGATATGATCAAGCTCATGTGATTCATTTTCATATTTTGCACTTGGTCATTTGATGAGCTTTTGACTAACTTGTGTCTAGTTAAGGATATCAAAGAAAAAGTTATCTTAAAACCTTATTAGTTATAGCTATATAAGTTTAAAAAATTATAAGCTCATAGACCTAATCAGGGTTACAAACCTTGATTAAATCTATCAAGCTCAAACTTGACAAATCGAGTTGCAACTAAGGATTTTTATCTAAATGGGTCTACATTTTAAAATATCTAAGTCTCTTATAACTAATGAGGCTTCAAATCTTAATTAGGTATAGGGGTGTCATTTATTTTTCATTACAATTTTAATTGGGTTACGAATCATGATTAGGTTAGGTGAGCTTTCATTTAGAAAAATCCTTTATTATTTAGGATAATTTTCCCAATTATGTTAGGAGGGATTGGGCTTCATTTTTTTATTTGTGGTTAGGTTTTAGAACCCTAACTAGGTATTTGGGCCTTTTTTATGATTCAACAATTTTCATTAAGCCCCGAGCCCCGACTAGGTTATTAGGGATCTTAGGAGCCCATTCCTTAGTTAGTCAAGGGAAATTCCTAGGTCAGTGACTTTTTCCCCCACTGTAGCTCTTTGTTTATCAGTGTTTTACCTCTTTTCAGTCCTAATGCCCATCCCACTAGGCATCTACCCCATATTTCTTAATGTCTTTGGGCTTTTCTTCCCTAAACCTTGACCACTCTAATTCGATCTTTATCATCCACACACCCATCAAATAACTAGTCATAATAGTGTAAATCAAGAAAAAATACTTAACTTCTGATAATATATTCAAAAGCCCCACCATTTTAACTCAATATAAATCAAACATTTAGACTTGATTAGGTCTAATAGTAAGCTAAAAGGGCCCTCAATTCTATTTGGAATTTTAAACCTTGATTATAACAAGAGGGATAAATTTAAAAAGTGATTTTAAAAAAAAGAGAAAATTCCTACCCAAACCCTAATTATGTCAATTAGGCCTATTTTTTTACCTCTCAATGGTTTTTTGGAAATATCTTCTCACTCAGGTGTCAAAAAATCAAACCATTTGATTTTTAAAAAAAGTGACTTCATCCTGTATGCAATGGTACCCTCAATTTTACCTTGTGGTGTCTAGTTTAAAACTTGTTCATGTGTTAGTGTGTTTTTATTGTTCATTTATTTTAATTTCTTATTTTAACTTGTCTTTTAGTCTCTTTTCAGGAAATGAACAATGAAAGTGTCAAGTTTAGAAAGGGAAATAGGTATTTGGATGCATTAATGGAGGTAACTAGGCTTTTTGGAGGGAAAATCCTCCCCATGGAAGACCACACATTTGTATATCACTTTATTTTTACACTCAAATGGTTGGCTTTTCTTCTTCCATAAGAAATTTGGATCCAAATCCTTTCATTTTTCATGCAATTTGATGCTTTCATAGTGTAATTTCTCTACGTAGATTTTTATCCTACCATTATGGTGGCATATTTTGGATGTAACCAATTATAATAAACTCAAACATTTCTATCAACATGAAAATCTTGATTTATAGAAGATTTTGGAGGTTTATCTATATTTTGTGCCTATAAATCATGGTCATTTATCTTCCTCCCATCCTCTTATTATTCGTAGATGCTTGCATCATTCCCATGCTGATTGTGAACTAGCTAGTCACATGAAGGATTGATTTATGGATGTTATGTTCAAATGATGGCTTCAAATTCACTTTGCATAGCATAGACTTTTATTTTCTTTCCCTATTCCTTCTCTTTTTGTTGTTTTTAATTAGGTTTTTAGTCTAGGTTTTGAATGAAATTAATATGTTTGAACATTTGGATTGATTTCTATATTTCATCCATTGAATATTATTATACTATTGAATGTTAAAACTTGATATAATGAACTCTAAAATTAGTCGTAAACTCACTTTAAAATAAAACCTTGAAAATGTTGATTTTTATTAGATAACACTTAAATAAATGTTTGTTTATCTATTTTTTACACCTAAAAAAATTAAAAAATGAAAAATAATCATTATCTTGTACATTGTTTAACTACCCAAAACATGTTAGAATCATGTTTGGATTACACACTAGTGGGCCCCTTAAAATGGAATGGTCACAACAAGCCACTAAGATGAATATCAGTGCTCTTAGACTAGGTAGATATAAACTTTAGGGAGATTATCATGAATATCCTTTCAAGAGAGGTAAGTTGGAGGACTTGCTTATAATGTTGGCACGTGCTAATATGCATGTCAACACCCTTGATCCCAAAAAGGGTTAAACACTTAGAATTTTATATAGTAGTAGCATTATGCATATCTTTAAGCTTGTTCAAAGCAATAATCTTAACTTATCAGTCTCTAACTATATGGAATAACTCATCAAATGATTTGAAATTTTTAAATATAATGTATTCATGGAGAGGAGAAATAAAATTATTCTTAAAGATATCTTGTAACTCATTTTTTTCCATAGGATTTATCATCTTGACATGGTTTTATACCAAAGCACATTGGCTCATTGTATCCTTACCTGAGGTTTGTAATTTTCATGTAAGATAGTTTATCACTGATGTTGATCAAGAATTATGCTAAAAATTGATCTCCCAAAGGATTAAAATACTTAATTGATTGGAATGAAAGATCACAAAACCATTACAAAGCATAGTCTTTAAGACTACATGGAAATAACTTGGTCAATATTCTATCATTGGATGCATAGTCCAAACATTTGCATGAAAGGATCTAAGATGTTTTTCTAAATCACCTTTACCCTCATATAATGGAATATTAATTTTGATATTTCATTTATCATAGATCACTAACACTAGGCTCTCAGATTAATGAATCCCATCTAGCTTGTCCTAAAATCAGTCCTATGAGGGGGCCTCCCTAAGGTCTTTATTTAATGTGTCATGACATACTTCTTTTACCCATTTGGTTGTTGTAGACTATTCTAGTCAAGGAACCTTTATTGGTATGGTAATATTCAAAATTTGATTTGTCATTGTTCAAGTCTTCATGTCAATTAGAGGGAAATGTTATTTTTTTGTCTTGCTCATGAAGTTTTTTAGGATATTTCATGACATAAATACAAACTAACATTTCAAATTGTATCGGTATAGTTAAATCATCATTTTGGGTTTTATGTAAATGAGTGTAAAATTGATTTTAGGGGTTTATTACATGCATTTAACATTTCAAAAATGATAATAAATTACAATCATTCATTCCATTATTTAACATTCAATAGTCCATTTTTATAATGGAAAATACAAACAAGTAATCCATGTATATGATAAATCATATTGCATTCAGGCAATTCTTAGATTAACCTATTGATAAAAAAGGATAAAAGAGGGAGACGAGGAAAATAAAAGCCTATAATAATGAAGATAAATCTGATTTATTAATCATAACAACTCCATAAATTATCTTATGATCCAACCAGGACATGCACAATTGCATACAGATCCAATGCAAGCTTTTAAACATAGCAAACAAGAAAAGAACAACCACAACCACCATTTACAAGGTAGATTGAAAGTAAATAATCCCATAGTATTATATTAATCATAATGATTCATTTTAATAATCAAATTTGGATTCCACCATAAAATATCAATATGAAATTCACCATCATAATGGTAGGGGAGGATATTGAGGGAAAATTTAATCTATCAAAATAGTAAATTACATGAAAATTAAAGGTGATTGGCTCTAAGTGATTTGGAGTAACAAAAATCTAACCCCATTACAATATAAATCATCAATTCTATATAAAATTAGTCTTCATTCAGAAGGATTTTTTCTCCAAAACACCCAAAAACTACTATTAATACCTCCATCCTCTCCATTTTCCTTCCAATCCCACCACTTATATTATTCATTTCCTAAAAAAGACCAAAAATAAGTCAAATACTTGAATTTAAAATCTTGGATAGAAAAATAGAATACAAAAAAGTGAAAAGACTCTTAATTAATCATATTTTTTCAAAAATTAGGGAATCATTGCATCTAGGTTAGAACCACCTTTTTGTCAAAGAAAATGGTTTTAAAAACCAACACTGAATGTTTAATATATTGTGAAAAAACCAAAAATGGTTCAAAATTTCTCTCGATAGACCTAACTAGGATTTTACGCTTGATAGGGATTTCTAAATTTCTCTTTTTGAAAAGTTATAAACCTAGTTCTAATCAAGATTCAAAAGCCTTTGTTAGAACCCCACTAGGTTTAACTCAAAAAAATGACAATTTTTTTTTTTTAACTTTACTTTAATAATCAAATAAGACTATTCCCAATTAATATAAACTAATTGATCTTTAACTAAATGCATTTTGCATAATAAATTAGTTATTATTCACTTAGATAATGATCAACTTATCATATTAAACAAAATTACAAATTCAATCCATTACATAAGTACATCTACTGAATAATAACTCAACCAATCTATTGTTTATCAAGTACAATAATATAATGTTTTTACAATAGAGTGAATATAAATAAATACAATGTTTCATGGAATTAATGAGTATTCATAAACTTGTTATATGTATATAAACTAAAATCATGAGTAAAAGTCTCTATCGATTGATTGTTGGAGGAGAGGGAGAGCATCATCAAAGTGATTTTACACACCAACCATGGACTATATATCCCCCACATAATTCCCAACTATGGAATGGCCCTTCCTTCATGGATAAGCAGATGATAATAGTGTAGGTATTGAAAAGTCAACTAGAACCCATGCATTGTAATATTTTAACTACATACAACATATCATAAATAATTTCATTCTAACATGACATTGTGCATATGTGCATATAATCAAATAGGTGAAATGATAACATTTAATTGTATACATTACTTTGGCCAAAGTTTTTATATAGTTTAATGATCCATTAGATCAATCATAATCATACACATATTCAATTGAATTTCATTTAATTTAAGTATTAATGACTCTAAATCTATTCATGAGAGTCTTCTCATGATAATATTCCTTAGTGTCATTAATACCAAATTTACTAAATAATCCATATACAAGATTTCCATAAAAATCTTATATAGATTTAGTATTAATGTTACAACAATTAAATATAAGAAATAACTTGAAATAAATACATGCAATATAATAACAACTTAATATCTTCTATTAAACTTTCTAAATTCTAACACAACCCAAAGTCCATTATCCAAATAGGCAATATTGCATACATAATTATTTTCTAACAATCTTCATAATATTTAAGAATTTACCAATTTCGTAATAAACATCCCTGTTCACAAGTATTATAATTAAAATAATACAATTCAAGAATTACATAATAAATCTTAAGTTAATCAACAAATAATAAACACAACTTTTATTTGTTATAACCAGCAATCAATCATTTTCCTCATAATTATAACTAAAATAATATATTAAAAATTAATGATATAAGTCCCAGTTTGCATATGAATAAAACTATGCACTATAAACAAACATTTATTTACATACCAAAGTGTATATATATATATATATATATATATATATATATATATATATATATATACATATATATATACATATATATATATATATCTATATATATATGTATATATATATGTATATATATATGTATATATATATGTATATATATATATATATGTATATATATATGTATATATATATATATATGTATATATATATATATATGTATATATATGTATATATATATATGTATATATATATATGTATATATATATATATATATGTATATATATATATATATATATATATATATATATATATCAGTATGTCCACTTATATTTATATACATTTAAAACCCTTAGCCACTAATAAACTAATGGAATGATATATACATATAAATGGTCATATTTATACATATATGTGTTTTTATGAACTATTTATAGAGAGTATAATATCATCTTTATGTATAATCCATAATTACATATATATGTATTTATATATGTTTGATTTCATACTCATATCCTAAGTTCCCTACTTAAGAATATTAATTCATTAAACTAAAATATAAATCATATTAACACCATTGAGTATTTATAACCCAAATTTAAATACATTAAAACACAATAAAAAATAAAAAATCCTCTCTTTGTACCTTTTGGTACATTGACTTAATGAAGTCATTAATCTATCCACTTTTCACACATCCAATATATATAAGTAAATAATCTAACAAATAATGTTTACTCTTATCTTCACATAAGTTTATGTATATATGTCCAAGACATTATGACCTCTAATAAATCTTATACTACAATGCCAATCTTTTGAATAGAGGTTTATATTTCTCAACATAATATCTTAATAACAATTCTATTTAAAGAACATATCATAAAATATAATAACCCTATCGATTAATACAATGTAACTATAGTTTATTAACTCATACCTATTATGTATATCAATTGTGACCTTACACCATTACATAGTTGACTCATAATAATAATATATTCATCAACAACTATAAACTTGTATACACGATTGACAAGAAAATCATTAACACACATAGCCAACTATAAAATTTTATACACAATCGTGACTTAAACTAAGTTAAGTCAATTTATAACATTCAATCATTCTATTAAACATTTATAAAAAAATTGACTCACAGTTCAAAAATAATCCATTAAACATAGTCATTAAATAACCATTTTCACACAGTTGACTAAAATACATTCATACACACTTGATTCTGTAATATATGCTAATTCAAATAACCATCCCAAAAAAACATTCATTCATAGGGTTGATAAAGTATTAACACTCAGCCAAACAAAATCCAATGAAAACCAAGTTCATATACCCATAACCCAAGCCTAAGATAATATCCCAAGCCATTTAATTAAATGGATACATAGCCAACACCTAATCATTTATACACATTTATATATATAACCAATACAAAATAGAATTAATCCTATAGTATGAAGTTAAGTCAAAAAATTGTCCCAAACAAGATCAGACCAAATCAACTCACGGGTATTCATACATAGCCATTTCAATATTTAAATGAATTAGGATAAAACTCAATCAAATAGATAAACATCAAAACCCTATTTTGAATCCTTGAAAAAATAATTACTATAAGTCATTTTACAAACACACATCCATTAAATAAACAAAGTAAAGGCATACTTAGCCATATAATAACACACAAGAGTTTCATTTAATAGTATCTCTAACCTTCTATACTCAAGTTAGGCTTAATAGAACCATGGATTCAATTTTGTGGTGGAATTCCTCCTCCCACATGGTCAAATCCCTACTTCACCCTAGGGTTTCAAATTTTTAAATAAATATATTTTTTTTTAAACCCCATAAACATTTTGTTCATAGATTGTATAACATGATTATAGATTTTTAGATGAAATCCAAAAGAACCAACCCTACTTCCTAATGTCCCAAAGTATATTTTTTCCTTTAGTCTACAAAAAGTTCCTTTATTTTTATCTTCTTTCCTATGTCAACCTGGTCATTATCCAAAAATCCAAAACTCCATGTTCCTTTATTGTGTTCACAGTCAACTGCATACATTTTGAAAACTCCTAATATCATGTTAATCCATTCTCTACCACTCCAAGAATGACTTTCCATCAAACCAAAAATTATTTTCATGCTTCCCACATCTCACAACTCAACTGCCACACTCACAATCTATTTATTATTTCTTCCAAATTGTAGTCAAACCCTCATTATCCCAAGTTTGCATGGTTCGATTGAATAAAACCAACCAAACCAAATGATAACTTCTCAAATTAAGGTTAAAATCATAATATGTCAATAAACATAATAATAATTTTTAAATAAAACTCAAATACCCATCCATTAAACATTTAAACATCAAGATAAACATTAAATAAATCTAAGTTCCATTTTTAGTTAACTATTAGGTATTTAGGAACTAAGTCACCGTAGGTACCCCTTAAGTCTAGGTTAGATGAATATTATAAAATCATTAAGTCATATGATCAAAATGCAATTTAATTTTTTTCCATATAAGTAGTTTTTGTTGAATGCTTTTAGGTACCCTCTTGTATGATATTATGTAGACAACATAAAATAAAGTCATCTAAATAATGTATATAACGAAACTTTCCATAACGACAACCACATAATAATCATAGTCAATAGTCATAACTACAAATAAGACTAAATTACATATAAACACTAATCTAAACCATATTAATACATCCAATCATGAATTAATTGAAATTAAAGTAATCATGCATTTATTATTCTGCATGGTGTGTGTTGGGTTCATTATTGAATCTCTACACCTCCAATATTTTGATTTGTAGTACCCTCTTTGATGATATTCTTCCTCCATATTTGTCTATAGAGTAGAATTTTTCCTATTTATACCTCAAAATACAAATTAAAGTTAGCTCATATCTATGATAATCAATACAAATGATAACAAAGCACAATGATATTGAATAAGCATAATCCACATGCATATGAAACTCATGTAGAGCTAAACAAATCAAGTAATGAGTCACACAAAATAATCATTATTTATTTATCCATATATCAACATAATAAAAATAGTTTGCAACAAAAATAATTAAACAACATTAATCTCATAATATATGTTTAATAAGCAAATCAATTTTAGTGAGAAAATCAGGATGTAACATCCTCCCCCTAAAACTAGTCATTGTCTCAATGACACTTATTTCAAACTAAAGTTTAGAAATCAAATAACACATAGTAGTAAATCAAATAATAATAGTAAATACTCTAAACAAATAAATATGGAAATAGTCTATAGAACTCATCATAGTCCTCCCAAGTAGCACTATCCATTGAATATTAGTTCTAATGGACCTTGCACTGTGACACTTCTCTATTATGAAAACTAAGTTTGTGAGTGTAAAGTATTCTAATTGGTTCTACTATGACCACCCTAAGATCCATAACCTATAAATAATTATAATATAATACATGAGAAGGATCAACTACATACTTTTTAAGATAAGACACATGAAAAATATTATGTAATAGAGATAGAACTAGTGGCAAGACAAGCCTATACGCAACAAGATTGATCACTTTCAAGACCTCAAAGGGTTAAATATATCTTGGTGAAATTATTGATTTACCAAACTTAATCGAGCTCTTATGAGGCTTAATCCTCAAAAATGCTTTAGCACCAAAATAAAACTATTTTGTTTTCCTTTTTATATCAGCATAGCTTTTCTATCTATCATTAGATTTATCTAACCTTTGCCTGATTAACTTGACCTACTCCTCCATTTATTTAAGCATTTTAGACCAAAGAACACCCTATCTTCAATTTTTTTCCAATTTATTAGTGTGTTGATCATATTCATTGGTGTTTGGTTGGCATTGATGTCAAAGAGAGCATGTGGTACTAATGCATTATTGACAAAGTGATCAGATTGATGGTTTGAAGAGATATGGCACATTTAGAGGTCTATAAGGATAAATAAGAAGTTGTGAGGCATCCAAAGATGTCTTGGTGAAATTATAGTATGTCACTTACTCATTGAGAAAGAGAAACATGCATATTCTAGTTTAAGAGAAGCTAAATCATCACTGCACATCATTCAGATATGAATAAACTAGCAAATTTGTGCATTTATTTTAGGTACTTGAAAACTCAACTGAGGTCAAAGGATTTAGTGGAGATGTTTTCTATAGTATCAAGAAGGTACCTTAAAAATTTTTACTCTTGAAGCATTTTCTAGATCAATTTATAAACCTTCAAATTTGCTCTTGTAGACTATGACAGGCCAGAGAACATTAGGTTTAACTACGTTGAAGTCTAAGTTCACAAGCTAGTAGATCTAATGGTGAACATTCATCATCCATATCTTGATCCAAAGGTGCATGTGAATTAAAAATATCAAAGGTTCCTAATATTAAACATGGTTGTGATAAGTGTCTCTATCTCGTTAATCTATCAAAATATCAATGGTTCATGGGTATTCATACAGATAGAGATTGATGATGTAGGTTGAGTCAAAGAGTCAAATGTGTCAAAGGAACACAAAGCTACCAAGTGACATAACCATGGGAACTCTGATCTAATATCAATAGTGATAATTTCAATATAAAGATAAATATATTCAGAGGAGATTGTTGATGCATATTTTTTTAAAGTTTCCAGGGAGCATGAGATGAGATTAAAGTGATCGATGTTTAGTGTTTGAATAGTGATCGTTGAAATTTGAATATTCAAATAAATAAGAAAAAACTAGTACTTAGTTTTTAAGCTATATCTTTTGATCTAGAATGAATTCATTCATAAAATATAAATAAAAGTTGTAAAGGACTTCAAGGCACATCCAGAGAATCTAGTTAGAAGGTTTGAATGTTTGTATAATTAAAGATATGGATCTCTAAAGTTTACTATGTATTTGATCATATTCTATAAGTGAACCAAGAAGGATAACTAAATAGTTATTGATAGATCACCTTGAACCAATCCCCTAGAAAACTAAGCACCCCCTTAACTACCTTGAATCTTGGATGGGTGTTATTTGATCAGTTAGTGCTGGTCCAAACATTGGATCTTGTTTTATAGAATTATAGTCCATCTTGTAGGGTTCATGGGTTTTATCCCCCAATAGGGTTTCCCACATATATGATGTGTTCATGTGATATATTCTCTTATGTATGCTTTGGATGTATGTACTTTCATGTTTATATTTCTTGATCAAGATTGATATATGCTGAGTGTTTAAGAGTTGGGAATTGAATTAGATTATCTATCATCACTAATTCACCTTCCCCCTCTCAGTGATTGTGCCTCTAATAATTGGTATCAAAGTAGGACTTTCTATACAATTTTAACCATTTCAAGGTGATCTAAGGTACAATATGGGTGAAAATAGCATCATATTTGATAAATTAGTTTATCATGATAGTGAAGAAGTGTTATATAATAGTGAGGAATAAGTTGATCTAGAGTTGAGCTCATGTGATGCAGGAGCATCCTCACACTAGGAATGTATTTGTCATATGTTTGTTGAGTTTTAATATGTCTAGGTGTATTAAGTGAGTTTCCTCCATTTTCTGGGTTTTCTAATTTTTAAATTTGGCTAAATATTCTTTAAGCCTAAAAAATTGAGTTTATTGGGTGAATTATTCAGTGGTTTGAGTTTTCTTATGATAGAAGAACTGTTTTATGCATTTTGGGAGGTTGTTATGTGACGCCTAGGATAGGATTAAATATCTAAATTAAGAAATATGGTTATTGTAAGGGGATTTGTGTGTAAAAACAAAAAAAAATAGGGGATATGTATATGTGGAAGAAAAATCAAGGCGTAGGACGGAGACCTTTAGCATAAGACAAACACCAGGTGTATATTTGTTTTGATATATTAATAAAATGTGTGCTTCTTTTGAGTAGAAAATAGATTTGAGATTTAATATTGAAGAGGTTGTGTACTGTTGCAAATTGATTTTGAGATTATGCAGAATATTGGGCAGGATTGTTTGTTGTTTATAGGCAAGATTTGAATATAAAATAGTTTAAATGTTTGGTTCCTGTGAAGTTAAGTGATGGCTCATTTAAATTCTGGTCATTTCAAAATATATGGTATGCTGGGCACTCTAATGTATGAAGCTAAACAATGATTATGTACTCAGAGTGTTATGAAGCATTTGAATTATCAGCATTGAAAATAAATTTGTGTGAAATTGACATTTAGAGCCTCTATATTTCTTATGTTAAGAATTCGTAGCGATTAATCCCTGTTAAAATGGGTGGAGTTTAACTAGAATTATAGAAGAATTATTTATCATGCTCTACCAGCCTATTACCAAAGGACCTAGCCTCACATACAGTGCACCAATTTCAAATGTTTTGTGTCAATACTAGGGTGTTTCAAACCAACAGAGTCAAGCGATAGGTGAGTCACCCAGCTGCCTCAACTCCTTGGATGTGTAGACTCACTACATATTCAGATTTGGTCGACCCTTTACACAGACTATTTGGTATTAGAGTTTAGCCCTGTTGTAAGGTCATACCCTTTACACAGACTACACAGACAAGAGTAACTTCATACTTTTGTTTATGATTCAACATGCAGAACACTGTCCAGATGATGAAATGAATCTAGGTAACATTTTGTGTTTAAATAAAATATGTTGTCAACCACATATAGAATGAATCTTGTTTGCAGAGATGTTGTATTCCATTCCCTATTTGTAATATGAAATCTGTTCATCATTTAAATGTTTGTTCAAAGCATATAGTTTAGCCTATTGGATATATTCCTATTTTCACCATTTTGGTATCAGAGCCCAAGGGATTGTGATCCAAGCCAAAGAAAAGAAGAACGTGATTTGTGAAGAAGAGACAAGATGGCCATGAGAGTTAGGAATAGAGGTGGAGCTAGGGGAAGGAGACCTGGAGGATAGGTTGCACTGGCAGAAGAGATTAGGAACCTGACAGCTAGGCTACAAGACCTAGATATGGCTCAAAGAAGAGGCACTGACATGGGTGAAGTCAGTGATAGAGAAGAGGAGCCACTAGAAGATGAATTGGTGGTGGAAGAAGAAACAACTAAAAATAGGTTGATCAGAGCCATTATGAAGGTGAACACAAAGCCAAAAATGGAGGTTCCTATGTATGAAGGTAATTTGAATGTGGAAGAATTAATTGATTGGATTAATGCATTAGACAAATATTTTGAGTATGAAGGAATTGAAGAAGATGATAAGAAAGTCAGGTATGCCATGACAAGGCTAAAGAGCCATGCATCCCTGTGGTGGGATGGAGTGCAAGAAGAAAGAACAAGGAAAGGGAAGCCAAAGATCAGAAGTTGGGACAAAATGGTAGAAAAAATGAAAGCTAAGTTTATGGCTAAATATTATCAAGCCAATCCTTTTAAGCAATTACAAAATTTGAAGCAAAAAGAGATGTCTGTAAAAAAATACACTGAAGAGTTTTACAGGTTGACTATAAGATCAGGTCATATTGAAGATGACATAGAAAAGGTAGCTAGATACACTAATGGTTTAAAATTTTCCATTCAAGATGAGATTAGTCTTCTCATTCCTAAGACAGTTGAGGAGGCATATCAATTTGCCTTGAAAGCTAAGGAGAAGATTGCAAGGAAACAAACATCCTTCTCAAGAGGAAGGGTTAGGTCCATCATAGGTAGAGGATTTCAAGGAGGTAGAAGACAGCTGCAAACATCTCAAGAAGAGGCTAGCAGCTCACAAAGTTCAAGAGGTAGCTATACACCAAGAGGAAGAAGGCCATACCAAGGATATCAAAGAGGAAGAGGAAGATTCATGGGCAAATGCTTTAGGTGCAACAAGTATGAAAGACACAGGGCATATGAGTGTCTAGAGAACCCTTCTACCAGCCATGAGAGGGGTGTACATGTGACCTAAGGTGAAGAAAAAAATGAAGAAATTGTAGCAACTTATGAAGATACCCCAGAAGAAGGTGAGTCTCTTTTGATGAAAAGAATCTTGTTAAAACCAAATAAAGAAGTTATAGAACCACATCAAAGAAAAACTCTATTTAGAACCACATGTAAAAGTAAAGGAAAGTGCTACAACGTCATCATAGACAGTAGGAGTACTGACAATCTTGTGTCAACTGAGATGGTGGAGAAACTAGGCTTGAAGAAGGAGGTACATCCTACACCTTATCAAGTCTCTTGGCTACAAAAAGGACACAAACTCCTGGTAACTGAACAATGTAAAGTAGATATTTATATAGGAACATATAAAGATCATATTTTATGTGATATCATGCCCATGGATGTATGCCATATCTTGCTTGGAAGGCCTTGGCAGTTTGACAAGAAGGCCATACATGATGGAAGGCAGAATACATAAATGTTTGAAAAGGATGGAATCAAGCATACACTCACACCATTGAAAGAAGAGGCTGTTGCTGTTGTAGGATAGAATTCTAAAGTATCGATAGTGAGTGGTAAAGAGTTTCTACATCAAATGAAGAAGGAAAAGGTAAACTTTGATGTGATTGGTAAGCCGAGTGTAGTCACTAGTACTAAGTTGATTGATTTGCCTTTAGAGATTCAATATATGTTGAATGAGTACATTGACATTGTGGTAGATGATTTACCTAATGAGTTACCACTATTGAGAAGCATTAGCCATCACATAGACTTGATTTTAGGAGCAAATCTTCCAAACAAGGCTGCCTACAGGTTGACATCAAAGGAAAATGAAGAGATCAAGCACCAAGTTCAAGAATTGTTAGACAAAGGATTGGTAAGAGAAATTTTAAGTCCTTGTGATGTCCCCACAGTGTTGAGTCCTAAGAAGGATGGGAGTTGGAGAATGTGTACAGACTCCAAAGCAATCAACAAGATTACTATCAGGTATAGATTTCCATTGCCTAGAATTGATGATTTACTTGATTGTGTGAGTGGAGCTACATATTTCTCTAAGCTAGACTTGAAAAGTGGTTACCATGAGATTAGGATAAGAGAAGAGGATGAATGGAAAACAGCCTTCAATACCAATGATGGACTCTATGAGTGGTTAGTTATGCCATTTGGACTAACCAATGCACCAAGCACCTTCATGAGGCTGATGAATGAAGTGCTAAAGGAGTTCACTGGTAAGTTTGTGATAGTATATTTGGATGATATTTTGGTGTTTATTCAAACTAAGGAAGATCATTTGAAACATTTGAGGATGGTATTGAGTAAGCTACATGAGGAAAATTTGCTAATCAATGTTAAAAAGTGCAGTTTTCTGAAAATAGAGTTGATATATTTGGGGTTTGTGATTTCAAAAGAAGGATTAAAGATGGATAAGGAGAAGATTAAGGCTATACTTGAGTGGCCTACACCTAGGAGCACATATGAGGTAAGAAGCTTTCATGGTTTGGCTAGCTTCTATATGAAATTCATAAGAAATTTTAGTGGAATTGTTGCTCCAATGATAGATACAATCAAAGGTGATAAAAGAAGTTTTTGTTGAACTGAGTCTACTAATAAGAGTTTCGAATTATTGAAAAAGAAGGTAACTGAAGAACCAACCTTAACCTTACCTGATTTCAATAAGCTTTTTCAAGTAGAATGTGATGCTAGTGGAAATGCAATAGGCGCTATTTTAAGCCAAGATGGGAAGCCTATAGCATACTTTAGTGAGAAGTTAAGTGATGCTAAGAAGAAGTACTCAGCTTATGATCAATAATTCTATGCTCTTGTATAGGCTTTGTAGAAATGGAGGGATTATCTTTTGCCTAAATAATTTGTTTTGTTCACTGACAATTATGCTTTACAGTTCATTAGCAATCAGAATAAGTTAAATCAAAAGCATGTCAAATAGATTGAATTTTTACAAAGCTTCACATTCACTATTAAGCACAAGAAAGGACAATCTAACAAGGTTGTAGATGCTCTAAGTAGGATAAATCTGATCATGCAAGAGTCCCAAGTAAGTATTTTGGGACTTGAAGATTTAAAGGAGCTATATAAGGAAGATCCAGACTTCAAGGAACCATATGAAGCCTGCATGAATCCAGTGGGGGTTGATAGAAGTCCTTGGATAGATTTCATGGTCCAAGAGGTTATGTTGTTCAAAGGTAGCCAGCTTTGCATTCCCAAGAGTTCCATGAGAGAGAATTTGTTGAAGGAAAAACATAGTGGCAGCTTATCAAGACATTTTGGGCAGAATAAGACATTAGCACAATTGAGTGCTCATTATTATTGGCCAGGTATGGGTACTGATGTCAAGAAATTTTTTGAAAGATGTAAAACATTCCAATATACCAAGGGAAGTAGTCAAAACACAAGTTTGTACCAACCACTACCCATTCCAAATAGGCCTTGGGATTTAGTAAGCATGGATTTTGTACTTGGTTTGCCAAGAACTCAAAAAGGCCATGATTCCATTGTAGACACCGTAATTGTGTCTAACCCTTGTCATCCTCCCCTTAACCCCCATTTTAGTTTTCCACACCTATTTAACCCCTGTCGACCATTTTCCCACAAGCCTTGACCCTGGCAGCATGTAAAAATGAGCCAAGAGCTAAAGTTAGCCTTTTGCTCCATTATGCATCTGCCGACGTTGGTCACTTATCGGCTGACATCGACAGTCCTACTGACGTTGGTTATCTTTAACACTGCATTCTCGACCCGAATGCAGGAACCATTATCCGTTATCCGTTATCCATTCGATTGCCAATCCATTTCTCGATCGGTTATTGGACCTTCCTTTGTATCAATCAGCAAACCTCTTCATTCGAGGGATCAACCAATTCTTGCATCCAACCAATCTAAAATCAATCTCTTGCATTCTCTCTCTAGTACAGGTATTCTAATTTAGTCATCTTGCTGGAGGTCTGCTACATCGAACTTCTATGACACAGTGACAACATCAATCATGTCTCTGACTTTTATATTCATCGCGTAACAAGTAAGCGTTTATTCTGTGTTTTTATTCTGATCTCTAGTTATTGTTTTTAATTACTATCATTACCCAGATTTAGATTCAGACTATAGCCCCGACCTTACTTCCACTTGTATCACCTCTATCCACCCTCTGTAGAATATACATTCTGTAACTTTGCCCATACCCCTTTGCACATAAACCCCCAAACAATCCCTCTGACTCCTAAACCAGCTTCTTAAACCCTCAGACAAAAACATCTAACCTTTCTGCAAATCCTAAGACCCTGTCCAGACCCGACCAGATCCTGTCCAAAACTATTGCCCTGACTGACGCTGGTAATTACCCCTACCGATGCTGGTACTTTAATCGATGTCAGCTCCCTTCCCTGACCGACGCCGACACAGAGACCAACACTGGTGACTGTGCAGAGTAGTTTGCTGCATATCAGGTATGCATTTTAATTTTTGTCTTTTATTTGCTTTCATTTTGTCTTTCATTATTTCTACTTCAGTTAAATATTCTACTTTTTATTAGTGGGTTGATATCCCTTAAGGAAGTCTTCATACTTCAGGGATCAAGCGTTTGCTTGACAGCCCACCGTCTCTTCGTCTAACATTTTTTTGTGTTTAGTCTCTTTTTCTTTGTAGGTGTCATTCCTCCACAGCCAAAGAGGAGTACCTTCCAATGTCTGATTTCAGTGCGCATGACTATATCTGGGTATCTTCTAACCCTAGACCATCTCTTAGTTTCTCATTTCCATCTTTTGAATGTGAAAGTGAAATTAGCGTAGAAACATTCTGGCACGCCTGGTGGGACCCTAGGGCCTTCCTTGGGTTCTTTATTTCTTTCATTCATATAGGTGCATTAGGTTCCTTCCTTTTTGCCTCTTTCGTCTCTTCTAAATGACATCATAAGCAGGAATAAAAAGAACTTTTCTTTTCTTTCTTGCACTTCTCGACTAGTCAAAACTCATATTCTTCAACTCTTTCTCCATTCGTCTTCATATGAACAAAGATTTTGACTTGGGCTTAAAACACGTTGCACTTTCATTTTTGTTTGCTTGCATTTCTTAGACCACACTTAGTAATTAATAAACACATATTGAATTAATCTAGTCCACTTGATGTTACACAACCTAAACCACTTGCACAAAACAAACATCTTAACTTACCTGAGACAAGGCCCGACTGGGATTTCATCCCCCAGCGGATACCTTACCCATCCTGATGATCCTACTTGGATTTCATCACCAAGGGGAAAGCCCACTCTATTCTCTGGCAAAGTCTAATCTCTAGGGGAAGTATATTTTGGCTAAGTGGGCCCAGCTTATCACTGGACTTGTGAAGTGAGGGGAGCTTGCTCCTTAGCACCGGGCCTTGTACGAAACCTAACATAGACTTCTTGAGCACCATAACTAACTCAAAACCATCCATAGACTACTTCTTCTAGAACCCGACTCAAAAGCCAATCTTCCTCTACACACATTCTAAGGCATAAGCCACTATAATCCTAATAATTTACTCCTGGGGTATTAGGATCTGCTTGTTTTCTTCATCTTTTCTATTCTTATTTGCTTGTTTGAGCTTGTGAGGACATTCTTTCTTGCCTTGAATGGTTCTACTCGTAGTCAAGCCAAGGCTCTAGTTGATCACGTGAGGCATCACCCGCTTCCATCTACCCCGTCCATAACTAGTCCTATAATGGAGTTCCACTCAGAGACTGAAAGAACTCCTACTAGACCATCCCCGACCCAGACGCCTATTGTCCCAGAAGGGGACCAAGATTTTGCATGATTCTTAGACCTCAATGTCAAAGCCTTGCAGCACTATCTCATGAATAGCCAAATGCGAGACTCCTTGGGCAATCCAATCTACAAAATGCCGACCTCTCTTCTCGAAACTGCGGCCATATCAATAGCATCTGTAGTTCAACCTTTTGACACCCAGGCTATTGCCTCAACCAATGACCAGCCTTTGACCAACCATCCAAGTGTGGCCTCTCCCTCCATCTTTGGGCCCACTTCCACTGGGGTTTCGGCCCCCTATCAACCTCAGCCCACTCAACCACTTTCTAACCCCTTTCAGAATCTGGTCTTCTCTATTCTGCCTACCCTGGCCCCTATCAACACCAGGGTGGCTACCTATCCATTGGCCCATGTTACCACTAACCAACCCCCCATGGCAACATCGAGCCTAGCCGTGCCTTCTACCCAACCATCCTTAGTCTTCTCTTCTATCCCTACGACTAGTCATCCGTACATTGCGCCCTTACTAGTACAACCGACTATGTCATATGCCTCTTCTAGCCTCTTTCAAGCGCCTTACAATCTAGGGGGTGATCCACCCACCAATCTATCAGTAGATATCATCAAAATGCTGATAGACAAGATGTCCAGCCTAGAGACCTCCATTTTTGGCTCACGCAATACTCTCTCATACGAACAAATTTGCAACGAGCCCATCCATCCTTTCGTCTCGATCTGACCATATCCCAGCCAGTGGGAACTTCTTAAGTTTTCTCATTTTCAAAGCAAGGAAGACCCACAACAGCACTTACGGGCATTCAGACATGCCTGTTACCTTATCGCCCATGATGATGTGTTGCTTTTACGTATGTTTCCTATGTCTCTCTCAGGTGCTGCGCTTGATTGGTACAACTCCCTTACCAGCCATTCCCTCTTCATGTTCACTCAGCTGGCCCAGCTCTTCCTCGATCATTTCTCTATCAACATCACCAAGAAGGTCTCAATCACAGACCTCTATTCTATTCGCCAATTCGAGGATGAATCCATTGCTGATTTCGTTGCTCGATGGAGGGGCCTCATTAATCAACTCTCCTTTTCTTTACCCCAACCTGAACTTATTGAACTTTTCTCCCAAGCCTGTGTCAGACATATTTCTTCCACCTTGAGGGTTCAAACCTTCCGCACTTTTGATGAAGCCTTCATGATGGCCCATAAAATTGAGTTACGTGCCATCGAGGAGAATAAAGTCAAGTTATGGAGCAAGAATCCCAACTCCAAGACCAATGACCCCTCTTCTAAGCCTTCCTCATCCAATCCTAAATCTAAAGCTTCAGCAAACGTTGTGGTCATTAGATCTTCCTCCTCTTCGCCTTCAACTAATCAATCTGAGCCATCCACATCTTAGAGTGCCACCTGCCAATTTCAATAGAGATACATACAGTGATAGTATACTCCACTTGGAGAATCATACGCGTCTATGTTGGAAAAACTCATCAAACAAGGGGTCCTCAATCTCCCCCAGATCTGACCACCTCCGCAATTTGATCCCTCACGTGCCATCCCTGCGTGGTATAGGGAAAATGACTTCTGTAACTACCACCGTGTTAAAGGACATGACACAAGCAACTATAAAACCCTTAAAAACATCATCTAAGACATGCTGGAAAAGGGTGACCTCATCCTCGACAATCCCAATGCACCACCTAATCAGGGCATCGACATCTTCAAGCAACCATTCCCCAATCATCCACCAACTCAGAACAACATCCAGACCTTAACTGACAACATTCATGAACACAATATATGAACAGTCAATACGGTCTCGCCCTTCATTTCCAACCAACCTCAAGAGGTGAGTCCATCCATCAGTCCATCACATGTGGATGAACCTCTTTCTCCAGTTAGTTCTCCGTCAACCTCTCTCATCTTGGAGGATGCCTCGACCTTACCAGCACCACCAGTTTCACTATCCTCCTTCTTTCTGCCCATGAAGGACCTAACCCTTCCTACTCCTCGACTGTAAGTGGAGGGCACAATCATCCCTGCCCTTTACCCGCTTGAGGAGCCTCATTCTCTGATTTCTTCTCCACCCAGTGAAGAACCTGCCTCTCCTTCGTCTCCAACCACAGATGAACCTATCACAACTCCATCATCCCTAGGGTCTGATATTGCTACACCAATCTCATCTTCAACCCCACAACTATCCACATCTTCTCAAGAACCCAAACCTCATCCCACATCTTCTCAGCCATTTTCCCGACTAGTGGAGAAACTTGAACTTTTCCCTTCTAGGAAAGTGGAGCATCAGGGATTATGGGAGCGTCTCACATCTCTTCAACATGCCCATGCTCTCTCATCTCATGCAGCTAATCCTCCCATGGCAAAATCTCCCAAGACCTTTAACAAAAACTAGACTCCCATTTCTAAGCCTCAACTGACCCCATCAAAACCAAAACCCGCATCTACCCCATCTAAACCTATCAAGTCACTTGGCGTTCGCCCTGTCTCTAACCTCACTCATCCGCAAGTGAAGGTGGACCTAGACTAGACCTTGACCAATAGTAGTCTTCAACCCAAGTTATAGAAGACTGTTAAACCACAGAGGTGAATGCCTCCTCCTCCGTCATCATTGCCCTCCATTTTGGGCCCCCATCCTTCAACCCTGACCAGAGTCCTTCCCACACTGACTTTTAATCAAAACCAGTTGCCTCCTTTGCTTCCTTTTCCTACCACTAGCCTACCCTCTCCCAAAAGGGTGGTACCTCTCATGAAGAAAGTACCATCTCCTCCTGTCACCGCACCATCAATCCAAAAGGTGGTACAAAAGCCTCCTCCGACTCTGCCTAAGCAAAAGTCACCAGTATCGCACACATCGATGAGCACGGACCCTTTAGTGGGATCATACTCTTTGATCTTGCATCGACTTTTGTAGACTTCCAGCATAACCCTTCCACCCATCAGGCCTTTCCAACCTCTCAGGTCTAAGCCCTTCTGGTTTGACAACATGAAGATTTGATTATATCATCGTACACCAGGACATGATATCGAGACTTGTTATGCCCTCAAGACCATCATTCACCACTATCTAGAGAAAGACACTCTTCTATTTGAGGACACTCTCGACTGACCCCTGACTCCTTCTCATAACCCTCTGACCTCTTCAGACCCATCAACATTTCATCAGCAGACCACGACCCCTTCATCTCCTTCACCCCTATCTTCAAAATCAATGCCATTCACATAACCACCAGGTCACAAAAAGACAAGGCAAAGGAAAAATCCACCATTCCTTAGACCTACCCTTTCATCCAGCCACCTCAACCGCCCAAGCCTAAGATTTCTATCCTGGGCGCGCCTCAACCCTCTTCTTCTTCCTCTTCAGGGGTAATTCATGACTCTATGTTGAAATAGCTTCACCAGATGCCTGTGAATATGTCCCTTTATGACCTCATCCAAACCTTGCCCCAACATCGTCAAGCCCTCATTAGAGCCCTGTAGGCAGTGGAGGTTCAACCCGAGGACCCCCAACCACTTGCTGCCCTTATCCACTCTTTAGCCCCTATTGCCTCCATCACATTCAGCTATTCTGAGATTCCCACATCCAACATAGAAGATCAAGACGCTGCCCTCTTCATCACTACCTATGTTGATCGGACATGCATTAAATGTGTTATGATCGATGGAGGTGCCAGCATCAACATTATCTCCACCCATGCCTTTGAATAGTTGGCTCTTCCCAAGAATTGCATCTTCAAAATTGATGTAATCTTGCATTCCTTTAATGACACCACTACCATGACCATTGGCAAAGTCATCCTTCACATTCGCATTGGTCCACGCACAATCTCGAAGCTCTTCTATATCATCGAAGGAGAGTTTCAATACAACATCTTACTAGGCCGACCCTAGATCCATGCCATGCCCTGTGTCCCCTCCACCCTACACCATTGTGTGAAATTTGAGCACGATGGGCAAGTCCATACCATTCCCACTGACCCTTCACCCTTCAAAACTTGTAACACCACCTACCATCCAAATGACGTTCTCATTCCTATCAAGCCATCAACCCTGGCACACCTCCATCCACAGAAGCTTCAACCAGTTTGCAACCGGCGGTCGCCCTCACACCTTCCCTTCAAGCGAGGACCACAGATCCCATGGAAGACATCTTCCAAAGACTTTCATTGGGGGAATATCACTTTCTGGTCTTAGACATGTTCCAAACTCCACAAGAGTATGGACGCCTTCATCACAGCCCTAGCTATGACCATTGGATCGGGATGATCGTGCCTTATGGGCCTCCTCACCTCTGAACCAACCTTGTCTATGGGGGGCTTGATCAAGCTCCTACTGATTTCAATCCTCTTTCTTCACCTTAACCTTTCACATCAGACTTCTCATTTCTTGGCAACCCCACCTTTGCACACATTTACCTTTATAGGTGTGCATGGAAGGGTTTTAGCTTTGGACGCTATGAGCAGGGCTCCCATCAGCCCATCAAACCACTCAATGATGACGATGCCAAGAAACGGTATGGCTTGGGATATCACGACCCCACTCAGACCCCTACAAACCTTTGTCCCAAACCAACCATTGACCAATCTCCTCCAGGCTCACCCATTCCTTCTCCTTCACCTACAGAGTCTGTGGTTTCCATCCCCCCTAGTTTTTTTTCCATAAACACCATCCACTTGGAACCCCTAACTTATTAGCTCAATGGGGTCTCCAGGTCTCTCCCTCTCATTTTTCCTAGCATGGTAGAAGATGAGTTGGCAACCATTCACACTATCCATTGCATTGACGATGACGCCATTCTTTCCTACATGGGCACCGATGACTCTTTCATCCAACGCTCTCTCCCTTCTGAGACCCAGGTTATGTTAAATGAATCAACCATTGACATCAACCTCCCTTCTTCTGATGTTCCTCACATCTTAAAGATTAGACAATCTTTAGACGCTCAGGAGCAGCTTGACTATACCCAATTCTTCTCAGACCATAGCAAGGCCTTTGCCTGGACCTACCATGACATGCCTGGCATCGACCCCACCATCGCTACCCATAACATTATCATCAAACTAGAGGCTAAGCCTATTAGGCAAAAGCTTCGAAAGATGCATCCTCGCATTGCCCTCCTTGTCAAAGAGGAGCTTCAGAGCCTCCTTTCTATCTCCTTCATCTAGCCCATCGATTATCCGCAGTGGGTCTCTAACATCGTCCCAATCACCAAGGTGACTAGGGGGATCTAGATCTGCATAGACTATCATGACCTTAACCTAGCCTATCCCAAAGATGACTTTCCTCTTCCTAACATTGACCAGCTTGCTGATCTCACGGCCGGCCATGAGATGCTATCTCTCATGGACAGGTTTTCAGGATACAATCAAATCCTGATTGCTCTGAAAGATCAGCACAAGACCACTTTCATTACCCCATGGAGGACTTTTTGCTATCGAGTCATGCCTTTCAGCTTGAAGAATGTAGGCACCACATATCAGTGTGCCATGACCTATATTTTCCATGATCTCCTCCATAAAATCATGGAGGACTATGTGGATGACCTTCTCAGCAAGTCCAAGCTTTGCCATGACCATTTGACCATTCTCAAAATCATCTTCTCTCACCTTCTTCAATACAATGTCCACCTTAACCCCAAGAAATGTGTCTTTGAGGTCCTCTCCAGCAGGCTTCTTGGCTTTATCATTTCTTTTCGTGGCATCGAGATAGATCCTGCCAAGATCTGTGCTATCCTCGAGATGCCACCCCTGACCAATCTCAAGCAGCTTTGTAGTCTACAAGGGAAGCTCTAGTCCATTTGCCGTTTCATCTCACAACTTTCTGACTGCTGCCAACCTTTTCATCATCTCCTTAAGAAAGACGTCTCTTTTACATGGGATAAGGACTGTCAAGAGGCTTTTAAAGACCTTAAACACTATCTGGTCTCTCCACCAGTCCTCATTCCACCTAAAGATGATCAACCCTTCTACCTTTATATCTCTGTCACCAACCATTCGTTAGGTGCCATGATCATGCACCGAGATGAGCATCACCGTGAGTAAGCGGTCTACTATATCAGCCAAACACTGGTCGACTATGAAACTCAGTATACTCATAATGAGAAACTCTGTTTGGCGTTAGTCTTTGCCGCTACCAAGCTCTGCCACTATCTTCTTAACCACAAAACCTTTGTCATCACTCACACTGCCCCTCTTAAGTTTATGCACTCTAAGCCATATCAACATCAATGTATGGCTCGGTGGCTCATGCTGCTTGCTGAGTTCAACAGCAAATTCATCCAGCAAAAATCTATCAAGGGGCAAACCATCCCTGATCAACTGGTGGATGCCCCTCTTCCCAACAATTAACCTTCGCAGTGTGAGTTTCTTGACGAGTCTATCACTGTGCTTTCCACCGATGACACTGTCTACCAAATGACCATGTTCTTCGATGGCTCCAAATGTCAACTTGGTGGGGGTGCGGGAGTCATTCTCATCCCACTCGATGGTGAGCCCATGCCTTTGTCTTTCAAGCTCGACTTTAATTGTACCAATAATATTGTTGAATACGAGGCCTTAATTTTGGAACTTCAAACTGCCCTCTCTCTTAGCATCAAGTCCATCAACATCCTCAGTGACTCACAGCTTGTCATCAATCAAGTCAATGATTCATACCTCTATAAAAATGAAATTTTACAAAGGTACAAAAACCGTGCTGACATTATCCTTGCATCTTTTGACCATTACCTCTTGCAGACTATTCCTCGATCCATGAATAAGTTTGCTGACACCATGGCTTCTCTCACTTCGCATATCCCATCTTCCTCATCTGCATCTAGACTTTTTGTCACAATGCATCATGTGTCGTTGCCTTCCTATATCTCTCCTAACATTAATCATGTCAACACCATAGACTCTATCCCATGAGATGTTTGGTATAAGCAACTTGTGGACTTCTTATCTTTGTCTGTCATTCTTCCCAACCTCTATAACAATGCACAACAAACTTTTATCAAGCGTACTGCTCGCTATACCATGCTAGGGGGTCTTCTCTATAAGTGAGGCTTCGGCGGCCTCCTTCTTCACTGTCTCACCTCCACTAAAGCATCTCAGGCCATTAAGCAAGTCCACGACGGGATTTGTGGCAGACATTTTAGTAGGAATTTGGTTGCCAAGCGCATCCTTCATCTGGGCTATTATTGGCCAACCCTTCATCAAGACTGTAGCGACTATGTTCGGCATTGCATCAAGTGTCAGCAGCACTCTAACTTGCTTCATCTTCCTAGTCATGCCTTACAAGTCACTCAGGATTTTTAGCCTTTTTCTCAGTGGGGCATAGATCTCATTGGTGAGATTAACCCTCATTCGTCTCTTTGTCATCAATCCATCATCACTACCACTGAGTATTTCACCAAGTGGGTGGAAGCCATTCCTCCCATCTCCACAAAAGCCGACAAGATTATCGACTTCATCAGTAGCCACATCATCTGTCGCTTCGGTGTCCCTCATAAAATCATCACCAATAATGGCAAGTCCTTCAAAAACAAGACTGCCTAAAAACTCTGCGACTCATTTGGCATCAAGCTCAGTTTCTCTTTGCCTTACTACCCACAAGCAAATGGGCAGGCTGAGGCTTCTAAAAAAATCTTGACTAAAATTCTCATGAAGGTGGTCAGCGACACTAGAAGGGATTGGCATATTCACATTCCCTTCACTTTGTGGGCCTATCGCACTAGCATTTGAACCTCCATGGGTGCTACCCCTTTCTCTCTCATGTACGGAATAGAGGCTATCCTACATCTCGAAGTATAGATCCCGTCTCTCTACATCTCTCTTCATGACATTCTTTCTAACAATGACTTTCATCAAGATTGCTTAGCTCAACTTGAGTTACTTGACAAGCACCTTCTTGCTGCCCTTAACCATCTCCATGTCTATAAACATCGCATCAAGCAAGCCTATGACAAAAATCTACGAGAATGAGATTTCAATATCAGAGACCTCATCCTCAAAGAGAATCAGCACGTGACCAATATGGAGTGAAGTAAATGAGGCAAGTTTTCCCCTAATTGGCTCGAACCTTTCATTATCATGCACAAGTATGGATCAAGGATGTATCGTTTGTCTTCTCTCGATAGATGACCAGAACCTGAGCCTCTTAATGTGTTGCATCTATGACCATTCTACTATTAGTCGAGTACTCATCCACTTAACATTTATCTTGAGCTCGTCCCTTGAGTAATCCCCATCCTCTTAGTCCTCATTCCTTTCAACCCTACTCCCCTTAACAAATCCTATATACCCCTTTTATACAGTATAAATGCTTTGTCCTAATAAAAGGGAACCCTTGACCTTCTATAGTCTGGTCCATGACTCACATTTCTATCAAAACAAATCAAGATGTCAAAAATATCCAAGGTCACCAAATTACATCAAAAGGCAGACTGCTCCCTCGAAGGACAGTTGTACTATCATTGTTGTAGCTAATAGACTGCTCCCTTGAAGGACAGCTATTCAAAGCCCTTATATATAAAGCAAAATATAGACCACTCCCTCAAAGAATGGCTATGATTAACTCTTGCTACCAATAGCAATCTTTCTTAGCAGCTTCTCACATTGATCAACTTTGCAAATGACCACCAAGTAAATGACATCTCTATGTAGACTTCCCGCATTGATCAGTCTGCACCAAAAAAAAAATCATGGACTTGGCTTGTAGTTGTCTCAGGGTCTCCTATAAAAGGGGCAAAGTTATCTCTACCCTAAAACGGGTTACCCTATCCTCCTCCTATCACCTGTTCAAGGGACTTTGAGCTCACTTTAATGTCAAAGTGATTCGATTACCACTCTAACACAACATATGGTCAATGACATCATGCATGAATGGGGCTCTTGGTTTTAATAACCCCTATCTATGCTGTCATTTCTGGTCCTTGTCAATGAAAGAGCAATATGCCTTTCACTTTTTCTACACTTTGGTCACATTCAACTTCATCACTTGTCAAACCCAACCAAGCCAACCCAACATTTTCAGACCTGTCACATCATCATAACCTATTCACACTAGTTTTTATGGACACCAATACACATGGAAACTATCGACCAGACACAATCTATGTTAAGCATAAACCAATACTTGTTGAAGCATAAATAGACCTCAATTCATTTTTAGCATACGTCCATCATGACTATGGAAAATTGCTAGGGATGAAAGACCACATCACCAATGTTACAGAATACACCATTTGGAAAAGGCTGTAACATCTTTTTTCTCCTCATCATTTTGACCTTGACCAAGACCAGTCTATCGACCACTTTCACCACCTGTCTACCACTCGAACTCCTAGTTTCGAACTACATTGGTCTGAGGCCCTTCACACAAGGGCTATGTAGGTAGCACTCAGATGATACAATATCTTCTGGGGTTAGGTGGACCACCTTCATTTATTTGTCTCTCTGATGGACAAACCTTCTTTCCTCCTTTTGACCATGACCTTGCCCTCAACCAAGACCAATTCCATCCCTTTGACCCTTCCTCCCTAGAAGGGAGAACTACATTGGCCTAAGACCCTAACGACAGGGGCTATGTAGGTAGCACTCAATTGACATGGGGTCTTATGAGGTTAGGTCAGCCATTCCTTCATCACATTTATTCTATCACGTTCTTTCATCACCTGCCAATCACATCACAAACAATCACATATTTTCATAATCATTAACATTAATCATTTTCATCCATATCATTAATCATTAATCCTAATCATACATCCATCATCATATAAACACCATAATCTCATCATCATAATCCTAAACATAATATCAAAACATATATCAAATCAAAATAACATATAAACGCATCCATAACATTTTTCATAACACATCCATGATCAAAATCACATCATATATATATATATAACAATGTTTTATACAATCACACAATTTGTGCCTCTGTCTCTCTCTCATACATCTCACATCAACAGCTCACAGGCCGGTATATACATCAAAAATAAAAATCATAATCTGCCCTCAAGGCTGTGGCTGTGGTGGTGGTGGCAATGGCTGGGAAGATGCTGTATCCTCTCCCCCCTCTGATTTGTGTCATCTGCGAGACCCAAAAGCCATCACTCGAGACATAGATCTTTGTCTACTCTACTCTGCCCTCATCTTAGAGTATTGTTGTATCTGAGGGAACCCCTTGATGGCCCTCTCATAATACATGATCTCATCCAGCACATCACTATATCTAATTAGAGATACAGTTTGCAGTGGACCCATCAAACCTGCTACTATGCCCTGCACTAAACCCTATGGCTATGAAAACTCTGGCTGCACTGACACTGACTATGTGGGCTACTGAGCTAGCTACTAAGGTGGATACTGCATCGAACCCTATCCTCTCAAGCCCTATCTTGCCGATGCCTATGCCTGGGTTGCGGCCAATTGACTCTGCAAAATAGTGATCTGCCCTGTCAAAGCAGCCACTCGACCTGTCAACCCTACCATCTCCCCCTACAAACCTATGATTTGACTCTCCAAAATGGTCACTCATCCTCATGCTACATCCCTCTCCTGGATGCTAGCATCTCTCTCCTATCAGGCCACATCTCGCTCCCTGACCACTGCCTGTAGATCAATTTGTGGTCCTACCTGTACCCCTGTATACTGACCTGCCCACCATGTCAAGTAGGCCTCTGAACATCCTGGGTCAGCTATCCCAGGTCCTGCTAACAACTCTTCAAAATTTGGCCCCTCTATCTCCTTTGGCAGTGGGAGTGATGCCTCTATATCATCCCACCTGTACTGTAGGAATGTGGGAGGTACATTTTGTAGCAGCCCATACTGGCACCGCACTCTCTCTACTGGGATCCTCTCGAGCTCACCAACTCACCTACCTCTAACCCATCGCATGCTCTGAGTCCTGACCAGCTGCTCTCCTTGATCTTTAAATGCTGGATACACCAGATATGGTCTCCAAATGATATCTGCAGGGATCAGGGCCTCTAGTACCCCTCGGTAGTGGTCAATATTCTTGACCACTCTGTCCACCCGTGTCTGTGCCATCACCTCATGCCATCGCCTGAATCCAACCCTAAAGCTAGCCTGTATCACCACTGGGAGGCTGAGAGGTCATGTGACCATGATATGCTCATAAGCCTAATAATGCAGGAGGTGGCTGACACACAAGCTGTACTGCCACCGCCTGCTAATACCCCATAGCTCTCTATACACCTGGGCCAAAAAGACTGGTGCCCAAGCAAACACTGTCTACCGCTCTATCATATCTATCAAAACTCTGGTCATAGCAACTAGAAATTTGCCTCCCTCTGCATTTGGCAGCATGTAAACCATGATGCCTATCATCATCAAGATTGCCAGCTGATGTGCATCCTCATCTACAGCATAAAGGGGCTCATACGCAAAACTGGCTGAGTGATAACTCACCTCAGTAGCATGCTCTCCAAACAATGTCACCATCTAAATATCATGTGCCTCTCTCAAGCACACATATAAGTCTGCTTCGTGTACCGACAGTCATAAAATTTGGTATACATCCTCCACAGTCATTGTCATCTCTCCTATCAGCAAGTGGAAGGTGTTAGTGGAATGATCCCACCACTCGATTAGAGCCACCATCAGACTCACATCCCTCACCACCTGATAGTAGCATTACAGCCCACCTAGTCCTACTACGCTCATCTGTGCCCACTCCTCCCCTGTAATGTCCCGACGCATCCACATCAGCAATGTTGGCAGTCGATCTCGTAGCATCAGAGTCTGCCTCGCCTGCATCCACCCAAGTCAATCTCATGTTAAAAATTTCCCTCCTCTTTCTATTTTGACCAACTTATTTGACCATCTACACCTGACCTAACCTCTGGGAAGCCCTTGGTGTAGCTTCAACCCCTCAACTTGACCATTTTTCATCCCTCTTTTGATCAAGTAGCCATCGACATCGATTAGCATGCCGACAATGGCACTCACCTAACCGACGTCGATCAATTAGTGACTGACATCAACATGTTAGTGACTGACGTCAGTCGCTGGTCGACTGATGCCGATCGTTGGTCAGCCAACGCTGGTGAACACACCGACATTGGTGACTAGTTCGGCCCTAGGGCTGAACAGGGCGAGCCCTAAATTTAGGGCTTCCCCATTTCTACCCCCCAACCCCCCCCCAAAACCCTCTCAATAACTCATAACCTATCCTAAATCCCTCCCCCACCTTCTTAGTTACCCTCCCCCCTTAATTTCTACCTAAATTCACAAAAATTTCAAAAAACAAATAAAAACAAACATCTAACTAAATAGGGCTTAGATACCCTCCTACCTCGTCTCAGCATCACTGACGTGGTGGCACGATGGGTACCACTGGTGGTGGACCTCCCGCAGGTCCTCTACTACCCTCTGCCATCACTTTTGCGTCAAGCTTCTTGGCCCACACATGTCTCTATAGCTTCCAATTTCTCTCCACGCATCTCTCTCTCTCCACCAATGCTTCTTTGACACCTCACACTGCTCCTCAGTCAACCTAGTGTCATTTTCACTCACTTGGCTCTAGAGCTCTTTTCTCTCAGTCAACTAAATCATAAATGACTTCTGGTTGGCCACTAATCTAATTTTGTCAGATTTGACAGGCCACTGATGTCGGCATAAGCATGCCCTATGCCATCAACATCGACTGATATCCTGCTGACGTCGGTCCCTTTATGTCTCCGACGTCAATTTTATCACCGACATCGGCAACGTTCAAACCTCCTTTTTTCATCACGTTGCCCCAAAATCATGCCCTCAATCAGTCAGCCCTCTAGTATAAGTCATTTTGGCCCCCTGGGGCACACTTGAGATCACTTTTGCCTCCATCCATCGACCACCAAACCTTGGAGATCATGACCATCTCCTCTAATTGTGACTACTTCCTACGCGATTTTGCCTTGGTTGTTTTTGCATGTATGCTACCTTATGATTGGTTAGCAAAATTATGCACACACTTTTGACCTTCACAAGTATAAGATCATAAGCCAGTTGATCCCCACTACTTGTGACATTTTCGTGTTTTCGAGAGCACTTCCTAAGCCTGGGATACCTGGAACACGATGACCATTAGAGCTTCAGCTTAGATTGAATAACCCAATTAGCAAACGACTAAATGCTGGGGCCTGGTTATTTCAATTTTGACACTCCTTGACCCTCGACCTATGACAATTTGACTTGACCATCCTCATGAAGTGGTGTACGTCCAATCATGACTTTTGCAACATTCTCACTCTATCTTCACCCCTTTTTCATCCAATCTTTGTCAAATCAGCACCTAATTCTAGGTTCCCTTCTCTCGATTCCTACTTTGAAGGGGAATACCTCATCCATAATCGGGGCAACCAACTCTCCTATTTTTGTCTTGCAGTTCACTTGAATAACCAACAAGATGGAATCGACCTTATCCCACACTTGGGGAAATCCACCTCCTATTTTTGTCTTGCAATTCATTCAAACAACCAACAAGAAGAATCGACCTTATCCCACACCTGGGGCAACCAACTCCTATTTTTGTCTTGCAGTTCATCAAGAACAACCAACAAGACAAAAAGGGGCAAATGTAGACACCGTAATTGTGTCTAACCCTTGTCGTCCTCCCCTTAACCTCCATTTTAGTTTTCCACACCTATTTAACCCCTATCGACCATTTTCCCACAAGCCTTGACCCTGGTAGCATGTAAAAATGAGCAGAGAGCTAAAGTTAGCCTTTTGCTCCATTCTGCATCTACCGATGTCAGTCACTTATTGGCTGACGTAGGTAGTCTTGCTGACATCGATTATCTTTAACACTGCATTCTTGACCTAAACGCAAGAACCATTATCTATTATTTGTTATCCATTCAGTTGCCAATCCGTTTCTCAATCAGTTATCGGACCTTCCTTCGTATCAATCAGCAAACCTCTTCATTCGAGGGATCAACCAATTCTTGCATCCAACCAATCTGCAATCAATCTCTCGCATTCTCTCTCTGATACAAGTCTTCTACTTCAATCATCTTGCTGGAGGTCTGCTACATCAAACTTTTGTGACACAGTGACAACATCAATCATGTCTCTGACTTTTATCTTCAGCGCATAATAGGTAAGCGTTTGTTCTGTGTTTTTATTCTGATCTCTAGTTATTGTTTTTAATTGCTATCATTACCTAGATTTAGATTCAGACTATAGCCCCGACCTTACTTCCACCCGTATCACCTCTATCCACCCTCTACAAAATATACAATTTGTAACTCTGCCCATACCCCTTAGCACATAAACCCCCAAACAAAAACATCCCTCTGACTCCTAAACCGGCTTCTCAAACCCTCAGACAAAAACATCTGACCTTTCTGCAAATCTTAAGACCCTGTCCAGACCCGACCAGATCTTGTCCAAAACTTTTGCCCTGACTGACGCTAGTCATTACCCCTACCGATGTTGGCACTTTAACCGATGTCAGCTCCCTTCCTTGATCGACACTGGCACAGAGACCGACACCGGCAACTGTGCAGAGTAGTTTGCTGCATATCAAGTATGCATTTTGCTTTTTATCTTTTATTTGCTTTCATTCTATCTTTCATTATTTCTACTTCAGTTAAATATTTTTCTTTTTATTAGTGGGTTGATATCCCTTAAGGAAGTCTTCGTACTTCAGGGATCAAGCGTTTGCTTGACAGCCCACTGTCTCTTCGTCTAACATTTTTTGGTGTTTAGTCTCTTTTTCTTCACAGGTGTCATTCCTCCACAGCGAAAGAGGAGTACCTTCCAACGTCTAATTTTGGTGCGCACGACTATATTTGGGTATCTTCTAACCCTAGACCATCTCTTAGTTTCTCATTTCTATCTTTTGAATGTGAAAGCGAAATTAGCATAGAAACATCCATATTTGTTATGGTAGATAGGTTTTCAAAGATGGCTCATTTTATTCCATGTTCCAAAACAAGTGATGCTACTCACATAGCTAATATATTCTTTCAAGATGTTGTTAGATTGCATGGATTGCCTAGAAGCATTGTTTCTGACAGGGACACCAAATTTGTTGGACATTTTTCGAGAACCTTATGGAAGAAATTGGGAACATAATTGAGTTTCAGTTCAGCCTATCATCCCCAAATTGATGGCTAAATAGAGGTTGTCAATAGGAGCTTGGGCAACATCTTGAAAAGCTTGGTAAGTATGCATCCAAAATAATGGGATCTTGCACTTGCACAAGCTGAATTTGCCTATAATGATTCTCCTAATAGAAGTACAGGATTGAGCTCATTTCAAATTATGTATGGAATGCATCCAAGAGGTGTGTATGAGTTAAGAAATCTAAGTAGCATGGAAACAAAGAGTGCTGATGTAGAAGAATTTGCCAATGCCATGCAAAATTTGCATGAACAGGTAAAGAAGAAACTTGAAGAAAACACCATCAATTACAAGTTAAGAGCATATCAAAAGAAAAGAGAGGTCAATTTCTGTATTGGAGACTTTGTTCTTGCTCACCTCATAAAAGAGAGGTTCCCAAAAAGGGAATACAACAAGTTAAAGGTAAAGAAAATAGGACCATGCAAGGTAATAAGGAAGTTTTCAAATAATGCATATGAAATAGAATTGCCAAAGGGGATTGGAATTTCTCCAATCTTTAATGTTGCAGATCTATATCCATACAAAGATGAAGGACAACCAGCCAAAGAAACTGAAACAGGGGTAGATGAAGTTATCCAATGGGAGCAGCAATTACCAAAGGAAGTGCCAAAGGAGATTGAGAGCATTTTAGACAAAAAAAATGGTTGAAAAGACAAGGGGCAAAGAATATTTCCAATATCTAATTAAATGGAAGAATCTATCAGATAAAGAAGCAACATGGTTGACTACAAATGGCATCCTTAAGCTGGGCACAAGCGTAGAAGAACTGTTGAAGAAAAACAAGTGAAGAATACTTCTTTTGCTCCTTGGAAGAATGATGCAGGAGCATCCTCACACTAGGAATGTATTTGTCATATGTTTGTTGAGTTTTGGTATGTCTAGGTGTATTAAGTGAGTTCCCTCCATTTTTTGGGTTTTCTAATTTTTAAATTTGGCTAAATATTCCTTAAGCCTAAAAAATCGAGTCTGTTGGGTGAATTATTCAGTGGTTTGAGTTTTCTTATGATAAAAGAACTATTTTATGCATTTTGGGAGGTTTTTGTGTGATGCCTAGGATAGGATTCAGTATCTAAATTGAGAAATATGGTTATTGTAACGGGATTTGTGTATAAAAACAAAAAAAAATAGGGGATATGTATATGTGGAAGAAAAAAGCAAGGCGTAAGAGGGAGACCTGCAGTGTAAGACAAACACTAGGTGTATATTTGTTTTGATATATTAATAAAATGTGTGCTTCTTTTGAGTAGAAAATTGATTTGAGATTTAATATTGAAGACGTTGTGTACTGTTGCAAATCAATTCTGAGATTATGCAGAATATTAGACAGGACTGTTTGTTGTTTATAGGCAAGATTTGAATATAAAACAATTTAAATGTTTGGTTCTCGTGAAGTTAAGTGACGGTTCATTTAAATTTTGGTCATTTCAAAATATATGGTATGCTGGGCGCTCCAATGTATGAAGCTAAACAATGATTCTATACTCAGAGTGTTATGAAGCATTTGAATTATCAGCATTGAAAAGAAATTTGTGTGAAATTGACATTTAGAGCCTCTATATTTCTTATGTTAAGAATCAGTAGCGATTGAAGCCTATTAAAATGGGTAGAGTTTAACCGGAATTATAGAAGAATTATTTATCATGCTCTGCTAGCCTATTACCAAAGGACCTAGCCTCACATACAGCGCACCAATTTCAAATGTTTTGTGTCAATACTAGGGTGTTTCAGACCAACAGAGTCAAGTGATAGGTGAGTTGCCTAGCTGCCTCGACTCCTTGGATGTCTAGACTCACTACATATTCATATTTGGTCAACCCTTTACACAGACTATTTGGTATTAGAGTTTAGCCCTGCTACAAGGTCATACCCTTTAAGTAGACTACACAGACAAGAGTAAATTCATACTTTCGTTTAGGATTCAACATATAGAACACTGTCCAAATGATGAAATGAATCCAAGTAACATTTTGTGTTTAAATAAAATACATTGTCATCCACATATAGTATGAATCCTATTTGCAGAGATGTTGTACTCCATTCCCTGTTTGTAATATGAAATATGTTGATCATTTAAATGTTTGTTCAAAGCATATAGTTTAGCCTGTTGGATATATTCTTGTTTTCACCATCATGGGTGCTCTTGGTGAACTGAAGGAGTAAAAGAAGAGGAATTATCAAATGATTAATATGATCAAAGGTCTTGAAGTATAAGTTATTTCTCTTAAGGGAAGTTTGTTATGCAAGTCTGAAAGAGAGGAAATGAAGAATTAAGAATAGATCAGGCTCAATAAGGAGCTAGAATCATTGAAATTAAGCTCAAAATCAAAATATGATAAAGAGAAGATCAACATTATTGACGATCAATTAAAGGTTACAAAGATAAATCTAAGTTTAAAAGAGGAAGAATGCAGACACCTCAAGACTCAGTTATAAAAGACAAATGCCAAATTGAATTCAAAGCAAGGTCATTAAGTTGAGTTGAAGTCCAATCTTGATTCTATAAAGATTATTAAACAAGTATGTATATTGAAAGATGACATGGCCAAAATAGATAAGGAGGATAAGAAGACCATCAAAGATCTTAGAATCCAATTAGAGGCTGCAAGTTTAAGCATGAGAGCTAAAAAAGATGGATGTGTTTAATTGAAGTCTAATATTGTTTTCCTAAAAGATGAGTATGAAAAGATTATAATCAAGATAGGTAAGATTATATAAGAACTAAATAAATCAAAACAAGGCAAAGAGGATGGTAGCATGAAAGACAACAAGTCAAATCAGGTCAAAGACAAAATGAAGAAACCAATCAGACAACCAAATGCTTCAAGTTATGCCAAATCTTTTATGGGCCATTTTTTTTCATCTTGTTGGTCATAGGGCAAAGAAATATGTAAAAATAAGTAATCGATCAAAGGGAGATAACGTTCATATTCAAACAAAAGGTATGAAAGACATTGTTTGCTACAATTATCAAAAAATTGGTCACATTTATAGGTTCTGCAAGCAAAGACCATCAAGTCAAGATAGGTTAAATCAAGATCTTATAGTTAAAGAAAGAAGACAAGCTAGACAGATCAATGTAGTGAGATATTCATCCCATAGTCATTTTTATGCATGCAATCAATTTGGCCACATTGCTAAAGAATGCAAGAGGATAAGAAATTAGTCAAAAAAGATCACAATCATCATAAAGAAAAAGGTATGAATGATCTTTTTTGTTTCATATGTCATAGAGTTTGTCACATTTCTAGGTATTTCAAGAACAAGTTGAATTATTTCTCAAATCTCAATAAGGTATATGAAGCTCTTAGTGTGCAAGGAAAAGGTCATAAATGGTTGTGGAAACCTAAGATTATTAGTAGAGATCATACTAAAACCAAAGATGGTTTATTTTCCATGATGGAAATGAAGGAAAGTCAAGAGTTTGTGTTGTCTACAAAAAATAATGAAGTCAAGGATCCATTCAAAGTCAATTTGGTGATGACGTAGGACTATAATTCAAATGAAAGTATGAAGATATGGGAGTCTCCTAAGTTTTGGTACTTTTAGTCTCATTATGTCAAAGGGGTGTATCTCTCTAAGTTTCAAGGAAACACTTGATAGAAAATAAGCATGGTGGATGCTTGTTAAGATTTGATTGATGTCGTAGGACAAGAAATGTCATAAGTATGAATATGTTGGTTTTGAAGGTCTGCATGTAGAGAATGAAGATCTCCAGGTGTATGATTAAGGATAATGTGTTATCAAGATATTATATTCCATAAGAAGACTAAATACAAGGTTGATATGGAGTATGAGGAGAATGTGTTTCCATATCTTTGATATCATGAAGAAGGTCTCAAGAGTTATATAGATAACAAGCGTTGTATGCCATGGAGTTATGGGGAGATAACTCAGATAGTTTGAAAGGCTTGAAGAGTTGTGCATGATGTGAGGGGGAACATATGTGAGATGTTCTAGTCTTGGTGGAGATTTGAAAAAGAAATTTATAGTTGTGAATTCAATAAGATTGATATGATGACTTGATCAAACCAAGTCATATGTTTTGACAAGGTATTGAATCTTCATGCATAATCAAAGAGAACTTGTGATTTTTATAGGTAGATAGGTCTAAGGATCATAAAACCCCAAGTTCATATTGTTATACATAAAATAATAGATGAAATGAGATGGAGCTTGATGTTATGGGAAGCTTTCAAATCTCTATGGGTAGTTTATCAAGTCCAAAGATTAAAGAAGTCCAAGTTTAGATTGGTGCATATCAAAGGGCGAGTAATTTATTCATATGCTTGAAAGTATTTAAGTATCATGAGCATCTTAAATAGTATTTGAATGCATACATGATGTTGAAGAATGTTTGTTGGCATGTTGAGGAAGAGACCCTTTATCATTTATGTCAAAGGGGAAGAAAGATAAAAATGAAGAAGTTCAAATGAGTAAGAATTAATTATAAGGGTCTTTTTCCATCAATAATAAAGGGGGAGATTGTTAAGCATAGTCATTGATGTTTGGTTTTCATTGATGTCAAAGAGAGCATATGGTACTAATGCATTAATGATAAAGTGATCATATTGATGGTTTGGAGAGATATGGTGCATTTACATGTCTGTAAAGACAAAGAAGAAGTTGTAAGATGTCTTGGTGAAGTTATGGTATGTCACTTATTCATTTAGAAAGAGAACATGCATATTCTAGCTGAAGAGAAGCCAGACTATCACTACACATCATGTAGATATGAATGAACCATAAATTTTGTGCATTTATTTTAGGTACTTAGAAATTTAATCAAGGTCAAAGGATTTCATGGAAATGTTGTCTATAGTGTCAAAAAGGTACCTTAAATTTTTGGACTCTTGAAGTGTTTTCTACTTCAAGTTATAAACCTTCAAAGTTGTTTTTGTAGACTATGATGGGCAAGATAACATCAAGTTTAACTACGTTGAAATCTAAGGTCACTATTCAATAGATATAATATTGGGTGTTCATCATCCAAATCTTGATCCAACGGTGTGCATGAAGTTAAATTATCAAAGGTTCTTAAGATTAAATGTGATTATGACAAGTATAGCTATCTCATGAATTTTTTAGAAGATCAACAGTTCATGAGTATTCATATAGATAGAGATTGATGGTGTGGGTTGAGTCAAATGTGTAGAAGGCACACAGTGCTACCAAGTGACACAATCATGGGAGATCTGATATAAGATCAATGGTGAGCATTGTAAGATAAGTATTGAGCTAATCAAAGAACATCGATGCTGCATATTTATCCCAAGTTTTTAGGGAACATGAGATGAGATTAAAGTGCTCGATGTTTAGTGTTTGAATAGTGACCACTAGGAGTTTGAAAATATATGGTTACCAAGACTACATTTTAGACCTTGACACTAGATATGGTTGTGGCCATGTCATTCCTAGTGTTTGTATTAGGAGTGTAAGAGATGCTTTGGAACAAGTCAAACGGGAGTGGATACCTATAGAGGGGGCTAATTCACCAAATCTTACCTATGAGATGCTTGGTGTTTGATGGTTGTTACCAAGATCAATAGTGACCAGTGGAATTTAAATATTAAAAAGGTACTAAAGGATTTACCCATGTGATTTAATCATATGGATATGTGAAATATTTGAGTTATAGCTTTAGAAGTTTGAGACTATGTTTTTTTGTATTTGAAGACCTGAAGAGCAAGAAGACCTAATTGGTAGGTTGAGTGTTGAATTGGTGTTCTAGGTGTCCTAGACCCATATGGGAGTAATAAATGAGATATTGGAAATAGGTTTGATATGTTATAATCATTGGTAAAATATGAATATGGTCTAATTAGTCTCACATGTAACATGTGAGTATGAAGCCCTGATTGTTTTAGGTCTCACCAAGGCCTAATGGTGGTTTGGGGATAATCAGGTAATGACCAACCTATCAAGATTTTTTTTCTCACATGTAACATGTGTATGTACCTATGTTAAGTGTGTTTCAAATATTTATAGCATCTTAGTCGACCAAGATGGGTTAAAGGAAGAGAGTGGTATAAATACAAGGCATAATTAGACTAATTGTGCTAGTTATGTGTGGAGATTCAAGTGAAGTAGACAACCTTTGAAATAAAAGGTACAGGTTAGTGAGGACCATCAAAGAACAAATAGGATTATTCATTCTTATTTGATCAAGTTGATGCAGGAATACACATAGGCCATTGGAACTAATGAGCCTAGAAGAGGTAGTTTGAGCGAGTTAGCCCTAGAGGCAATTTGAGAGAGAAGAGTGAAAAAAAGGTGATAATCAACAATTTAAGAGTATCAATAGGTTTTTAAGGTTATATATCTAAGGTAGTTGATTGTGTGCTTGGTTGCCTAGGGTATTGGTTCATCTTTACAAGGTAAATCTTGATAAAGGTATAGTCATTATGGGTGCTCAACTAGATAGGAGTAGTAGTTCTTTGTGAGATTGGTGTCTCACTAAACTAAGGGATGGGTGTTCCTTGATTAGTTAGTGTTGTTCTAAATGTTGTATTTTGTTTTATAGGATTTTAGTCCATCTTATAAGGTTCAGTGATTTTTATCCTTCAAGAGGGTTTTTCACATATATGATGTGTTCATGTGATGTATGTTCTTATGTATGCTTTAGATGTATGTGATTTCATGTTTATGCTTCTTGATCAAGATTTATATATGTTGAATGTTTAAGAGTTGGGAATTTAATTGGATTATCTAGCATCACTAATTCACCCCCTCCCCCTCTTAGTGATTTTACCTCTAATATGGTATCCAACAACTCCTTTCGTATAATGCTTCAAATGGATCCATCTTTAAAGCTTATTGGTAATATTTATTATAAGAAAACTATACCAATGGAAGATACTCTTCCCACTTATATTTTTGATCCATGCAATACTTTCAAATAAGACCTTCTAGAACCTAATTTACTCTCTCTATTTGTCCATCCATTTGTAGAGGATATGCAATGCTGAAATTCAAATGTGTCCCCAAAGCTGAATTTAGAGTCAACCAAAACCTAGATTTCATCCTCTAATCTCAATCAAAAATGATTTCTCTATAAATCCATGTAATTATTACACCTTTTTCATGAATCTTTTTAGTCAAATTACTTGGTATGAAGTGTGTTACCTTGGTTAGTTTTTCAACTAGCACCAAGATCATGTCATGTTAGTTTAGTGATAATGGAAAACCTTAGACAAAGTCCATACTAATTACCTATCACTTCCATTCCAATATATCATGAAGATATAACAATCTTGTTGAATGCACATCATCATCTTTCACACACTGAGACTCCAAACAATGAGGCATAAAATTCTCTTCATCCCTTTTGATTCCTTTCCAAAAATAAATAGGTTTTATCTCAACCATGAGCTTAGTCACTCCAAGATGACCTGAATAAGGAACATTATGCAAGTCATTTAGCATTGTGCTCAAATTCTCTCTATTAGGTACATACATTCTACCATTGTACCTCAAAATATCATCATTATCTAACTTGAATCTTTTGAACTTAGGGTTTTGAGCATCTTCTAACAAAGATTTCTTAACTTGATCATAGAATTCATCTCCAAGGATAATTTAACAACTTGATCATGAAAGGTACTTCAAATAGTAGCCAAAGATTCTATATTACTTATATGACTTAGGGCATTAGCAACTCTATTTTCCTTACCCTTGATGTAGATAATATCAAAATCATAGTTAGATAAGAACTCTAACAAACATTTTTTATGAAAATTTAAGTTTAGTTGGGTGAATATATATTTAATACCCAAGTTTTGATTCTTGAGCTCAAACCATTTCCCCAATAGATAATGCCTCCAAAATTTTAAAGCATGCACTCTTTCCACAATTTCTAGATTATGTGGGGAATAAGTTTCCTCATATTGTTTAAGCTACATGGATTCATATGATAAAATTGAACCATCTTGAGTAATAAGTCCTCTATGATTATCCCCATATGCATCAGTGATTATTGAGAACTAACCATTAGGATCAAAAACTCTTAGCATAGGTGTTGATGTAAGCCTCCTTTTTAACTCCTAAAAATATTTATTGTACTTATTCGACCAAACAAAAAATTTATTCTTCTATTGAAGAGAGGTAATTAGGTTAACTATTTTTGAGAAATTTGGAATAAATTTCTTGTAATACCCTACTAGTCCCATAAAACTTCTCACCTCATGCACTTTTTTGGGTGTTGGCCACTCCATTGTGACTCTTATCTTCATCAAATTAATTGAATTCCATATGCAGAGATAATGTGTCCTAAATATTACACTTTCCTCTAGAAAAATTCACATTTAGACAATTTAACATAAATTTTGTACTTCTTTAAATGTTGTAACACCAACTCCAGATGTTGTAGATGTTCTTCCTCATTATTAGAATAAATGAGGATATCACCTAGAAAAAATAACACAAAGTGATCCAGATATTCCCTAAACACACTATTCATGAGATACATGAATGTTTCTAGAGTATTTAATAACCTAAAAGGAAACATTGTAAATTCATAGTGCCCATACCAAATGCTGAATGTTGTTTTAAGAATATTTTATTCTAAAATCCTCAAATGGTTATATCCCACTCAGATATCTATCTTAGAGAAAATTTTCACCCCATATATTTAATCAAAGATATCATCAATATGATTCAAAGGATAACTATTCTTAATTATCACTTTATTTAACATCTTATAATCAATACACAAGCAAAGAGTACCATCCTTATTATTGATGAACATGACTGGTGCACCCCATGGTGACACACTTGCTCAAATAAACCGTTTAGATAAGAACTCTTGTAATTGAGATTTCAACAAACTCTATATTCATCATCCTATAAGGTGCTTTGGATTACAATTCTAAACTAGGTATTATGTAAATTGAGAAATCAAGCTCCTATTTGGATGATAATCTTGGCAATTCCTCTACATCACATCCTAAAAGTTCTTAAGGAAAGGGTAATCCTTAATGGATGATTTCTTTGTTTACTCCATATCATTTATTTTAACAATAAATGTGTACAACCTTTCTTGTGAGCCTTTTTAAGCTAAATTATGTAAATCTGACTATGTGTAAACTCCCTTTTCTTACCCTAAATTTGAGTCTAATTCCCAAAATCATCCTGACACTCTACCTTCTTAAGATAGAAATATACCTTATATTTATGATTAGAAAACTAATTTACCCCTAAAATGGCATCATATGACCCTAGTTGAGTTGTAGAAAGATCTACTATAGTAGGGAGTTTAGGAAACTCAATCTCAGCATCCACTAAGCACCTATCAGATATGACCTTGGCTTCATTCCCATATTATACTAACCATGAATTTGCCATTGAACCATCTTTCCTAGATAACTTAGAAAGCATGAGTGGAGAAATAAAACATTTTATAGCTCCAGTATTAATAAAAATGAAAATAGGTAGACCAAAAAGATTACCTGGAACCTTAGTAGGTGAAACTTAAAAATCATAATAATGATTGTTAACAATTGCATGGATTTTCTATTGAAATTTTCCTTACTATGTAATACCCTTAGATTTTCCTTTATACTTTCCTTGAGTACATTCCCTATCATAGTGATCGCCTTCATAGATAAAACATCCACCAAGTGGTCCTTTCTTTTTCAACTATTGGTTCCCCTTGAAACCAAGTTTGAATCCACCTTTAGCTTTTTTGTTTCCTAAGAAGTTACTAAACTTAGAATTCTGATTCCTAAAATGATTCATGGAATTTCCATTCTTTTGCTAGTTCTTCTTCTTAAGAGTCAATTTGGAACCTCCAAACTTCTTCTTGAACTTCTCTCTAACTTGAACAAGAGACTTTAGTTTTGACTCATGTTTAACTACCTTATCAAATACCTAATCCATAATAGATGGCCCATGCACATATAATTCACATCTAATTTAGGGTTTTAATCTCATAATGAACTCTTGAATGTAAAACCTTTTATATTCTTGATATGGAGGAAAATATTTTAGGAGCTTAGTGAACTATTCTTGGTATACATTCACTATAAGAGCTCCCTGCTTAAGATTTTAAAAAATCTATCATCTTCTAATCAAAATACAATTGGAAAAACCATCATGATCTAAAATAACCACGAAATACTCCTAGGTGGTGGTACTAGAATTGAGGTTCATCTTGAACTTATTATTTTCCCACCACATTATTGCTTCTCTAGCAAGTTGATATGCTCCCCAAACCACCTTAGTAACTTATAATTAATTACTAATCTCAAACTACTTTTCCATTTCTGTCAACCAAGCTTCAACACCATACCATAACATAGTTCCATCAAACATAAGAGGAATTATTTTCTTCATGTCCCATGCAAGTTCTATAGCTACATGATCCCTCACATCCTATGGCACCTCATCATGCCTATGCTCTTACTAAGCTTATTTTTGAGCTTCTTACTAAACAAGGTGCTATTCATGTTCATTCTGATTGACTTACTCAACATGCCCATGTACTTCCTACTCTAAGGGCATGATTCAGTCCCTAGTTTTGTGCATGATAGGAAAAATCTGATCCAACTTTGTATTTTTCTCTATGGAAAATGGGTTTGGATCTACTAGAAGGATGGTGTTTGAATTACCCTCACATTTAGTTTTAACATAAACCATTCTCCATTCTAATTAATAAGAGAATATGAATACATTAGTGGACTCATTAAGTCGTATAGTTTAAACCTCAACTCCAATGCCATAATGTTAGAACCCCATTGGGTTTAACTCAAAAAAATGGTAAATTTTTTTTAAACTTTAAGTTAATAATCAAATCAGATTATTCCCAATTAAGATAAATTAATTGATCTTTAACTAAATACATTGTACATAATAAACTAGTTATGATTCATTTAGAAAATGATCAACTTATTATATTAAACAAAATTACAAATTCAATCCATCATGTACATACATTTGATAAATAATAATTCAACCAACTATAGAAAGTTATATAATAATATTATAAAATAAGAGCATTCAATTTGTTGCTTATCAAATAAAGTAATATAATGTTTTCATAATGGAGTGAATATAAATGAATACAATATTTCATATAACTAACGAGTATCCATAAACTCATTATATGTATATAAATTTAAATCATGATCAAAATTCTCTTCTCTGATTGTTGAGGAGAGGAAGAGCATCGTCAAAGTTATTTTCCACACCAAACACAAAAAATAGATCCCCTATAGAATGTTTAACTAGGAAATGTCCCTTCCTTTATGAATGAGAAGATGATAATGGTGCAGGTATCGAGAAGTCAACTATAACCTATGTGTTGTGATATTTAAACTACATGCATCATATCATAAATAATAATGTTCTAACATGACATCGTGCATACATGCATATAATCAAATAGGTGAAATGATAATGTTTAACTATAAACATTACTTTGGCCAAAGTTTTCATATAGTTTAATAATCTAGTAGATCAATCATAATCATACACACATTCAATTGGATTTTATTTAATCTAAATATTAATGATGCTAAATATATTCATGAGAGCCTTCTCATGATAATAATTGTTAGTGTCATTAATACCAAATTAACTAAACAATCCATATACAAGATTTCCACAGATTAATTTAGTGTTTATGCTATAGCAATTAAATACAAAAAATAACTTGAAATAATTACATGTAATATAATTACAACTTAATATCTTCTATTACACTTTCTAAATTCCAACACAACCCAAAGTCCATTATCCAAATAGGCAATATTACAAATATAATTATTTTCTAACAATCTTCATAATATTTAAGAATTTACCAATTCTATAATAAACATCCTTGTTCACAAGTATTATAATTAAAATAATACAATTCAAGAATTTCATAATAAATCTTAAGCTAATCAATAAATAATAAACACAACATTTATTTGTTATAATCATAAATCAATCATTTTCCTCATACTTTATAACTAAAACAACATATTATAAATTAATTATATAAATCTCAATTTGCATATGAATAAAACAATTCACTATAAATAAACATCTATTTGCATACCAAATTATCTGTGTGTGTGTGTGTGTGTGTGTGTGTGTGTGTGTGTGTGTGTGTGTGTGTGTGTGTGTGTGTGTGTGTGTGTGTGTGTGTGTGTGTGTGTGTGTGTGTGTGTACATATATAGATATGTGTGTATACACACACACACACATATGTATATGTGTGTGTATACATACATATACACACACACACACATACACATACACACACACACACATGTGTGTGTGTATGTGTGTGTGTATATATATGTATATATATACATAGAGAGAGACACACACACACATGTGTATGTATGTATGTATGTATGTATACACACACATATCAATATGTCCACTTATATTTAAATAATTTTAAAACCCTTAGCCACTAATTTCCTAATTAAATGTTATATACATATAAATGGTCATATGTGTGTGTGTAATTTGTAAGTGTTAATTGATATATATATATATGAACTATTCATAAAGAATATAATATTGACTTTATGTGTAATCCATAATTACGTATATACGTATTTATATATGTTTGAGTTTATATTCATTTCCTAAGTCCCTAATAAAAAATATTAATTCATATTTAAACTAAAATATAAATTATATTAACACCACTTAGTATTTATAACCCAAATTTAAATAAATTAAAACACAACACAAAATATGAAATACTTTATTATGTACCATATGGTACATTAACTCAATGAAATCATTCATCTATCCACATGTCACATAGCCAATTAATATATAAGGAAACAAACCAACAGATAATGTTTATTCTTATCTTCAAATAAGTTTATATATATGTCTAAGACATTGTGACCTATATTAAATCTTATACTACAATGCCAATCCATTTAACATAGGTTTATGTTTCTCAACATAATATCTTAATAATAATTTTTTTTAAATAACATATCATAAAATATAATAACCATGTTGATTCATACAATGTAACTCCATTTTATTAACTCAGACCTATTATGTATATCAATCATGACCTTACACCCTTACATAATCAAATCATAATAATAATAATAATATATTCATCAACAAATGTACACTTATATACACAGTCGATAATAAAATCATTTACACACACACCTGACTACAAACTTCTATACACAGTCGATACTTATTGTAGATGAAATTTTGAGCAAAATGGATTTGATTGTGTTACATCAAAAACACCCAAAATGTCAAACTACCTAATAAGAGAGATTATGAAAGCAAATCAAAAATAATAAGATTAATATTACCAATCCCTTACTTCTCCTATCCTCCCTCTAATATCTTCAAACTCTATTGTTGGATTGTTGGTTATAATTAGACTCATAATTTTGACATATTGATGACTTGATTCATTGATTTGGATGATAGCATGGACTAATTGATCATAGATTTGGCATGAAGATTTCATTTATTCAATATTTTTTTTCCATGGAAGATTGGATTATATAAATAATATAATGGGAGGATAATCAATGGCTCACATTCAAACTTGATCCATGAAGATCAAGGGTGGTGGAATTTCCAAAGAATTAAAAATTCCTCAGAACCCTCTAGAATAGAGGCTTCTAGAGAGAAGGGGAAATGTTAGAGAGGATTATATAATTGGAGGATTATAAAATCCTCATAATTAATAATTAGTATTAGGTAGGGAATTAGGATGGGTAATTATATAGGTGATTAGGGACTGGGGTGTAGGAAAGCCTGGGAATAGGCTAGTGTAGGTGGGTAGGTGGGTCATGGTAATTTAAAATTCTCAACTAATGGATAAGTGGGATTAGGATGGGATAAGACATGATTTAGGAGGACTAATTAATTTTTGGGGTATAAATATGGTTAGTTAATTAATAAATGATGAGGGATGATATTAGATAAATGACTAGGATTAGGATTAAGGGGATAAATTAGTGGAATAACTAGAATAATTAAGGTGGTCAAAATTTAGTGTATACATTTTGTGCCTCTTTGAAATGGAATTATGAGTGGATAAATTAGAGTGATTAATTATGTTTCAAATAAAAACCATTTCATGGATGAATGTTAATATATTATTTTAGGGGATATGACGCCCCCGTGAGGGGACATGCGAGGAAGAATGAGGCAGATGGCCACTCAAAAGAGGAAATGAGGGGTGGGATGCAATGAATAAATAAGGGGATGGGATGATATATGTCAGATAGATAATTAAGAAATTAAACTTGACCTGATCATTAAGATACAAATGGATCATGCCCCTAGCAAAGACATATGCATAGGGAATGAGAATGACTATGTTACGGTTCTTAATACATCCTAAGAGGGAATCAACCATAAATGATGATGATAAGACAAAAGGTTGAAAGATTTCAACATATCCTAATAAAAGACACATGAAAGGGAAAGATTTATATTAGGATAATATAATGATTTGATGAGATTAATGATGAGCATAGCTCAATGCTGAAGATGAGTGATATGATGAAGGTGATGATAGAAAAGAAACAATGGGATCAAGTGACCAAAAGACTACATTGCATCAATTCAACAAGCCATAATATGATGATAAAGTTATGGTTTATGTCATGCTATAATTGATGGAGGGAACTGTAAAATTTAAATAAATGATTAATGGGGAAAATATCGATGTTATGAGTTGTTAGGCCCAATTGACAGGTGTGGGTGATTAACAAAAATATTAAGGAGATGAGTATGGAGATGGTGATTGATCAATAGATTTGATTGATTAATGATTAAGATTATAGTTCAAGAGTTTTAATTGATGTAATATGTGAGGATAATAAAAGGCATGAGATATGTGATGATGGATGATAAGGGAAGAGGTGAGAGTGGCCAAGTTATCTTTGGGCACTAAAAAGTGACCTAGTGTTGCCTACATAATCTAAAAAGACCTAGGCCGATGTAGTTCTAACTCAGGGATAGATGATAATTTGTGGATTAGAATATGATGATGATGATGATTAGTGATTAGAGGATATGACTCAAATGATGAGATGAGGATAAAATATTGGATGTTAGTCAGATGGGTTGAGAGGAGTAGATCGGTGATGGAAATAAGGATGATTAAATGATAAGATAAATAACAAGGGTGTATACTATCAATACATCATAGCTATCATAAGGATCATCATAGTCTAATAAATATAATAAATTTGGCACTTGTTAGTATGCCCCATGATATAATTATGACCAAGAGGACACTATACCAAAGTGCATAAAATGGGTAAATAGTGAACTCTACATCATCGAGGGTACTAAAAAGCATTATTATAAATTTGGATGCCATCATAGCATCTTGATTCATTGCCTAATAGACAAAAATATAAACATGATTCAATACTAAAATAAAAATTTACAAACATAAGAGAATCAATTATGTACAAACAAGCTAAATAACATAGAGTAAGCAAGTAACACATACAATTATCTACATGCAGTGCCATTGTGTCTTGTCTAAGGGTTTTGATGAGAGTTGATGGGATGATTAATTAGGTGATGAGATGTGATTTTGGATTAAGGATAGGAAATTTTATAAGGTATAGACTTTGAATAGACTAATGATTTAGATGATAATAAGGATATGGATTTGGGCTAAACAAGGGGCTAAGATTAGGATAAGGCTACTAAAGACATAGGACAAGATGACTAGGATGTGAAGACAATTAGAATATAAGACAAGATAAGATGATAATATAAATAATAAATTAGATAGGATGACTAAGATATTTATGACATAAGACAAGACATTTTAAATGTTTTTTGATTTTGTATATTTTATAATTTTTAAGGTTTTTAGAATATATTAATTTTTAGGTCTTTTGGGATATATATACACACTATACAAAAATGGGTTACTTTCAAAGGGAATACCAATCCTATAAACTAGGTAAGGATGGATGTAATAATTTATGGTATGACAAAATGATGAGGGTGATGCTAAAAATAGGATAGGACCAAGGAAGAATGGATGATGGGTTGTCAATGACCACATCATGAAGAAATTAGATATTTAGTTACATGAGTGTCCATTAGAGAATATGATAAGATTATTTAATAATATTTATCAAGACCTCTTCCACTTCCTTATGAAGCTCAACATAGGAAATAATGATAGAGAGGATGCATGACATGATGGATAAAGATGGGCAAAACAAGATGCATGATATGATGGTGAATGATAGGTGGGAGTAATGGACCAATGGATTAGATAGATAAGGATAGCATGGATGAGTTTGATAGATGAAATGGATGGATTGTGGCCCTAAGTGTTGAGGTAAAATGTGGATAATACATTATTTTACCATGACATCAAAAACTAGTTTTCATCATGGTACTTGCCCAAGGTGCTAGAAGACTAGTTTTCACCATTGGATGAATGCTTACATTATTTCATTTTTTTATTTTTTATTTTACTTTTTTTTATTTTTTTATTTTTTTATTTGGTAAAGTAAAAGACCTAGTTTTATAGATACTAGGAACCATAGTTAAAAATTATGAAATAAAGTAGCAATCTCCATGGGATGAAATAACAAAAAGTATCAAAAACTAGTTAACTATCCCTGTGGAAGATAAAATAGTAGACATAAAAATATAAAATTAGTCTAGGAGGGGGATCCCTTTGTTGGTTTCTTCATTTCCTTGATCTTGTTTTCTTGTGAATCTTATTTACTCTTTGAGATTTTATCCCTTATTATTTTTTCATGCCCTTCTATGTCATCCTTAAGTAGGATCATATGTGGTCTCTTCTACCTCTATTCTTACATTGGGGTCCTCTTGATGGGAGTAATGTTAGGTATCTTAGGAGAAGGGGTCTCTACCACCATCATTTGTTGATTCATAGGGGTCCTATCCACCTTAGTATATTGAGTGAAGGATTTGATAGTTTTATCCAACTGTATATTCATGGTGTTCTATTTCTATATAAGTCTCACCAAATTCATCTCAACCTCTTTAAGCATACTATTAAAATTTTCCAACTAGTCTTTATTATATTGTATCTCCTTTGTCAGAGGAGATTTTCCTTTCCTATCCACCTCCTTATAGGTAACCTCATCCAGTATTATTGGTTTGGGTTTAAGGATAATGATTTTTAGAGGAGGGTCTTCAGTAAATGTTTTAGATAAAGGGCTAGCATGGGGGGTACTGATTGACAAATGATAGGACCCAAATTTAGGGTCTTCTTAAGGGGATTCCTCATTAGTAGAGGACCCCTCAAAATTATCCTCACTAACCTTTAAGGTTTTTTCATGCTTAACTAGAAGCAAGATGAGGCCTTGGTTCATGATGGGGTTAACATCATTTATTTAATGGGTGAGAGTGGTGATCTCCATAGATTGGAGGAGATAAAAGGGGAGGGTAATTTTATACCCATGAAAGTGATTTAATATTAAAAATTTATGAGATAATATTAGGGTATGATTACCTTCAAGTTTCAATTATTTCATAACTTACAGGCATATTTCAGGCCATTAGTGTGGGAGATCCACATGGGGGAAGCCCTTCTTGTCTATCTTGATGAATTTATTAATGCAAAAGAACCTTTGAAGTATCTCTTAATTTTTTTCATTGGTATTTATAAACCTTTTCTCCATCACATGGAATACTCATATCTTCTCCAATTAATTCATCCATGACCAAGATTCTAATTCCTCTCAGCTCTATGATCCTATTATTCCATCTGGCAATGAAATATCTCACTATGCCTGTATCATGTTTAGTTATCCTTAGTATAAATTCATTAAGCCCACCTCAATGTATACTATTTCATACTTTATTTATGCCTCATAATTCCAAGCAAGATATTGGTTCCAAGAAATCTCTATCACCCCCATTTCCATATTACCAATCAAGTTGAGGATGAAATTTAGCAGGTCTTAGTATAGCTTTATGTTAATGGTTCAAAAAAGACTTGAAAGTCACACTTCCTCCCAAATTATGCAATGAATTCTCCTCATTTTTTAATAATGATAGTTTAAATCCATCTCTTGAGGATAATGGTTCACATATGTGGTTGCCCAATCATCATCTTATCTCGATGTGCATTCATTTTGAATGGCTAATGAGACACTTTCGAGGATGTGGGATCCTGCATGCAAGTTGGTTAAAAGAGGGAAATCTACTCCTATATTATAAATTAGATCCACCACCTCATTCCCTTCACATTAAGTGTGAATAATATGTAATTTTTTTATTTTCCATATTTTTTGACATTTTTTATTTTTTACTTTTTTTATTTTTTAACCTTTTTTATTTTTGGGTATCTCGATTTATTGGATATGGGTATGAGATGCAAGATTTATAAACCTTCATGAAATTTAGCCTAAAACTATTATATTTAGATTTAATAATAGGATCATATTGTTGTTTTTTGATGTATTAATGTTCATGTGACCTTTGATAATGCTTCATTGAGACTTCTCTAAATATCTAGACTAGGTTGTCTTTGTCACCCCTCTAGGAGAAAATGTTTCCCATGAAGGTGATTGAAGGTATGGATTAGATTATATATTGAGGTTTATTAGGGAGTAATTAACTATATTGTATGGTAATATCATGAGAGGAAATTTTGATGGATGATTGGGAAGTGGGACTAGCAGTTGCACACATCATTCGAGATTGTGGAGTTTTTATATTTGATTAGTGCCATGTGTCAAAAGATTGTAGGAAATATAAGATGCTTTTCTGACATGATTCATATTTTATTTGATTATTTAAATTATTTTTGGTCATATTAATAGTTATTTTTACATTAGTTTGATGTTGAGACCTGATTATATCTTGACTGCCCCCTAATGCCTAACCTTGGGCTTCACTAGAGGAGATTGATTTTTGACTTGATAGATAATGATTGTTTTGATAGTCCCTTAGTGCCTAATTTTGGGCTTCACTAAGGGAAGACACTTTTGGATTAGATTGATGCTTTTAAATTATTATATCAAAGGTGATTTGATCATCATGTATGAATTTTAGAATAAGGTCTTATACTTTTATATTTTTAGCACACATTATGTTGCTCGAGGAAGAGTCCAATGATTTTTATTCTTGTTCATCCCTATGAAGGGAGCTGATTAAATTATCATTGATGGGAATGAATTTATATTTGATTTAGTAAGGTGGTGGGTATGGTATGATGAGGTAAATGAGAGTTGATTGGGCATCTTGGTCTTTATAAGGGTTCCTTGGAGACCCAGTTTTAATATCAAATAAAATCTCCTCAAGATAAACAAAAGGATCACTAGGACCAAATGAAAGATACATATAACCTATAGGATCATATACACTCCAAATATATTCAATAGATAAATATTGTAAAAACTTGGTTATGACTTCATCATCTTGATTGGGATAAAAGGATATACCTAGTGACTAATTTTCATCCAAATTAGAGGTATCTTTAAAAGGGAAGGCATATTCATCATCTATTACAATATCTATGAGGGATGATTTTTTTTATGAGAAATCCAATTTAGATGTTGGTGTTGAACATGATCTTAATGTATATAATACATGTATTAACTCTGATACTAACTCTAATGTACATGACATGATGTTGCTAGTAGAATATTAATTGTCTATAAGTGACCTCTCAACATGGGGTCTTTAACATGATGGATGAGGGGGAGATGATGGAGAAAAAATGGATTCACTAGAGATAGGCCCATAAAATAAATACTCATGATAAAATGGGGGGCAAGGTTCATGGGGAATATAGTCATTTTGATGTAGGATTTGTCATATATGGGGGACCATGAAAGATGGATGTGGTGTCTTGACCTTGGCTCAAATATTGAAGGGCTTGATCATGATTAGGAATGGGTTCTTGGAATACCTTTTCTTATTCACCCAAGGAGGTGGACTCATCTGATTCATTCTCTATTTCTATGTCACTATAGTCGATGAGGCCTTTGATGTAGTTTTGGAAATTATGACATTGATTAATGATATGCCCTCAAGTTTGGTGATATGCATAATATTGGTTAGATTTATACTAAGATGGATTAGACTTAGTAGGATTAAGATGTCTTATGTGTGGATATACCATCATGTTAATGATAATAAGCTAATGGAAGAGGGATTTTAAGGATATATAAATAGAATTATAGGGGCTCTCTTCACTTCATGACTTAGATGTGGAAGCATTAAAATTTGGATCAAATGGTTGTTGATGTGATTGGGTTGGTGGACTATTAATAGATGAGATGTTTAGGATTGGATTTCCCTTTCTAGCAAAAAAAGGGGTAGATGATTAGCTATGATAAGTAGAGTGAGGATTGGAATGGGACTCATGTGGATGTGTGCAGGCTAGAGGTAAGGTTGGATGGATGGGGTCAAAGTCTATACTGATTCATTCTCTATTTTTATGTCACCATAGTCAATGATGCCTTTGATGTAGTTTTGGAAATTATGACATTGATTAATGGTATGCCTCCAATTTTGGTGATATGCACAATATTGGTTAGATTTATACCAAGAAGGCTTAGGCTTAGCAGGATTAAGATGTCATATGGGTGGATATACCATCATGTTAATGACATCAATCTAGTGGAAGAGGGATTTTAAGGATATATGAATATAATTATAGGGGCTCTCTTCACTTCATGACTTAGATGTGGAAGCATTGAAATTTGGATGAGATGGTTGTTGATGTGATTAGGTTGGTGGACTAGTAATAGATGAGGTGGTCAAGATTGGACTTCCTTTTCTAGTGGAGAAAGGGGTAGATGATTAGCTATGATAAGTAGAGGGAGGATTAGAATGGGACTCATGTGGATGTATGTAGGCTAGAGGTAAAGTTGGATGGATGGGATCAAAGTCTATACTGGTTCATTCTCTATTTCTATGTCACCATAGTCGATGAGGCCTTTGATGTGGTTTTGGAAATTATGACATTGATTAATGGTATGCCCCCAAGTTTGGTTATATGCATAATATTGGTTATATTTATACCAAGAGGGCTTAGACCTCGCAGGATTAAGATGTCTTATGGGTGGATATACCATCATGTTAATGATAATAATCTAGTGGAAGAGGGATTTTAAGGATATATAAATAGAATTATAGGGGCTCTCTTCACCTCATGACTTTGATGTGGAAGCATTGAAATTTGGATCAGATGGTTGTTGATGTGATTGGGTTAGTGGATTAGTAATAGATGAGGTGGTCAGGATTGTATATTCTTTTCTAGTGGAGAAAGGGGTAGATGATTAGCTATTATAAGTGGAGGGAGGATTAGAATGGGACTCATGTGGATGTGTGTAGGCTAGAGGTAAGGTTGGATGGATGGGATTGAAGTCTATACTAATTTATTCTCTATTACTCTATCACCATAGTCGGTGAGGCCTTTGATCTAGTTTTGGAAATTATGACATTAATTAATGGTATGCCCCCAAGTTTTGTGATATACACAATATTGGTTAGATTTATACCAAGAGGGCTTAGACTTAGCAGAATTAAGATGTCGTATGGGTAGATATATCATCATGTTAATGAAAATAAGCTAGTGGAAGAGGGATTTTAATGATATGTAAATAGAATTATAGGGGCTCTCTTCACTTTATGACTTAGATGTGGAAGCATTAAAATTTGGATCAGATGGTTGTTGATGTGATTAGATTGGTGGACTAGTAATAGATGAGGTGGTTAAGATTGGATTTCCTTTTCTACTGGAGAAAGGGGTATATGATTAGCTATGATAAGTGGACAGAGGATTATAATGGGACTCATGTGGATGTGTGTAGGCTAGAGGTAAGGTTGGATGGATGGGGTCAAAGTTTATACTGATTCATTCTCTATTTCTATGTCACCACAGTTGATGAGGCCTTTGATGTAGTTTTGGAAATTATGACATTGATTAATGGTATGCCCCCAAGTTTGGTGATATGCATAATATTGGTTAGATTTATACCAAGAGGGCTTAGGCTTAGCAGGATTAAGATGTCATATGTGTGGATATACCATCATGTTAATGAAAATAAGCTAGTGGAAGAGGGATTTTAAGGATATATAAATAGAATTATAGGGGTTCTCTTCACTTCATGACTTAGATGTGAAAGCATTAAAATTTGGATCAGATGGTTGTTGATGTGATTAGGTTGGTGAATTAGTAATAGATGAGGTAGTTAGGATTGGATATTCTTTTCTAGTGGATAAAGGGGTAGATGATTAGCTATGATAAGTGGAGGGAGGATTGGAATGGGACTCATGCAGATGTGTGTAGGTTGGAGCTAAGGTTTCATGGATGGGATCAAATTCTATATTAATTCATTCTCTATTTCTATATCACCACAATTGATGAGGCCTTTGATGTAGTTTTGGAAATTATGACATTGATTAATGGTATGCCCCCAAGTTTGGTGATATGCACAATATTGGTTAGATTCATACCAAGAGCACTTAGGCTTATCAAGATTAAGATGTCATATGGGTGGATATACCATCATGTTAATTTACAATAAGCTAGTGGAAGAGGGATTTTAAGTATATATGAATAGAATTATATGGGATCTATTCACTTCATGACTTAGATGTGGAAGCATTGAAATTTGGATCAGATGGTTGTCAATGTGATTAGGCTGGTAGACTAGTAATAGATGAGGTGGTCAGGATTAGATTTATTTTTCTACTAGAGAAAAGGGTAGATGATTAGCTATGATAAGTGGAGGGAGGATTAGAATGGGACTCATGTGGATGTGTGCAGGTTGGAGGTAAGGTTGGATGGATGGGGTCAAAGTTTATACTGATTCATTCTCTATTTCTATGTCACCATAGTCAATGAGGCCTTCAATGTAGTTTTGGAAATTATGACATCGATTAATGGTATGCCCCCAAGTTTGGTGATATGCACAATATTGGTTAGATTTATACCAAGAGGGCTTAGGCTTAGCAGGATTAAGATGTCATATGGGTGGATATACCATCATGTTAATGATAATAAGCTAGTGGAAGAGGGATTTTAAGGATATATAAATAGAATTATAGGGTCTCTCTTCACTTTGACTTAGATGTGGAAGCATTTAAACTTAGATAAGATGGTTTTTGATCTAATTGGCTTGGTAAACTAGTAATAGATGAGGTGGTCAGGATTAGATTTCCTTTTCTAGTCAAGAAAGGGGTAGATGATTAGCTATGATAAGTGGAGGGAGGATTAAAATGGGACTCATGTGGATATGTGTAGGATGGAGGTAAGGTTTTATGGATGGATTCAAAGTCTATAGGACATGGATTTATCAATTCAATAAGGCATGAAAGGAGTACATTCTTATTGGTGATGAGGCATTTCTCAATTAGGGTATTGACCAAATTTGTTCTAAATGCCATGGATAAGGATGGGATAAAATATAGATGATGTGGTTTATCATACCCAATCATCAAGTGTGTGGGATTGAATGGAAAGACTAAGGGATAGATATGGGATGCATGGAACAAATTTGGATAAAGCATTAATTTAGTATAAGTTCAATTTTGATTAGATGTTTGATGTGATGTGATGTTCAATGAAGTAAGACTAGATCAAGTAGACCAAATTAGGATGTGAGATAGACTTTAATGATTGGATTGGATTTGACTAAGTGAGCTAAAACAAGATTTAATATTGGATGAGGGGTTGACTAGCTTATGAAATTGATTTTTATTTGATGGATTATATTAAGACTAGCTCAAGACTAATATGATCAACTCAAATAATATGAGATGATTTTATTTATAAGATTGTGATTATGATTCAAACTTGATTAGACATAATCAAGCTTAGGATTATAACTCTAATGTGGGAGAGTTGTTTTCCAATGTAGATGAAGGCCAATGTATGACTATATTCATGATGAAAGGATTAGTATAGACAATGGGATGAGTTCAGATGGACTATGATTAAGACTAGGTGGAAAAGGTGACAAGGCAAGATAAGATCAAGACAAATGATTGGTTATGGATAAAAGTGGTCTTAAGACAATATGTTAATGATAAGATGTGATTAAGATAGGTAGGTAATGTGGGTATGACCAATGATTGGTGGATAAGACTATACTAGAATGGGATTAAGACAAGAGAGTGATGGGAGATAGGATGAGACAAGTAAAAGGATGTACAAAGATAATATGTACAAGAGGATGATGATAAGGATGTAAAGAATGATATAATGATGAGGTAAGGATATATAAGATGATGATATGTGAAAATACCTAGATAGGTGTTTATAGGTTTGGGTAAAAGGCTAAATCAACTCAAAAACAATATTGATTTAGCAAAACACACACTAAATCAAATAAACCACAAACCTAGGACTAGTCAATTGATTGTGGCTATGTAACTCGATGGCTATACTATCTAACAACTTCATAGGGGAGGTTTTAGGCTAGTGACTCATTATGGAATCAACTGAACCCTCTCAACCCCATCTTCACATGATAGTCACTTGGGATCTAATACCAACTCTAGTAGCAAGTTGCTTGTTATAGGTAAAAGGTCTTATGTTAAGTTGAATGGGCTCTTTAAGGGTGGCCTTGATATATACTAGGTATGATGGGACCTAATTTTGTGTAAGGTGTTATCTAATGTTTGGTTCAAATAATTAACTCTTCCCCTTCACAAATGACTTATATGAGGTCAATTATTTAGCCTAACAAAAAATTTCCCTGATATTTATACTCCACCAGAACATAGAGTGTGGATTAGTGCATGGTGGTGAAATCCATGGTCACTATCCCCCTAACACTATGGCATGTGCATGGGTTTCAATTTCACATCACATTTCCCCTAGAAAATAAAATGGGAGGGTTTATGGGTAGTTTTTGATCCACCAAGACTTGCCACAAGGATGCAAGGAGGAGAGCATAGACCATCACGACCCTCAAGTGACAAATAGATAGGTCAAAAACAAATTAATCAACTGATTAATTAAATGTGAAATATATACAAGATGCAAGAATATACACCATGATTTAAACAAAAGTGATTAAAATGATTAATAGTCATAAACAAAATGATTTTTTTAAGATGCCAAAATGTCTTTGACAGGCAGCCTGCAAGAAAATGATTAGTAGTTTGATTTGACACTCTTGAGGGGAAACCTACAAGACAAGGTGTTAGAAAAAAATATGACCAAAAAAATAAGATGTTAAAAACTCAAAAGATCCACTATATTCACCCCTAAAAGGATCAAAATTTTAGTCTCATAATCCTTAATAAAAACCACTAAAAATTTGTAATTTGGCTCTATAACTTCTTTGGGTGAGTGGACCATAACATAGAGGTCAAAGGGTAACAACCCCTAGTGGGGTCAAGGATAAGCACCCCTTACGAGGTCAAGGGTTAGATCCTCTTATGGGGTCTCGGAGTAGTGCCCTAGGAGAAGGCAATTTGGGTCTTGTGGGAGGCTCAAAATGACTCAAAATTCACCAAAAATGACTCTAAAAAAACACAATAAAAAGGGATAAAATTGAATGTAAAAACACTATATAAGGTAATATCATAGATACATAGTCATACCAATGCAATACCATAACCACAGACTACAATATCATGACTTTCCTACAATATCATGACTACAAAGTCATGATTTTACCTAAAAGGGATCATCACTAGTAGTTAACACATGGTTTTTGACAAAACCACGAGTGGCTAGGTAATATCACAATTTTTATAGCAAAACTATGATTTCACAATTAGTGATATTGCAATGGAGAGATAAACATTGGATTCTGGAATTTATAATTATTCATAGAACCAAAATGAATAAAATTCAGGATGGTATTTATATTTATAGAACAACAACAAGTATGAACAAGGCCTAGTAAGATTAATAATAGATATTACTTATATGGTCTTGTGGTTTCAAAATAGGTGATTAAGAGGGGGTTTTAAGGTGTTTTTATGTTTTAGATGTTTTGGGTTGAGCCTTCCCTACTTCTAGCATAGAAATAGATAGATCAGATGTTAGACAGACAAGTAGATTAGTAGTTTTTAGACAAAAAGGCAAAATCGCTAATTTCAAAGTAATACCATAATTTTAATGACAATATCATGATTCATGAATTGATGATATTACAAAAAATCAAAAAAAATTAAAAGGATAAATAGTTAGTAGTTAAGATAATATCACTTAATTTTAGGCAAAAATGCAACTTTATAGACAAAATCATGACTTGCAAAGTCACAGTTCTATGGAATAGTGGAAAACTACAAAAAGTGTTAACTGCTAAAGGTTAAGATTTGGTATTCAATACATAACTATGACTCCCAAAGACAATAACTTGATTGAAAATTAGCAATTTTTCATAGTAAAATCATAATTTACCTAAGCGTGACAATTTTTAAAAAAATTGATGCTTGTTCCTTTGCCAATCAACCTTGCAAGCTATCACAACACATCTAGGATGTAAATAGTTTAAATTAGGAGTGTATATCCCACCGTGGTCATCAAAATTTAGATAAAATTTTTATCAAAATGGATTTGATTATGCAATTACATCAAAAACACCCAAAATGTCAAACTACCTAATAGGAGAGATTATGGAAGCAAATCAAAAATAGTAAGATGAATCTTACCAATCCCTTGCTTCTCCTATCCTCCATCCAAGATATTCAAACCCAATTATTATATTATTGATTGCAATTAGACTCAAAATTTTGATATAGTGATGGCTTGATTTATTAATATGGATGATAGCATAGAGTAATTGATCATAGATTTGGCATGGAGATTTCATGGATTCAATAGTTAGTTTGGCCATGGAGAAGTGGCTTGTATAAATAATACAATGGGAGGAGAATTTATGTTTCACATTCAAACTCGATCCATAAGGATCAAGGGTGGAGGAATTTCCAAGGAATTAAAAATTTCTTGGAAGCTTCTAGAATAAAAGCTTCTAGAGAAAAGGGGCCAAGTTAGAGAGGATTCTAGAATTGGAGGATTATATAATATAATTAAGTACTAATTATGATTAGGTAGGGGATTAGGATGGGTGATTAGATAGGTTATTAGGTATTATAGGTGTAGGAGAGCCTAGGATAGGCTAGTGTAGGTGGGTAGGTGGGTCATGGGAATTTAAAATTCTCAAATAATGGATAAGTGGGATTAGGATGGAATAAAACATGATTTAAGAGGATTAATTGATTGGTGGGGTAGAAATAAGGTTAGTGAATTAATAAATTATGAGGGGGGATATTAGATAAAAGACTAGGATTAGGATAAAGGGGATAAATTAATGAGATTAATTAGAATAATTAAGGCAATCAAAATTTAGTGTATACACTTACATTCAATAATTCCATTACAAGATTTATAAAAAATTTACTCACAGTCCACATATAATCCATTAAACATAGTCATTAAATAACCATTTTCACACAGTCAACTCAAGGAAAATCAGATGCAATCAAATCTCTAATCTATAATAAGTTGAATAGTCATCCCAAATAAAGATTCATGCATAGGGTTGATAAACTAATAACACTCGGCCAAATAAAATCCAAAGAAAACCAAGTTCACATACCCATAACCCAAGCCTAAGATAATATCCCATGCCATTTAATGAAATGTATACACATCCAACACCATATCATTTATACATAGTCATATATATGACTAATACAAAATAGACTTATAGTATGAAGCTAAATCAAAAATCCATCCCAAACAACATCATGCCAAATTGACTCAGAAATATTCATACACAGTCGTTTCAATATTTAAATGAACTAGGGTAAAACTCAATCAAATATATAAACATCAAACCCCTATTTTGAATCCTTACCAAAATAATGACTCTAAGCCATTTTACAAACACATAGTCATTAAATAAACCAAGCAAATCCATATCAGCCATATAATAACACATAAGTTTCATTTAAACAATATCTTTAACCTTATACACTTAGTTTAGGCTTAATCAAATCATGGATTTGATTCTATGGGGGGATTCCTCCTCCCACTAGGTCGAATCCCTGATTCACCATAGGGTTTCAAAATTTAAAACAACCATTATTTTTTTAAACCCCATAAACATTTTGTTCATAGACTGTATAACCTAATTATAATTTTTTAGAGAAAATCCAAAAGAATAAACCCTACCTCGTAATGTCCTGAAGTAGGTTTTATTCCTTGGTCTACGAAAAGTCCCTTTATTTTTCTCTTCTTTCCTATATCGACCCAGTCACTATCCAAAACTCCATGTTATTTTATTATTTTCATGGTCAACTACATGCATTTATAAAACCCCTAATATCATGGTGACCCATTCTCTACCACTCTAATAATGACTCGTCGTCATACCTAAAATTATCGAAATGCTTCCCACATCTCACAGCTCAACTATTACACTCACAGTCTCTTCATTATTTCCTCCAAATCATAGTCAAACCCTCACCATCCCAAGTTTTCATGGTTCGAATGAACAAAACCAACCAAACCAAACCAAATGATAGCTTCTCAAAGTATAGTTGACATCAAAATATGTCAATAAACATAATAATTATGTTTTAATAAAACTTTAACGCCTATTCATTAAAAATTTAAACATCAAGCTAAAAATTAAAGAATCTAAGTTCCATTCTTAGATAACCATTAGGTATTTAGGAACTAAGTCACCTTAGGTCTAGGTTAGATAAGGATTATAAAATTATTGTGTTATATGATCGAAATGCAATTTAATTATTTGTCATGTGTGTGTGTGTGTGTGTGTGTGTGTGTGTGTGTGTGTGTGTGTGTGTGTGTGTGTGTGTGTGTGTGTGTGTGTGTGTGTGTGTGTGTGTGTGTGTGTGTGTGTGTGTGTGTGTGTGTGTGTGTGTGTGTGTGTGTGTGTGTGTGTTATAATGATCCTTTTTGTTGAATTCTTACAGGTACCTACCGGTATGAGATTATATAGACAATAAAAAATAAATTCATATAAATAATGTATATAACTAAACATTCCACAATGGTAACCTCATTATAATCATAAGAAATAATCATAATTAAAAATAAGATTGAATAACATATAAACACCAATCTAAACCATATCATCACATCCAAGCATGAATTAATAAAAAATAATGAAATTAAAGCAATCATGCATTTATTTTTCTATGTGGTGTGTGTTGGGTTCATTATTAAATATCTACACCTCTGACATTTCCATCTACATCACACTCCATTATGATACTCTCCCTCCATATCTATCTAGAGAGTAGACTTTATCCTGTCTCCACCTCACAAATGCAAATAGTAGTTGTCCCATAACCATGATAATCAATACAAATGTTATTAAAGCACAATAATACTGAATAAGCATAATCCAAATGCATATGAAACTCATGTACAGTTAAACAAATCAAGTAATGAGTCACATAAAATATTCATTATTTATCTATCTATATATTAGCATAATGAAAATAGTTTGCTACAATAGTAATTAAACAACATTAACCCCATAATATCTATTTAATAAACAAAAAATTTAGTAAGAAAATCAAGATGTAACAGCCTGAATAGAACTAGGGTGGAAGTTTGGATGAATTATAGATGTATTTAGATGTTTGTTCCCCAGATATAACTAGCATTTTGTGAAATTTTAATGTTTGGGGGAGGACAAGATCTAATCAAGGCTTGAACCCCTGAATGGGTCTTCATTGAATATTGGAAAGCTTTTTGCATTATGGTTGGGGATAAATGCTTAATTATAAATGGATTGGGGTTGGTTTAAAATACTGAGTATGATTTTATTTAAAAAATTAAGGGTCTTGAGACACAACTGGGGTCTCATCCTGATTAACAAAACAAAGCTTGGGGGAAGCAGTCCCTGATGTAGTCTAGACTATCCACCCACAAATCCTAAAATTTCATTGAAATCCATCCCTGATGGCTATTTACCATCTAACACATGAATAGGGTTGTCAATAGGCTATTATCAACATGTCAATTATCAATACCTGCCAACAAGAAGCTCAACAAAACCCACATGAAGACTACCATGATGCTCAATGCAAAGGAATAAGTGATAATTTTATCAAGTCAACAAACTCTTTATATCCCATGACCCTTTTGGACCTATATAAATAAAATATATAAATCAACACATGACATTATCACTTTGACTATTATAGGCCAAAGCAGATATTTGTATCTGACTACCATTAAACACCACAATAAAAGGCCTAAGACCTAAGTGATAAATATATCCTAAATAGCATTGAACTCCCCTTTCACCTAATGCAAAGACCTGTTCAAAAAAATTATTATGATTAGCATTATGAAATTTTAATGACTCCACCTTGACTTATTTGGGCTTTAGAATCCCAATTAAGTCTATGGGAAATAAAAATTTTAAGGAAGACCTAATCAAAAAATGGAAACCCAAATATAACTAGGACATGAAATTTAGGACTTGGTAGACCTATTGTTTAGAATTTGAATTATTTATATGACAGATAGATATTTTAATCCACCTATAGTAGACCTATTTGAAGATTAAGATAAGTCTTTAACAATATTTGAAAAGTGTGATAAGTCGATTAAGGAGTCATTTCTAGGTGGAGTGATTAATATGAAACTTACTCATATGGGCTTAGTTCATGAGATGGAGCTAGTTAAAAAGGTGAAACAGCATGGAAACCAAATTCACCCCATAGAATGAACTAATATACCCAAACAACCTAGAAGGCAACTTTTTTATAGATCCTGTAAGTGAGATAAGTGTCTCAAAAATGTGTTTTTGCTTAAAGAGTAAAACATGAAACATTTATGTATGATCATGATTGATATTTTTGGGTTTATTTTGGAGGCCCAACTATCATGGAAATGAAAATGACCTCCAAAAGAAGCTACAAGGATTTAAGAAATCAAGTGAATAATATTGCCAAGTGTAGATAAGTGTATCAAGACATTAGAGGAAATTTGAATTAAAAATAGTCCTTTTAAATAAATACCCATGTTGGTGCATTTATTTTCTTTATTGTATTTACTTGTATTTATTATTTATATTAATGCACTAATTATTTATTGTAATTAGTTTCTTGTGTTTATTAATAATTTTTACTAGAATGGATAAGCTTGCTTAGCTAGTAGTCAACTTAGACACCTATCTTGTTACAGTGGAGTTCAACTCCGCTATTCAAGGTAACATAGGATAACATTAATTAACTAGTATTCAAATTGTGTTGATCATTTACACAACTTGGACACCTATCTTGTTAGTGTGAAGTTTCACTCCACTATTCTTGTAGTTAGATATTAGTTGAACTACACGTGTTGTGTGAGTTTATTGATATTTATCTTACACACCTTGATCTATATAAGCAATGGCTATTTTTGTATTCTATATCAAATTAATATTAAATTATTAGAGTAATTCATCATATTTGATTTATTTATTCATTTCTATTATTATCTTAGATATATAGTTATTGTTTATTACTATTACTATTTTATCTCTTATTTATGCTTTCTATTAGATTCATTAGATCTTGAAGCTATTTCTAGCATGGTACTAAAGCCATCTTGAATTTTTAGATTTCTAAATATTCAAGAGAAAAATATCCAGATATAGGATCAATTTTTTTATTTTGTATACAGGCACAAATTGGAGCTTTGTGGAGAATTTCTAATGTCACCATTAAGTTCAAAGTGCTTGAGATAGTCAAAATTGTCTATAATTTTTTTCCAAATTAGGCACAAGAGGTGAAATTAGCAAGGGTTTGATCTAGAAGCCCCATACCCAAATCTGATAGGTACCTAAAAATCAAAGCATTTATGAGTAAAATAGACCTTATGATTGTGTTTGAAAGGCATCAAAACCTACATATCCATATAAAATTTGTCCAATTTAGACATAGTCACCTGGAAGGCAAATTCTTTTTGCTCCCAGGTATAATCATATGGACTGTGCAGGAAAAAAAAAATTGGCAGGCCTCACGAATCAGTAGGCAAATTTGAAAGGGCAACTTTGGGAGCTCACCATTTTTACATTGGGAGGTACTTTTGAGTAATTTTTTTTTTTTAAATAGCTTAAAATTTGTGCTCCTTACTTCTATACTTTCAATTTTTTTCCATATTTTTCCAAAATTTAGGTTTTTTTATAGTAGCTCTTGTCAATCCTCATTTTTACAACTTCATAGGCTCATAACTTTCACATACGACCTCATATTAAGGTCTCATTTTTTTTTAAAGTTAATATTTTTTTGATCACAACACATTAGTGTAGAAATTATTATAATCAAGTACATATTTTTTGTACTTTTAGATTAGAAGGCCTAATTGAGATTTTTGTAACCTAGAAAAATTAAAATCCAACCTTGTAATTGCACTCAATTATAAAGTACTAAAAAAACTTGTTGGGTGGGATAAAACTAAGTAATTTAGGGGGTTTTATGGTGTGTTATGTACTTTGATTTCTAATTTGTGATGGTTTATTTCCAATCGTATCATGGGGAATCCTAAGTTCCCACTATTAATAGCATACAATTATAACACATAGAAATATAATGCTTGGAATGCATTAATGATGCTAGGATATACACCTTACATAACAACTCTTCTTACTCCACCTATTGATGCAAAAGAGTTACAACACTTCCTTTTTGAAACTACTAAGGTAATTGAATGCATTCAGTCTTACATGTCTCTAAATTTGAATTTCCATCTTGACAAATGTACAAATCCAAAAGAGGCTTGGGATAAATTAACATCATTATTTTTCAAAGTAGATGAGGTTTGTGGTTACCAAATTGACAAAGAACTAATTACTTTGGATCCTAAAAATTATGCTACAATACAAGACTACATCACTAAAATCATAGATTTTAGAGCACACCTTTTTGAATGTAAAATTGATTAAAAAAAAGATATTCAATTGATTTTAAGTGCCTTACACAAATCAGGTCCTGAATATTCATCTTTTGTCTCTATCTTTTAGACTCATAGGCTCACATTGGTCATAGCATATAAAATTCCCACCTTTGAGTTATTTTTTGAGATTCTAATGGCTAAAGAAGAAAATTTAATAGCTATGGATCTAATCAAGTCATCTAAATCTTAAGCTCTAATTGTAATTCAACCTCAACATAAGCAAGTTTCAACATCAGTATCAAATACAAGTTCAAGTAAAAAGAAGCAAAATAATCAGAATAAGTCACAAAAATATAAGAATAAAGGGAAACAATCTTCCTCATAAGGAGATTATAAATCTACTAATAAGAAAGTGAATTAATAGAAAAAGAAAGCACTTTTTTCCCTTATTGTAAAAAGGGGTTTCATAGTGAACAAGATTTTTAGAAAAAAGAGATCGATGACCTTAAGGGCCTTCTCAAAAATAATAACATCAATTAATCAAAGGATTCTTCTACTCCTTCAAATTTATGGAAAGAGAAAGGTATGGCACTAGTTTCACTGGCAAATTCTCCCAAGTCATGGGTAATTAACTTAGGTGCTTTGCACCATATGGGTTTTGATCAAGAATAATTTTCTAGATTCGAACCAAGTTCCTTGCCTCATATTCTCATACATGATAATTCTAAGGTAGATGTCATAGGAAAAGGTATAATTGATGTTGATAGTGGTGTATTTAAGGATGTCCTATATGTACCAAAATTATCAACTAACCTTCTCTCTATCTACCAAATCACCTAGTTTGATACTGATAGGAAAGTTGAGTTCACACCTAATTCTATTTCAATAAAAAAATTGGAGGATAATGCCTTAGTTATAGTGGAAAAAGTTGACAATAATATTTAGCTTTATTCATTCTCCCACTTTATGCCTTAGTCTTCCTTTATAGCTTTACTCTCACCTACTGATTCAGTGAGCAAGCTATGACATGAGTGGTTTGGTTATCTAAACTACCACTATTTACTTTAGCTTAGTCAATAGGAGATGGTTACAATACTTCCATAGATTTAGTTTTTATGGGGTGTATGTCATGGTTGTGCCTTAGGAAAACATCCAGATGATAATTTTGATAAAGGGAAGGCTTGGAGGGCTACATAAGTCCTCAAACTTGTTCATAGTGATTTAACAGGTTGATCCAAAATTCAAAAAGCTTTGGCTGAAAGATAATTTAGAAATAAGACCAATACAATTCAAATAATGCTATCTCTAAAAAGAGATGTTTTATTTATCAAAATTGCAAACCCAAACATATGCTTATCTCGTAGAAGAGATGTTTGATTTCCCTTTTGGGTTACATCTTCATTTATACATGTTTTGAAGGTGTGGGGAGGATGTGGAAGGTCACCAATCTCAAGGGAGATGAATTGGTTTGACTTCCATGATTTACAACAATACAGAATTTGAGGAATTACTATTTTTTGAAACTTATTATTTTTAGACTGCACTACTAAAATTGAAATTTGGGACACTTCCATTAGGTTTTATGGGTTCAAACTTCATCAAGCGAATCTTGATGCCATCTCATGATGTTCCCCTCATTATTAGCTTTCCAATGATTCAAACGGTGAGTCAATTGGAGCTACGGTGCAAAAGTTATGGCTCCCAAAAGTTTTGCCATCAATTAGGGTAGACCCATCACCCGAATTGTCATATGAATTGTTGTCTAGATCATTCCTCCCTCCTTGAGAAGCAATGGTCCACATTGCATCAATATTTTTCATCAAGTGTGGTAGTTTTACTTTGATTTGATTCTCGATGCATACTTGGAAGGGACTGTGATTTATGGAACTATGAAGGGCCTGATTGTTCACCATTTATATCTAACCATCAGTCTGTGGATGAAAGGCTGTGAACTTCTTCATCTCGGTATCTATTTTCTTATGTTGTTGTGTTGTTTGTGTATTCAGGGTTGTAACATCAGCCCTTTTGGATTCCTATGGCTTGACCACCATGAGAACAAATTTCTTGGCACTAATCAGAGAGACAGATGTAGAAGGTGGTACTTTTGGTACCCCGTAGCGCTATGTTCCAAGAGTGAGAGTGATCCTTCTAGTTCTTGATTCATATATACCATGTTGATCATACATGAATGGTTAACTAAAGAGTACATCACAAACATCTAGATTGACCACATCACATAAGACCTCATCTTGTAAACGTTGTATTGCATATGAGAGAAGACATTGGTGGGTGACACGGAGGTTTCTCCCTGGACTCAACCATCCAATACTATATGGTTTTAGATGAGGCTTCATAGACAAATTTAGGCTTTTCATAACATTAGCAGAGATTAAATTCTTTTGACTTCCACTATCAAGAATGAAATGTAGAGGCTTACCTTTCACCCATAACTTAGAGTGAAATAACCTTTCCTTGTCATCTAGCATCTTGTCATGTGTCTGTGATGAAGCAACAATGGCTTCAGGATCAGCATTTATAATTTATTCTTCAACCTCTTCGACTGTAGGGTCTGTATGAGGTAGAGCAGAGGATTGTGACTCATAAAGTAGTGATTTGATAACTCAACATTTTTCTTTGGAGTGAGTTCCAGATTTGTGATAATCACACCACTTCCCAATCTTTCCTTCCTTTTTCTTCCAATTTTGGCCTCGTGACCTTCTTTGTCACTTTTCTATTTTGAAGACTAATTCTTTATATTCATTCTTCCATGCTTCTTCTCAATCTTCACTATGAACTTGTATACCTCACCAATGGTTTCCAAATTGAAGAGTTCTATTTTTCCCCATATGTACCATTGTAGTCCACCATGATATTTGAGAACCTTATGTTTCTCACTTTATTGGATGCCTAATCTCACAGATAGAGAATGAAAAATGTTAGTGTAATCTTGAACAAATTGTTCCTTACCTTGGCAAAGTTGTTGTCACTCTATATACAGATTGTCATATGCTCCAATGGGGTAGTATTCTTCCTTTATAGCATCTATGAAATCATCCCATGTAGGTTCTATCTCAAGGCCAATATAATCTACACTGAATCTCTTTTGGTACACTTCCCACCAATTTTTGACAGGCAATGATGCTTTCAGAAGAGCAAAAGTAATCTTCTCTTTATCGATGAATTTATTTATAGAAAAATAAGATGACAATTGATCCAACCAATTTTCTACTACATCAGCATTGATTTTGCCTTCAAATGTAGGGATATCAAAATTCACCTGAACCTTGAAGGGTGTTGGGGCACTGAAAGGATGTGCAGGTGCAGACGAAGAGCCAAAATTTCCCATCAAGATTTATTGGAGAATTTGAGTGAATTTTTATAGCATCTGTACTTGTTATTATTGGAGGGCTTCATTAACAATTTCTTTGAAAGCATCGGATGCCTTGGTGTTGTCTGCCATTTGAAGTTGTTTGGAGCGAATAGGTGGATATTCTATTGGTTCTATTTTCCACCCAAGCTTCTTGTAATTTGACCTCATCCTCAGGATCATACACTCTAAATATAAAGCACTCTGATACTAGTGATCCAAAACTCAAAAAGCTTTGGTTGAAAGATAATTTATAAATAATAATAACACAATTCAAATAATGTTATCTCTAAAAAGAGATGTTTTATTTATCAAAATTGTAGACCCAAACATATGCTTATCTCTGAGAAGAGATGTTTGATTTCCCTTTCAAGTTATATATTTATTTATACATGTTTTAAAGGTGTGGGGAGGATGTGGAAGGTCACCAATCTCTAGGAAGATGAATTGGTTCGACTTCCATGATTTACAACAATACAAAATTCAAGGAATTACTATTTTTAGAAACTTACTATTTTTAGACTGCACTACTAAAATTGAAATTTAAGACACTTCCATTGATTTTTAGGGGGTCAAAATTCATTGAAAAAATATTGATGCCATCTTAAGATGTTCCCCTCGTTATTATCTTTCCAACAGTTAAAATGGTGAGTTAATTAGAGCTACGGTGCAAAAGTTATGGCTCCCGAAAGTTCCGCCTTCAATTGGGGTAGACCCATCACCTGAATTGTCACCTGAATTGTTGTCCAGATCACAGGTCCTTTACCTACTTTATCTTTTAGTAAAACCAATTATGTTCTCACATTTATTGATGACTATTCCAGATATACTTGGGTTTATTTTCTTAAACTCAAGAGTGAAGTATTTGATAGATTTTTAGAGTTTGAAGCTCTAGCAGAGAAACAATCTAGGAAGTATGTGAAGATCCTCTGCATAGATAATGGGAGGGAATATGTGAAAAATAAGTTTGAATAATTATGTGCTCTTGAAGGAAGTGATCTTTAGCATTCAGTTGCATATACACCTCGGTAGAATAGTGTATTAGAGAGGAAGAACAGATTCTTAAAAGAGATGGCAAGTTGTATGATTCATGCAAAATCATTAGTACCTGAGTACTAGGTAGAAGTGATTAATTGTGTTGCATATATACAAAATAGATTTACTCATAAAGCTTTAAATTGGATAACACCTCTTCAATATTAGTGTACTAAGAAGCCAAATGTGCATCATTTTAGAGTCTTTGGCAATCCAGCATTGGCTCACATACCTTCAGACAAGCATTATGCTTTAGAAAAACAAAGCTAGACTTGCATATTTATGGGATATCCTGATGGCATTAAGGGATATCAACTCATTGATCCAAATTCACATGAACATATTATAGTGAGAAGTGTTTACTTTAAAGAAAGTCCTTCAGACTTGTCTTCTAACATTTCTCATTCTTCTTACTTAGAAGAATCAAATAGCAATGACAATGATACTCCTGCTTCATCTACTCATAGGGATGATGAGGTAATACCTCCCCAGCAAGGTTTAGCAGGTCATGTTCCTCCTCATCCTCTAGACCATCTCCCATTAATGCCTTTGTGTGCTAGATAGACTTTGGTGAATGTAAACCCTCTTTTTAAGGATCTATTAGATATAAGGAGATCATAGTCATAGCATGATCTTCCACATTCCTACATTGCCACAGCTTTTGATCCATAGTATTTTTAGGAATCCACAGGGATAGTTGAGTAATATTTAGTGATGGAAGAATATTATGAATCATTGATTAGGAACAACACTTGGGATCTTATTCCTCTTCCTAAGGGAAGAAAATTAGTGTGATGGAGTTGGATTTATCAAACTAAGTTTAAAGTGGATGGAAATATTGATAAGTATAAAGCATGTTTAGTGGCCAAAGGTTTTTTCCAAGTGGAAGACATTGACTATACACAAACCTTTGCACCTATTGCTAAAATGAATTCCATTCAATTGATACTAGTTATTGGTGTAGCTCATGGTTGGGCTATACATCAGATGGATGTGAAGAGCAAATTTCTTCATGGGGATCTTCATGAGGAGATATATATGGAGCATCCATAGGGGTTCATTCAATATTTTTCATTGGTTTACCCCTGGAAAAAGTCTCTCTATGGTTTACAACAAGCCCCCAGGGCTTGTTATTCCAAGATGGACATATTTCTTCTTTCAGTTGGGTTCTTGAGATGTCACTCTGATTCGAATGTCTATATTCTATGGTAACAGGATTCACTATTTTACTTGGTACTCTATGTTGATGATCTCATTATTATAGGGAGTACAACATCCATCATCAATAATGTTAAGATTTCACTTCATGATAGGTTTTCTATGGCAAACATGGGCCTATTGTTAGGGTGTGGAGCTAAAAACTTCACCAAGGAGCATAGTTTATCAGGTTCGGGTCTACACAGACACCACCGTCGGTCAGGAGCAACCGATGTCAGTCACAGGCAGTTGTAGAGGCACCGACGTCGACAGAAGGTCAGCCGACGGCGGTCACAGACAAGCGGCAGGAACCGACGTCGGTTACCTGCGTGTCCAGAAAGCTATTTTCGTGGACAGAAGCGAGTGTTTGCATGATAAGTTTGAGTTGTGGACTCAAGCTCGCGTCTCTATTATTGGCATTACTATTTTTAGAGCCCTTGTTCAAGTGGCTTAACTGCTTGTTGGTTGTACATGCTCAAGTCTCCTAATTCTATATGTAGAATTAGATCTTCTTAGCTTTGTAGTAGTTTCGTAGTGAATTATTGTAATTCATTGTGTGAGAAGAATAGTACAGAATTGAATCAATCCAGGCTTGTTGGAGTTGATTGTTCTTGAGAGAGAGCTCTTGAGGAATTGAGATCTATTGAGAGATCTATACACCTAGGAGAGGTGTGGAAGAAAGAAGCTTTCTTCAATTGTATTCCTTTATAAAGAGTTTTGTTAATACAAGTTTTCAGGGTGTTTTCTTGTATCTCTTGTTCTTGTTATTATCATTTTAATTACTTATCAATCTGGTTTAATTCCACATTTATTGTTGTCATAATTTTAATCTATTGTTGGATTGATCCCACAACAAGTGGTATCAGAGCCTTGGTTACAGGTTCAGAGCTTGATAATTGGTATCAAAGTTCAGGTTCACTAACAGGTGGTTCAGATCTGTGTAGTGTGTATTGATTACAGGTTCTTACAGGGATTTCTATTTGAGTGGGAGAAGCAATGGCAGATGAAAGTAAATTAAGAATGGAAAAGTTCAATGGCAAAAATTACCAACACTGGAGAATACAGATAGAGGATTATCTGTATCAGAAAGATCTCTACTTACCGTTAGGAGGTATTGTAAAGAAACCCAAAGACATGGAGGATGAAGAATGGGAAGTTCTTGACAGAAAGGCTCTGGGGTCTATAAGACTGAGTCTAGCATCCACTGTGATATCCAATTTATCACAGGCAAAGTCTACGGTAGAGTTGATGACTACGTTAGCCAATTTGTATGAAAAACCCTCAGCTTCCAATAAGGTATATCTTATGAAGCAGTTATTTAATTTGCATATGAATGAAGGTGGATCTGTTTCCACTCATCTGAATGATTTCAATGGTATTGTGAATCAATTAAGTTCAGTGAATATAGTGTTTGATGATGAGATAAAAGCTCTTTTAATATTATGTTCTTTGCCTGAAAGCTGGCATGGCTTAGTAATGGCAGTAAGTAATACTGCATCTGCATCAAATATTTTGAAAGTAGAGGATGTTGTTAGTGTTATCTTGAATGAGGAAATACACAGGAAAAGCACAGAAGAGGCATCTGGGAATGCTTTAAGTTTTGAGAGCAGGGGAAGGCAAAAAGAGAAGAGCAAGAAAGGCAGAGCAAGATCCAAGTCAAAGGGGAAAGGCAGATCTAAATCTAGAAATGGCAGGAAGCCACAATGCTAGAATTGTGGAAAGATGGGGCACATAAGCAGAGATTGTTGGTCAAAGCCTAAGGAGGACAACCAGCACAAAGGAAAGGAAGAAGCCAAGATTGCAGGTATTGCACAGGATGCTTTAATTTTTTCTCTGCATAATAATATAGAATCTTGGGTATTAGATTCTGGTGCATCTTTTCATGCTACTCCTAACAGGGAATATTTCAGTGACTATATCCATGGAGATTTTGGAATAGTGTATCTAGGGGATGATGAGCCCTGTAAAATAATTGGCAAAGGTAAAGTGCAGCTGAAGATGCAGAATAGCAACACATGGGTGTTGAGAGATGTGATGCATGTTCCTAGCTTGAAGAGAAATTTGATTTCTACAGGAAAGTTAGGGGATGAGGGCTGTACAGTAACTCTCAGAGCAGAATCTTGGAAGGTGACCAAGGGTGCACTTGTTATGGCCAGAGGTAAGAGAGAAGGTACTCTTTATTTGTGTAATTGTGTTACTAACAGATCTCCTTCTGTATTATCTACTTTAGATGTGGATGCTAAATTGTGGCACTAAAGGCTTGGCCACATGAGTGAGAAGGGGATGTCAATTCTTAAGTCCAAAGGTATGCTTTCAAATTTAAAAGGCATAGATCTAAGTTTTGTGAGCACTGTGTATTTGGAAAACAGAAAAGAGTTAGTTTTCTCAAAACTGGGTCTACTAAGAAGAGGCACAAGTTGGAGCTTGTTCACACAGACGTGTGGGGACCGGCTCAGATTGCTTCCATTGGAGGATCACAGTACTATGTATCTTTCATAGATGATGCCACAAGGAAGGTATGGATCTACTGTATTAGAAGAAAATCTGATTTATTTGATACTTTTAAAGTTTGGAAAGCTATGGTTGAGAATGAAATAGGTAAAAGATTAAAGTGCCTGAGATCAGACAACGGTGGTGAGTTCTACAGTCATAAGTTTAGAGATTATTGTTACATGCATGGAATCCGTAGGCAAAGGACAGTTCCAAGGACACCTCAGCAGAATGGTATTGCTGAAAGGATGAACAGGATAATAATGGAGCGTGCAAGATGTATGAGATTGCATGCCGATTTGCCCTTATAGTTTTGGGCACAAGCTGTTGACACTACAGTGTACCTGATTAATAGAGGACCCTCTACAGCTCTGGATGGTGGTATTCCAGAAGAGGCATGGACAGGTAAAAAGGTTGATCTCTCATATCTCAAAGTTTTTGGTTGTGAAGCCTTTGTGCATATAGATAAGGAAAATAGAAAGAAGCTTGATGCTAAGTCTATGAGATGCATGTTTATTGGCTATGGTTCAGATGATTTTGGTTACAGATTGTGGAATCTAGAAACTAACAAGGTAATCAGGAGCCATGATGTTATTTTCAATGAAAGAGTGATGTATTGTGATCAGCTAAGGAAGTTGAATCAGTCTGAGCAGAGCAATGGTGAATTGGATGAGGTGAAAGTCCAAGATGAGCTTGCGGAAAAAAGAAATAATCACTTACAAGAAAACACAGAGACCAACGTCGGCAGGACAGAAACTGGCGTCGGCCATACAGAGACCGACGTCGGCCATACAGGTACCAAGGTCGGTCAGGCAGAATCGACGTCGACCAATAACAGGTCTACAGATGACCGAGGTCGGTCACTGTCAGAGAATTTGGGTGGACAGCGTGTTGTAGACGAGTCTCAGACACCCATCAAGAGGTCAGAAAGGGTGAGTAAGCCTCCAATTAGATATTCTCCTTCTTTATATTATTTATTGCTAACTGATGGTGGAGAACCAGAGAGTTTTAAAGAAGCAATACAGGTGGAGTCCAAGAGTGAGTGGGAGCGTGGCATGGTTGAGGAGTTGGAGTCCTTAAGAGAGAACCAAACATGGGATTTGGTTGAATTTCCAGCTGGTAAGAGAACACTTAAGAACAGATGGACCTACAGGTTGAAGGAAGGCGAGAATGGACAGATGAGATACAAGGCCAGATTAGTGGTAAAAAGATTTGCACAAAAACCAGGTATTGACTTTGGTGAGATTTTTTCTCCAGTTGTTAAAATGACTTCAATAAGGGTTGTATTGTCTTTGGTTGCTTTTGAGGATTTGCATCTTGAGCAGCTAGATGTTAAGACAACATTTCTTCATGGAGATTTGGATGAGGAAATTTATATGGAACAGCCAGAAGGATTCGAGGTCAAGGGTAAGAAGAAGTTTGTGTGCAGGTTGAAGAAAAGCTTGTATGGCCTCAAGCAAGCTCCTAGGCAATGGTACTTAAAATTTGACAGGTTTATGACTGAGCATGGCTACAGTAGGTGTCAATCAGACCATTGTGTGTATTTCAAGAGATTTGATAATGGTAGATATATTATTCTATTGTTGTATGTAGATGACATGCTGGTTGCAGGGTCTCACATGCAGGATATCTCAGAGCTTAAAGTAAAATTAGCTCAAACGTTTGCTATGAAGGATTTGGGAGCAGCAAAGAAAATCCTTGGCATGAGCATTAAGAGAGACAGGAAAAATCATAGGTTGATATTGTCTCAAGAAGATTATGTGAACAAGGTGTTGAAACGGTTCAATATGCAGGATGCTAAACCGGTAAGCACACCTTTGGCTGGACATTTTAAGTTAAGTAAAGAACAATGTCCTAATTCATATGAAGAGGTAGAGTACATGAGTAAGGTTCCATAGTCTTCCGCAGTAGGGAGTTTGATGTATGCAATGGTGTGTACTAGACCGGATATTGCCCAAGCAGTGGGAGTAGTAAGTAAGTATATGGCCAATCCAGGTAAGGAACATTGGAAAGCAGTTCAGTGGATCCTTAGATATCTGAGAGGAACCAGCAGTAGGCACTTGTGCTATGGAGGTTCAGATACTTCTCTACATGGCTATGTAGATTCAGATATGGCAGGTGATTTGGATGGCAGGAGGAGCACTACAGGTTATGTTTTTACTGTAGGTGGAACGGTGGTTAGCCAGATATCTAAGTTGCAGAAGGTTGTTGCCTTGTCAACTACAGAAGCAGAGTATATTGCAGCCACAGAAGCTAGCAAGGAGATGATATGGATGACACGGTTCATGGATGAGCTTGGTAGGGAGCATGAGAGTTGTATATTGTACAGTGACAGTCAGAGTGCAATCCATTTGGCCAAGAATTCAGCCTTTCATTCAAGAACAACGCACATACAGCTAAGGTATCACTTCATACGACAGGTATTGGAAGATGGTGAGTTGAAGCTGGAGAAAATCCATACAGATAGGAATCCTGCTGATATGCTAACAAAGCCGATTACAAAGGAGAAGTTGAATCTTCATTCAACTTCTGTTGGTTTTCATGATTGAGTTGAAGATAGGAGGAGCTAGATGTTGCTGTACAAGTACTAGTGCAGCTGTTTATCTCCAAGTGGGAGATTGTTAGGGTGTGGAGCTAAAAAATTCACCAAGGAGCATAGTTTATCAGGTTTAGGTCTACACAGACACCGGCATCAGTCAGGAGCGATCGACGTCAGTCACAGGCAGTTGCAGAGGTGTCGACGTTGGTAGAAGGTCGGTCGACGGCAGTCATAGACAAGCGGCAGGAACCGATGTCGGTTACCTGCGTGTCCAGAAAGCTATTTCCGTGGACAGAAGCGAGTGTTTGCATGATAAGTTTGAGTTGTGGACTCAAGCTCACGTCTCTATTATTGGCATTACTATTTTTAGAGCCCTTGTTCAAGTGGCTTAACTGCTTGTTGGTTGTACATGCTCAAGTCTCCTAATTCTATATGTAGAATTAGATCTTCTTAGCTTTGTAGTAGTTTTGTAGTGAATTATTGTAATTCATTGTGTGAGAAGAATAGTACAGAATTGAATCAATCCAGGCTTGTTGGAGTTGATTGTTCTTGAGAGAGAGCTCTTGAGGAATTGAGATCTATTGAGAGATCTATACACCTAGGAGAGGTGTGGAAGAAAAAAGCTTTCTTCAATTGTATTCCTTTGTAAAGAGTTTTGTTAATACAAGTTTTCAGGGTGTTTTCTTGTATCTCTTGTTCTTGTTATTATCATTCTAATTACTTGTCAATCTGGTTTAATTCCACGTTTATTGCTGTCATAATTGTAATCTATTGTTGGATTGATCCCCCAACACCTATTGCACTATTTTCTTAGGATTTAGATAGCATAGTCTTCTTTTGGTATTACACTTTCACATCCCAAGTATGCCATAGACTTGTTAGCTCAGTTTCACATGGATTATTATAGGTATATACTAATTTCTTTCTTATCTAGAGTTAGAATTGAGGTTCATTATTTCATTCCCTTGGTTGATGTCACATTCTATCACTAGCTTGTAGGCAGCCTCATCTATCTAACTCATACATGGCTTGACATTTCATATGTAGTTAGAATGGTTTCATGCTTATACAAACACTACATGAGCTTTATTGGGGAGCCACCAAGCACATTTTGGGCTACATTCAAGGCACTATTAGATATAATATTCACTATATAGTAGGTATAAGTTTAGACTTGGTGGGTGACATAGATTCTGATTGGGTTGGTGATTATGATGATCATAAGTCCATGTTTAGTTACAACATTCACTTCAAATCTAACCCTATTTGTTGGTAGAGCAAGAAGTAGCATGTTATTGCTCTTTCATATATAGAGGTTGAGTATCATGGAACTTTTAATGCCACTACTCAAGCTATTTGGATTCATATATTCTCACTGAGCTTGGTGTTCCATTTCAAAATCCATTAGTCATCTATTGTGATAACCAGAGCACTATCTAGATCTTGAAGAATCTAGTTTATCATTAGAGAACCAAACGCATAGAGATCCATATGCACTTTATCAAGGAGCTAATTTAGGTAGAGATCATTGATCTTCAATATTGTCCTATAAAGGACTAGATTGCAAATATTTTCACCAAACCTTTCATTGAGAGAAAGTATCTTCACTTGCAATCTCTTAAGGGGGTGCAGGACATCAGTTCTTTAGGGAGGGTTTCCTAGACCTTCATTTTGAGGAGGATTTTTTTCCTTTGGGTTTTCTCCTTTCCTCATCTATTTGTACAAAGTACCTAATATGACTACACATTGTTAAGAATCTTATCTGTATATCCCCTACCTAAGATTCACTTATGGGTGGGTGTTAGTGCATTTATTTACTTTATCACATTTACTTGTATTTATTATTTAGATTGGTGCACTAATTATTTATTGTAATTATTTTATTATGTTTATTAATAATCTGTATCAAATAGGATAAGTTTGCTTAGCTAGTAGTCAACTTAGACACCTATCTTGTTACAGTAGAGTTCCACTCCACTATTCAAAGTAAGATAAGATAAGATTGCTTAACTAGTAGACAACTTGTGTTGATCACTTACACAAGTTGGACACCTATCTTGTTAGTGTGAAGTTTCACTCCACTATTCTTGTAGTTAGATATCAGTTGAACTACATATGTTGTGTGAGTTACCTGATCTTTATCTTGCACACCTTGCTCTATATAAGCAATGGTTATTTGTGTATTATAGATCAAATTAATATTAAATTATCAAGGTAATTCATTAGATTTGAGTTATTTATTCATTTCTATTATTATGTCGAATATACAGTTTTTATTTATTACTATTATTGTTTTATCTCTTATTTATGCTTTTTATTAGATTCATTAGATCCTGTAGCTAATTCTAACACCCAAAAATATGAAGATTGACATAATAAAATAATATAAATCACTTAAAAGATGGCATCACCCCTTGAGGTAACATCACCTAAAATAAAAATATAATAATTTTTATTTATTATATAAAACTTAGTAAATCGTATAAGCTAAATCCATTTGGTTAAGATAACCCAAGATTTTTTTATTCCATATTTATCTCTTTAATAGAAAGTGTATAATTTTTTTTTAATTTTATTCTTTTCACATTTAGTTAAAATAGAAGGTATTTTGTTTTTTTTTACAAACAAAAAATACCGCCAAAATTATTATAAAAAAGAACATTAGATGAATATAATATGTATTGTGTTTTTTTTACAAACAAAAATTACCTCAAAATTAATTACAAATAAAATAGTTAAAAAAATCATCTTTAAAATTTAAATATTTATTTTATTTATATATACATTAAATTATATTAAAAATTATTAATTATATTAAAATTAATTAATTATTAATTAATATTTTATCATATATATATTAATAAGCATATCGTATTATATAATATTAATATTTATGTTAAATATTAAATTAGCATATCATATTTATATTTACAATTATGATTAAAACTAATAATTAAATACAGTAGAAAATTATGATAAATTAATATAAATATGATATGTTAATATTAATTCAAATTTATAAATGTAATTTATTTAAAATAATAAATGCATAATATTAAGGGTAACATACATTTAAATAAATTGATAATATTATGGAGATTATAACTTAAGGCATATATAATTTATTAAAAAATTGTTTTTAAAAAATAAATATTTAAAGTATGCATAAAATCTAAAGTATATATAAAAAAAAAAAAAATTGACATGAAATATAAATAACATAAATAAATAAATAATCAAATGATTCATGTATATTTTTTAATTTACAAATTTAAAACAAAAAATAAATAATTTTAATGCAGAAATAAATTAACATGTATAGCACGTAGAAATTTAACTTTAATGCAATTTATTTTATCATAAATAAAATGTACATTAAATAATCTATTTAATGACACTGTTTAATACATTAAACAATTTGTTTTAAATTTGTTTATTTATTATTTTTTTTGGCATAAAAGTTATTTTAGTTTAAATTTGTACATTTAACAATGTATTCATGCATTAGTGATTCATAGAAAGTTGTTATTCTAAATTTATTTATATATTAAATTTGTATTTACTATATATATTAAAACAAACAAGCAAATGATTCAAATATTTATTCTAGTATTAAGGATACTAAAATGCAAATTAATAATATATATATAATCATTTTTGTTTTCGCATTAAAATTGGATTGTGTAAATTTTAGAAATGTAAGATTGAGTTTGCTTTTAAGAGATAAAAAAGCTTAAACATTATCTAATAAAATATACATTGTTTAAATTTTAGAAATCTAAAATTGAGTTTGATTTTTTAGAGATAAAAAACTTAAATAGTATCTAAGAAAATATAGAAACTATAGTAGACAAGTATTTTTATGAGTTATTATATAAATATGTGGCCCCACTTAACTCAAGTAGTTAAATGATTTATTTTTATTTATATATAAATAATTTTTTAAATTAAAAACAAACTATTTTTTTGTAAAGATTTCTTAGGAGGCCTATTTTATATCTAAATTTCTCCTAATGCTCCACTTCAAAGCCAAGTGTTATATATGAAAGCTTATCATTCAAACTTGGTGGTCACAATGGGACAAATTTCAAGAGCCCAAATAGATTGGAAACTGAAATTCCCTCCTAGAGTAGGCTAAGAAAGTTGAGTAGTTCAAGTTTCAAATGCAAATTGGAAGTTCAAAATTCCAATTTCACACTAAGTGCCTTATACATAGATTTCTCACACAGATGTGGTCTTTCTAATGGTGTCGGTTATTAGTTCCAGTTCAGGATTCAAACCAACATAGGATACTAAAGTAAATTGAGAGTGTTGAGACCAATGAGTTGTGAGTGTAAGTGAAAGTGACTATAAAAATCAAAAAGAGGTTCCCTGATTCTTGGAATAATTAGGTTGTGTTGATCAAGCAACAACAAATGGTGAATCTATTAAGAAATACGATTGAGTATTTTTAAATGACAAAAACATGTATATGAACCCAGAATGTTTGGTCAAGACTATGCATGGAACATAAATAGATTCAAGAGAGGAGAAGATAAGAATGGATAAAGGACCAAATCAAATATTCTCATTGACTCAGTGTGTAAAATGAGTTAAATTACTACTTCTTAGAACCTACAAGGACTATTTATTATGGATCTAATACTGAGGCTAGTGAATCCTAACTTGAGAATGCTTACCTAGACATTACTTTACTTCTAACTAGGCATTTATAACCCTGATAGAATCTAACTCAAGGCCTTGATCTACGTTTGGTCAGGTGTCTATATCCCCAGTAGAGTTTGGTTGAATCACTGAGAATTTAGATTTTTAGGAATTGATTTTTGTTTTCTTGTTATTCTTTTCTCTTTTCTTTTTTATCATATCAATTCTGGGTTAGGGACCATTTTGGAAAGTAAAATGTAGAATTATATATTTTATACCCTAGATACTCACCATAGTAGGTTTGTCTAGGTAGACCCAAAAACCTTTAAGATATGATTTTAATGCTTTATTTCGATAGAATGTCTTCATTGACCCAATAGTTTACCCAAATTTAACCCAACTCAAAGAAGTTTAGAACACACATGAGAGCTTTAGATTTTGTGTTAGGTTGTGGAGCTAAAAGCTTCACTGATGCAGACATGGAGGAGGCTGTTGAGTTTCAGGGATACCGATGTCGACAGCACAACTAATGTCAGTCATCTCCAGTGCAAAGGGCAATTGACATCGGTAGGAGTCAGCTGACATCAGTCACCTTTAGATAGACAAGGACCGACATCGATCTCCTATGTGGTTCTAAAATTGTTCATTGCACGAACAGTTAGTTTGTTGAACCGGTTGTTTGCATGTAAAGACTATTTTGAGTCTTGAGTTGCGTGTCTAATTATTATAAATTAGAATTCTAAGTTATTGTTTAGTATGGGATCTATTTATAGACTCATTGGCATGTATTGTAATTAAGGATTAAGGCAAAGAAGAGATCCTTCCAATTGTAAGAACAGGGTGATCTGCAGGTTGTTGCAAGATCAGGAAGAAGTTCTACATGGTAAGTAAGATCATTTGAGTTTTAAGTTTTTGAAAGTTCATGGGAGATCTACTTGAAGTACTTTGATTACTTAGATTGGCAGTGTTATTACTAACTAGTGGAGGTGAACAACAACTCTGTGTTTGAGTTGTTTGTTGTGACCATTTTTGGTAGGAGAGTGAACTCTTGAGGGAAAGAGATCTGTACATATGAGAGGTGTGGAAGATTGTGGCATCTTCATTGTATTTCCTTCTAGCATGAGTATTAATACAAGATTGTGTATTGTCTCTCATATTCTGTGTCATTTGTGAATTCTAGTTACTTGTTAATTCTGGTATAATTACGTGTTTAGTTGCTTATACAAGGTAATCATATTGTACTCTTATTGAGGAGTTAGATCCTGACAAGTGGTATCAGAGCTTTTGGTTGGGTTACTAATAGGTTATATCAAATTTGGTTAGTATTTGTTGATTACAGGTCACTCACAAGGGTTTCTATTTGAGTGGGAGTATAGCAATGGAAAAAAAAAGTAAGCTACGAATGGAGAAGTTTAATGGCAAGAATTATCAATTATAGGGGATCAGATTGAAGATTATCTGTATCAGAAAGATTTGGACTTACCATTGGGTGGGGTTGCATGCAAACCCATGAATATGAGGGATGAAGAATGAAAGGTTCTTGATCAGAAGGCTCTGGGATCTATAAAGTTGAGCCTTGCATCATCTGTGATTTTCAACTTATCATAGGCTAAGACAACGGTAGAGTTGATGGAATCTTTGGCAAATTTATATGAAAAACCCTCAGCTTTGAATAAGGTATTTCTTATGAAGCAATTATTTAATTTGCAAATGTTGGAAGGTGGATCTGTTCATAGTCATCTTAGTGATTTCCATGGTTTGGTAAACCAGTTAAATTTAGTCAATATTCTTTTTGATGATGAAATTAAGGCTCTCTTAATCTTGTGCTCATTACCTAAAAGTTGGGAGTGTTTGGTAATGGCAGTTAGTAATACTGCATTTGCTTCAAAAATATTAAAAGTGGATGATGTTGTGAGTGTAATCTTGAATGAATAAATTTGCAAGAAAAGCACAGGTGAATCATCAGGGAATGCTTTGAGTGTTGAAATTAGGGGAAGGCAAAGAGAGAAGATCGAGCAAGGAGATCAAGGTCAAAGATAGGTAGGAGATCCAAATCCAGGTATGGCAGAATAATCTACTAGAATTGTGGAAAGGCAGGGCACAGAAAGAAAGATTGTTGGTCGGTTGAAGATCAGCAAGAAGGAAATGAAGAAGCAAATGTTGTAGATATTGTTGCATAGGATGCTCTGGTATGTTCCTTGGATAAAGTAGAATCTTAGGTTTTAGATTCTAGTGCCTCTTTCCATGCATCCCCAAATTGAGAATTTTTTCATGAATATGTCCAGGGAGACTTTGGAGAAATTTATTTAGGGGATGGTAAGCCTTGTCAAATGGTTGGCAAAGGGAAAGTGACGCTGAAATTGTAGACGGGCAACACATGGGTGTTGAAGGAGGTCATGCATGTCCCAATCCTGAAGCGGAATTTTATTTCTATTGGAAAGTTGGGTGATGAGGGTTGTACAGTAACTCTCATAGTGGACTCTTGGAAAGTTTCCAAGGGTGCACTTATTGTAGTAAGAGGTAAGAAAGTAGGTACGCTTTATCTATCTACTTGTATTACTGATTCTCCTTCTAGTTTATCTACTTCAGCTATAGATTCAAAGATGTGGCCCAATAGGCTTGGTCACATGAATAAGAAGGAGATGCATGTTCTTGAGTAAAAAGGTATGCTTTCAGATTTGAAAAGTATGGATTGAGATTTCTATAAGCAAAAGAAGAAAATGACATTTCTTGACACTGGGTCAAAAAAGAAGGTGGTAGCTTCTGTTGGAGGATCACAATATTTTAGAAGGAAGAAATCTGATGTTCATGACAAGAATAGGAAAGCCTTGGTTTTTAAAGAGAAGATGACAGATAGAGATTAGTGCAAGGGGCTAAAGAATTTTGAGCAGAGCAAGGGTGATTTGGACAAGGTTTTGATCCAAAAGGAGCTCGCAGGTAAAAGTCATCACTCACAAGTAAAACACAGAGACCGACGTCAGTTAGAAAACTAATGTCAGCATTCAGATAGGGACCGACGTTGGCTATGTGCAGACCAATGTCGGTGACTCTAGATAAGTAAATACTAGCATCGTTTAGGGGAAAACTGACGTCAGTGATGAGGTAGTCGCATGGAACCAATGTCGGTCAGGTGCAGATTGAGATGTGATCGACATCGATCACTGAGATGGATTTTGGGTGGACAGCAAGCTATTAGGGTGTCTCAAATGCCCATATGGAGGATTGAAAGGGTAAGTAAGCCTCAAATTCATCATTTCCATTCTTTACACTACTTGTTGCTCACTGATGGTCAAGAACCAAGAAGTTATTAAAGAAGCAGAGCAGGTAGAATCCAAGAAATAGTGGGAGCTTGGCATGGATGAGGAATGTGATTCTTTGGAGAAGAACCAAATGGGAGTTTTTTGGTAGAGTTTCCAGATGAAAGAAAGCACTAAAAGATGAATGTATTTTTAGGATAAAGAAGAGTGGGAATAGACATGTGAGATGGAAGGCCAAGGTATATGGTCTTGAGTTAGTTGTAGGACAATGGAGGTTTAACCATTGTGTTTTCTTTACCAAGTTGGATAATATTAGCTACATTATCCTGTTACTATATGTTGTGCTTGTTGTAGGGTCACATATGCAGGGAGTTGCTGAACTAAAGGTAAAGTTAGTTTAGAGGTGTGTCATGAGGAATCTGGGAGCAGCAAGATTCTTTGGCATGAGTGTGTTCTAGAGACATGGAAGGTCATAGGTTGATTTTGTCTCCAGATGATTGTGTGAAACCGGTTAGCACACCGATGGTTGGACAGTTTTATGAACAGTGTCCTAATTCACATGATGAGGTTGAGTACATGTGTACTAAACTTGAGTTTGCCCAAGCAGTGGGAGCTGTCAGCAAGTTTTGAGCCAATCTAGGAAAGAAGCACTGGAGGGCAGTTCAGTGGATTCTCATATATCTGAGAGGGACTAGTAGTAGGTGCACATGTTATCCAAGGTCAAGTTCTTTTCTACATGGGTTTGTAGATGCAGATGTGGTAGGTGATTCAGATGATAGGAGGTGCACCACAAGATTTTTTGTGGTTGGTCTTCAAGATTGATCTTGAAGAGGGATACAAATCTAGGAAACAAACTAGATGATGTACAAGTATAGGTATAATTGCAGTTGTTTATCTCCAAGTGGGAGATTGTTAGGTTGTGGAGCTAAAAGCTTCACTAATGCAGACATGGGGAGGTTGTTGAGTTCCAAGGATACCGATGTCAGCAGTGCAACTGATGTCAGTCGTCTCCAGTGCAAAGGGCAATTGACATCGGTAGGAGTCAGGCGACATCGGTCACCTTTAGATAGATAGGGACTGACATCGATCTCCTATGTGGTTTTAGAACTGTTCATTGCACAAACAGTTAGTTTGTTGAACCAGTTGTTTACATGTAAAGACTATTTTGAGTCTTGATTTGCGTGTCTAATTATTTTAAATTAGAATTCTAAGTTATTTTTTAGTATGGGATCTATTTATAGACTCATTGGCATGTATTGTAATTAAGGATTAAGGCAAGGAAGAGATCCTTCCAATTGTATGAACAGGGTGATCTGCAGGTTGTTGCAAGATCAGGAAGAAGTTCTAAATGGTAAGTAAGATCATTTGAGTTTCAAGTTTTTGCAAGTTCATGGGAGATCTACTTGAATTACTTTGATTACTTGGACTGGCAGTGTTATTACTGACTAGTGGAGGTGAACAACAACTCTGTGTTTGAGTTGTTTGTTGTGACCATTTTTGGTAGGAGAGTGAACTCTTGAGGGAAAGAGATCTGTACATCTGAGAGGTGTGGAATATTATGGCATCTTCATTGTATTTCCTTCTAGCATGAGTGTTAATACAAGATTGTGTATTGTCTCTCATATTCTGTGTCATTTGTGAATTTTAGTTACTTGTTAATTCTGGTATAATTACGTGTTTAGTTGCTTATACAAGGTAATCATATTGTACTCTTATTGAGGAGTTAGATCCTGACATTTTGAAACTAATTTATAAATAGAATTTAACACTAATGATTACTCAAAGTACGTACACACCATAACATCATTCACATCACTTACTTAAAGGTCATATATTCATCATTATTTGACCAATAGGGGAACCCACAAGGTGAAATAGATGAGTTAGGCCAAAAATAAATAATAAATGAGGCTAGATCAATAATGAAAAGTAAGAAAAGTAGTAAAATCAAACCTAAGTTAACAATAAAGAAAAAAATAAAGTAAGAAACAAATAAGGAATGGGAAAGAGATTATTTATAGGGACTTGCCAGGCTAATTCAAGCCTAGAAGTAGTGTTTGAGGAACTATCAATTGATGGGCCATTTGACATCTTCACCAGTTAGACACCTTAGGCAAAATACATTCTCATCTAGGATTTTAGATATTTTTTAGGGACCCAAGCACAAGGCATCAAACTTTCCATGTTTTCCCATTTTCTCATGACCCTTTTCCCAAAGAAGGACTAGATCAAAAATCTAAAAGGATTTCACTTTAGCTAATTTTTCAAACCAACATTTGATGACTCCTTAGTGTTTGATAAAGTATAGTAGGGCTACATCACATTTTTATTCTAGTTGTATCTAATTTAGGAGGTGACCTTCTATTTTATCATTAATTTCTAGGTAGTCTCTCATAAACTATAATGGGGGGATTATTGAATTCACTAGAAATATAAGGTCTTGGATATAAATAATATTATATGGTGGTGTGCCTAGGTATGACTTAAATCTAGTCCTATTAGACCATAATGCAAATTTCAAAACATTATGTCAGTCTCTAGGGTTCTTTTCCAAGACTTTATTAATTACATCAAGAAATTTCTCATTCATTGATTTAGCTACCTTATTACTTTATGGGTAATAATTAGATGAGAACTTGAGGATTACCCAATTATCATAATCCCATTTTTTAAATTAGAGAGAAGATAAATTAGGATTTTCATCACATACTAAAGTGGTAGGCATCCCAAACTTGGTGATGATATGCTCTTTTAGGAAGTTGATTACCATGTCAGTTGTATAATTATTGAATGTTTGAGATTCATTATAATGGATACAATAATTGGTTTCCATGAGAATGAACTTAAATATTATATAAGAGTTAGCACTGATAGCACCAAAAAATTCTAATCCCCATTTTACAAATGGCTAGACCTCAATAAATGGTTGTAATGGCATGGCAAGGTATGTTCTTTGTACATGACAAGTTGGCAAGTATGACAGGTCTAGACATGGACATGATCATCTTTAAATAATGTGACTATTAATAACCTACCCTGATTATCTGATGGGATGTATCTCTCTATGATCCATGAATAGTTTTATATTTCCCATGGAAATCACTGAGTACTCGATCCACTTCTTGTTTGTTTAGGCATCTCAAAAATATGCCTTTGTGGTTATTTCTATATATAATGTTACATTTGATCAAGAAGATATTACTTTTAAAGAATAATGTTCATCTCCAAGTGGAATTCAAGTGACTTAGGCATTCATTATTGAGTAGATAATAGACTACATTCGAGTAATAATCATTATTTATGATATCTTACACTCTGTATTATAGGCAAATTATCTATGGGTCTACTTCAACCATTACTCTATTGAGTTCTTGACCTCTTAAATTTTTCATTGGTTGGAGTTCTAGGTCAAACTCTTGGATAATATTCATCCTCTTACCTCTTCATTCACCTAATTCATTTTGCATTAGCATGGATTTCACAATTGGATCAAGCATGATGGCAAATACCTTACTACATAAAATGTAATGTCTAAACTTTTTTATTATTTTAATTATGACAAAATATTTTTTATCAATCATTTAATTACTTAATTTAGTATTTTGGATTAGATATTTCTGAATGAGACATGTCTCTCATCTCCATATTCTCTCTTTTTTGTTAGGACATTAGCACTAGAGTATTTTAATGTGAATAAATAGATGTAGAAGGGTTATGTATAGTCAGGACTCATAATAAATGGTTATTTATAATTGATGTCTTGATTTGAGTAAAATTTGTTTGTGCTTTAGTCATCTATTAAATATTATCATCCTTTATTAGCATGTAGTTTAGTGTCCAGACTATTTCTAAAAAATGTGAGATGAAATTCCTTATGAATTTGATCTTGTTGAAGAATGACTTCATTCCTTTTCTACTACTACATAATAGAATTTTAAAATTTGCCTCCACTCTCTAGGTCTATATAAATTCCTCATTCAGAGATGATGTGATCCAAAAAATTTCCCTATGTGACCTCGAACATACACATCTTAGAATTCAAATTCCATGGTCTTTGCACCTTTGTACTACCACTCTCAAGTCTTTCACGTGATCTTCTTTTTTCTTGGAAAATTAGTTAGGTCATCCATGTATATGACAATGCACTTTTTGATGAGATCCTTAAATGCAATATCCATGGTACGTTATAAGGTGGAATTTGCATTAATTAGGCTAAATGACATCTTTTCGTATGTGAATGTACCCCACTTATTTGTAAATTTTTTCTTGATCTTGTCCTCATAATTTACCATTATCTTTTTCTAAAGTTTTTTTCAATTTTTAGAAGTCTACACATATTCCTATCTCTTTTTTATTATTTAAAATTGGCACCAGATCAACCCCCCATGTGGATTTCATGATAAGAAAGATGATCCTTGCTAAGAGTAATTTATGTACTTCCTTGAATATCGATGGTTCTAGCAATATATTCACTAGTATCTACCTATGATGGAATGGTTTGATTCCCAGCTTGAGAGGGATAATATTCATTAGAATAGAGGTGTTGAACAATTTTAAGTCCTCATATCTCAATGATATAACATCATTGAAGTCATTCAGGGATTGATGAATTATTATTTTTCATTTTTTGTATATGTTATGCCTAGAAGTATGTTTTTTGATTCATTGGTATTGACTAGATTATAATGTTGGTGATGCTTACCTTTAGTAAGGGTCATTTTCTCCTTTTAACCTTAGTAATCCATGTCAAATAATTTTTATAATAATACCATAACTTTTGGTATACTATTGGTTTTCAAATTAATCACCCCTTCCTTGTCCAGTTTTAATTATTCTTTATCATCTTCATCAATAACCTGAGACTCAAACACATCCATGTTTGTGATGAATTCGATGATATGTTGATCATTTTTGAGTACTTGGAATTTTTTGATACTATCAAGAATGGAAGGAGTAGAGACTAATTTCACTAAGAATATCCTCAACTTGGAGTCATCTATAAGTTCTATATTACTTAAAATTATTGACAATGCATCCTTCGTATAATATATTCCATGAATTAATGTCTAAATATTGAATGCAGCAAAATCCTCTATTAAATTCCACACTCAGCTATAGTATTTGGATAGAAACATGTAGTTATAATCATATTATCTTCTTACCTATTTGACCACTAGTTCTAAATCACCAAGTACCTTAAGATTCTTGACTTTTTTCCTTAAATCAAATTAGAGACCATGAACTAGTGCCTCATATTCAAATACATTCTTTGTGCAAGAAAATTATAGATGAAAGGTGGCTAATTATGATTTTCCTCATGGATTGATGAGCTCAACACTGGCACCACACCTACTCTTGGACTTATATCCATCAAAATTCAAAATCCATAAGTGATTTTCAATTGTGTACATCAAATTTTGAAGAGTAGTTGTTAATGTAACATTTATCTCTTCATTAGCTTTACCCATGCCAAGTATGCATATACTTTATTTCTAAAATGATAAGGACCTTTTAGTTAAGTATTTAGTGGGAAAATTAGGTTTAATTTTTTTGGAATGGTTATTTTCTCATATGAAGAGCTTGTAAGTCTTTCATTCTCACTTGGATCAACCAGTTTCACTTATCCATACACTATGATAACACTATGTAATGAAGGTATCTCAGGTACACATAGGTTATCTTCCTCATCTAGTTGATCTAAATCCTAAAATTTTGATTTTTTTTGCATAAACATGTTAATAGAGAATTTATTATAAGCTTGTGCTTCCTTCTCAAGTGCGTAGACCCAAATCTCAAAGTATTCATATAATATTTTATTCATTTTGTTATACTTTATGATCATGTGAGTCATTTTTGGCTCATGCTCAATTTTGATCTGATTGGGTATGCATCACCATGGGATCCACATGTGAGATAAGTTAGTTGCCATGTATTTGTTTAGTTTTTTTGACCAATATCTACTTATAAACATATCATAAGCATCAAGTATATCAACTACTTAAATATCAATAATAATTTCACTCTAGGATCAGAGGCCAATTGCATGTGAATTTGCTTCAACTCGTTACCAACCTTAACCTCTAACTTGTCTAACTAGCTTGTCCAACTGGTCAACTTTCCTATTTGACTTTGAAGGAGTCAAACCCAACTACTAGAAAATTTCATAAGTCATCACATTATTGGAAGCACCTAAGTCCACCAAGTAATTGTGTATGTTCTTAATGAAAATGTAGACTGTTATGAGGAAAGGAGGGGTTTCAGTCTATAGTCCCTCCCTAATTTTGTTGTCCTCAAGATCTAAGCTTTCTAAGTTTTATTCACCAGGTTAGTATGAATTTGTGTGCCAAATTTTAGGGGATAGAAGTTAACAAAGTTATCTATAGGTCCATTTTAGTATTCAATACCTATATCCATCTACACACATGCAAACAATGAATACATCAAAAGCAAAAGGGGGAAAATTGGGTTAGGGGAAGAATGATTGCATGATATTGAACCCTTTTTATCCTAACCATTGCCTATATTAACCCTCAAACTAAGGTCTTAGATCAAATATAGTTATCCCTTAGGGAACATGCATAATCAATGTATATGATAGATGTAAGAATAACTTTTGCCTAGGCCTTTCCTTGATCAAGCATGCAAGTTTGTGTGTGATGTAGAGAAGATAAGCTATACTATTGATCAATTTTTATTATGTATAATGTGCTAAATTAGTGAGTGTTATATATAAAATGTGTTGTGTCGACCTTTATATAGGATACTCATTATTTCAAATTTAGGAGCTTTATTTGCATTTGGCCAACATTGGAAAACTTAGGAATGAATAAAATAAAAGGGGTAAAACTTATCTTGTGGAAGAAACTGACTATTATATCTCAATTTGAATTTGGAAAAGAACACTAAAAAATTGGCACCCTAGGTTCTAGCATTATATTCCAATCTCAGTGCTCCTATCCTACAAGCTAGGGACTAGGTGGGATAGAACAAGCATGGAAAAACTGACTTGGTTGAGGTGGAATGACTATTTGAAAGGATCAAGGTGATAGATAATGGGTAAAAATATGACTCAAAATTAGAACAAGACCCAAATGGATAAAATGAAAGACATGGCTAAATGTGTAAAAAACTCATAGTCTCCAGTCAAAGTCTCGAGTGAAAGGACTGTGAAAAGACATGATATGTGTGGCTGCTTGACCAATTTAGGGTATATACATTTGCCTCCATTTTTAATCTAGTTATTGGTTGAATATTTTGTCAATCAGTGTACTGATAAACAAAATAGGTCTGATCAGCAAAAGTAGGAAGATTGGTCGTCCAAATGTGTAGGTTTACCACATCAAAAGGGGATTAATCTCTCCTCTCATCAAGGGAAGGTTCCCTATAGATATTATATATATATATATATAGAAAATAATACTCAAGGGTAGGATAAACCATCCATATCTCTTTCTTTAGAGATGATGCATGTAAATCAAAGGAAAAATCTCAAGGGAAATGACAGAAAGCACTCCTCTTCTTTCAGAAGTACTATTTAGCAAACCACAAGAATACCCCTGGTAGTAATTGCCAAATGTAACCAAGGATGTGTAACTATCAAATTGAGATGTAGCACAAAGTATCTACCTAAATTTCCCAAGAGTGAGATACGAAGGACAATGAGAACACAAAGTCATCCCAAGGTCCTTTAGACAGAAACAAAAAGAAAACACACTAAAGGCAATTATGGGGGCACAAAGTCTCTCCACAGTTGACTTCAAGGACACCTTCCTAACTACTATCACTAATTTTGCTTGTTGAATTAAAGGAACAAAAAATATATTAAGGAAAAAGGCATAAGAATAGTTTCCCCAACAACAAAGATATCACAACACAAAGTCTGAAAAGTCACTTACTTTCTTATTCCAATAACAAAATATGATCAACAATTTGAGCTCAAAGTCTCAATAATGCCTTTCAATTTGGGTAGAGTTTTGTTTCTAATTATCAGAGAGAGATATCCCAAAAAACAAAAGAGAGTCCTTTATATAGTCTCTTCTATAAGGACTCGAGAATAGTAACACATCATGTTGCATTGAATTTTGTTAAGAAGACATGCTGGAATTTAGGGGCATTTACCCATTTGCTTTTCTCAATGCAGAGAAATGTGTCATGCCATTGAATATTTGCATCCTTCGATGTCCACCTAGTGATCTGATTCTAGAAACATATATGATGCATAAATGTTTTTGATCCTTCCTCATCATTCCTCTTTTTTGGTTAATTGAATCGGGTCCTTGATTCAATTTAATGCTCTGTTCCTTAGTCACTTCCTACTGTCCTTGGCCTTAAAGCCTTTGAATGCATTTAGGTCCATGCTTAAACTTCTAAGGATCAACAACTATTTCATTGTTGTGACTTTGATGTCTATGGGCATGTCACTTTCCTTGGTAATTCCTTCAGCTTTGTCATTTGGTCTTTCCCAGAGGGGACCTGCCTTTCGAGGCTTTGAGAAATGGTCCACTTTGGGTTGGGAAGAGACCCCCGCAAGGGTATCTACCCTTTAGGCAGTCTTCGAATGGCCTTCAAGCTTCTTTCTTTCAATGGGTCACTAAGTTCTTTAGCTCTTCTTTAAGGTTTTTCAAAATTAATGGCTATTTTATGAACCTTGAAATTGACGTTCGCACACCCATCACTACATTTGAATTTCCAATGGCTAGTTCACTGTTCTTGACTTTGACATCTTTAAGTGCATCACCCATTGGAATTTCTTTGTCTTTCTCTTGATTCAGCCTTTTTTCTACTTGCTTCCTTTAGATTTCTTGTTTTGCATCCTCCCAAAGGGAAGGTGACCCTTTGGCTTTAGGTAAGTGTCCTTTAATTTGGCAGCCGAGATTCCCCCATAAGGGCACCTACCCTTCGGGGTCCTTCGGTGCCCTTTTGTCTTTGGATTCCTTTGGAACTTTCCCATAGACTTTTTCCATGGACATTTTCCCACAGATAAAAATTCCATAAGAATTGTTTCAGCTATTTTGTCTTTAGCCTTCAGAAATTCTTTCAGGATTTTCTCCCATAGCTTCCCCGAATTTCTTCAGACTTTTTGTCCAAAGGAATTCCTTTGAACAAAAGTTTGAAAGAATTCATTTCTTTCCTTAGTCTTTATCCCAAAGGAAATTCCTTTGTCTTTTGATCTTTTCAATTAGTCCATGTGCCTCCTTCCTACCCTCCGCAAGGGTATCTGATTCTTTGGCTTTGGGGTAACCCCTTGAACCTACCAATTGAACCAACTTTGGTTCAATGGTTCATTCCCTTTGACTACTTGAACCAAGATTCTTTGAAACAAGCCTCATTAAACCTATTGAACTTTGAACCTTAAACTTGTTGAACTTTTAAACCAAAGTGGTTCAATGGTTCATCGGTTTAATTAGTTCATTCTCTTTGATTTGGCTAAGTCCTTTTGATCCTTGTTGAACCAAATGCATTGAACCTGTTGAACCTTGATCTCATTAAACCTTTGAACCAAAGTGGCTCAATGGTTCAATGGTTCAATGGTTCAAGCCTCAGAAATGTGTTCTTTTGATTGAACTTGCTTATAGAAGCCTTTGAACCTATTGAACCATTAGTATGTTGCACTTGTTAAACTCTTGCTACTGATGTTGAACCTTTGAACCAATTAAACCCGTTAAAACTTGATGGTTCAAGGTCCAACAGTTTAATGGTTCAATCCTTGCTTAGAAGCTTGCCAATGAACTCTTTTGGTTGAACCTTGTCATTGAACCAACTTTGAAAATGCCTAAGTGTTGAGAGCTTTCTTCTTTCCTGTAGAGTCTATAGAAATCAACATGTGAAGTCCGTTGAACTTGGCCTGCAAAGTCCATAGATTTTCTTCCTATAGAGTCTATAGATTTAAGCCTATAGAGTCCATAGATTCAAGCCTACAAAGTCCATAGATTTAAGCCTACAGAGTCTGTAGATTCAAGCCTGCAGAGTCTGTAGATTTTTGAGAAGCTTGGAAAATGAGGAATTTGAATGCTTAGAAAAAAATTTGAGAAGCGCAGAGATTATTTTGGTCTATAGGACCAAAATAGTTTAAATGTTGTCCAAAAAATGAGTGATATTTTTGGGGGACAATAGCTGGCTCTAGTTGGGGAACTTTTATCAATTTTAAAAAAGAATTGAAGGGAGTCTAGAATCTCCAGTATTTTCATGTGTACCATTGGGCTACAGAGTCATGTTACCCAAAAATGGAAGGCATCAAAAATGAAAACAAACAAAACAAAATAGAATTAAAAACTTTAAAAATATACATATGTACAGATGCAATAATCTGATACTTCAAGAGTTGAAGTGTTTCAAATGTTGCTTACTAAGAGGTAGTGAAAATAGTGTTCCATCTTGGTAAACTAGTAGGAAACCATTTTTCCCCCAGAAACGGTGACAGGCAAATGGAGCTCTCCACCAGGAAACTGATTTTCTATGTCTTCCTCTTGGCCTTTTCTTCTTCTTGCTCCATGGTAGGACGTGGTCTTCAAACTGAAAACCATAACTCCTTGCTCTCCCTGTGAAGAGTTCCTTTTAATGACTTTGGAATACAGTAGTATGGTCCACCACCATAGCTTGTTATTCTGCTGGTCCAGTCCAACACATGCTTTGATTGTTAGCATCAGGCCCCTAACAAACCATCAACTTAGCACCTCCTTTGGTGTGAATGAGTTTGATCTCTTCATCTTGAGTAATCTTTAATCCGAGCAATAGAGATCCATATCTAGTTATGCAAGAATTATTGCCATTAGATTCCAAGATCCAAGCATCATTAGAAGTTGATCTTCTATCAAATTTCTCTTCATCAGAGATGGAATATCCTTATTGATTTATACTACACCCTACTAATTCTTCTAATACCTTATTTGGATGAAATCTTGGATTGCCAGCTACGGGACTTTCATCAACTAAGACATGAGCATCCTCTGTGGTCAAGAAGTAATTACCCCTACTTGAAGGCTCAAATAGAATTTGAACTGTAGGGGCTGACATTTGGGTAAACATAATTTTTGCCTTAGATAGGTCCACACTTGGTTCTCCACCAATGTTTAATTGCTCAAGATTGGCTTACATGGATTCAAACTCAGTCATCTAAATTTTGGATTTCTTGACATGATCAATCATGGCAAATGACTGAGATGGACTTGGAAGAGAGGATGGGAGTTCAACCTTTTGGTTTTTGGGAGGGGGAGGAGGGTTGATCTATGAATTTGAAGTAGAAGGTGTAGAGATGTTCAATGTACTTACTTCTTTGGCAATCACCAGGTCCTCTGACTAAAAAGGAAGAGGGGTTCTCTACTCAGCAATTGAAATTACTGGTTGGGGTCACTCCTTTGTCTTCTCTTTATCATCCTGCTAGACTGATTGGTTCTTAGACCTGGTAAACACTACATATGATCCTTCAATTGCTTCACCTTCACTTCTAGGTTCATCCTAGAAATTTAGGAAACCAATGTGGGAGTTACCAGTTGATTCTTCTAGATCCTCCCTAAAGAGTTCAGTGTTATTTTCTTGCTCAAACTTAGGTTAGAAATAGGAAACATACTTTATTTCTAGATATCCAACTACAGACTTAGTTTGAGGTGCTTCAAGGGCAAGGTTCCTCTATGGGGGAGGAAGATTATTTTGTTGCCCTTGACTTCTGGCAGTGTTGCCTTGATATGGTTGATTAGGGAATGTCCTCCTTGGTATATCTTTATATAGAGGAGTAGAAGACATACCTTGTGCCATTTGCCTTTTCAAGGATATCAATTCATTTTCCAATTATTATACCATTAGGTCAGTGGTGACTATGATGAGTATTCAAAAGATGAAGAGGGTTTGCCTCTGTTTGGGTCTCGCCTTATCTTTCCTGCCAAGATAAGGTCATCTTCTACCTCAGTAGCCAAGTCCTAAGTAGTAGCAAGGTCTATGTGGCTAGCTCATCTTAGTAGAAAAATCACTTTAGGTAGTTTTAAATTGATGAAGAAGCATTTGAGGTTTTGAGGTGTCGATTGGGTGACCATGGGAACCATGTGCCTTAGCTTGTCGAACCTAGCAATAAAATCCCTCATAGGCTCATGAGGCTCTTTCTTCATCTGAGTGAGCTAGGCCAATAAGGCATGTGCATCTTCTATGGGCTTGAACCTTGCTTCAAACTTGGCTTTGAGTGTATCCCAATCAGTCACTGATCTAGCTTACAAATGGTAGAACCAGTCTGCAGTAGCACCTTGTAGTGTCTCCACAAAAAGCCTGACTTTCACATCTTCAAATTCCACCCCTATAACACCACAGGCTATGCTAAAGGTTGTAATTTGTTCATTAGGGTGAACTATCCCATCACCAAAAAATTTGGGGAAATTCTTTCGTGAACTACGTGAGAGTTCATGCAGAGGTGGAGTTAAGTTGAGTGGACCAAAAGAGTTATCCTAGGGGCCTCAAACTACCATGATTTAATTAAGAAAAATAGAGATAAAAAATCTAGATGGAGTGGCCATATTATAGAACAAAAATGGAAAAGGACTAGCTTTGCTTCAGCTTGAGGCTTGAGGCTTCAAACTACACACTCTTTCCTAGCAGCTCTGGTTTTACAGACCAGATGAAATAATAGAGGTGGAGGAAGATGGTAAGGCTATAAATGGATAATGGGTAAGACATGAAACAGAGTCGCCAGAGTCTATAATGGATAAGGGTTATACTGATAATGGGTAAGACACAGGTGATGTTTCAATCTGAAACTTGAGGTTCCAAATTGCACAAAATTACGTATATTCCTAGTGGAGTTGCCAAAAACTATTGGTTGAATATTTTGTCGATCAGCGTACTGATAAACAAAATAGGTCTGATCAGCCAAAGTAGGAAGATTGGTCATCCAAATGTGTAGGTTTACCACATCAAAAGGGGACTAATCTCTCCTCTCATCAAGAGGAGGTTCCCTATAGATATGTTATATATATATATATATATATATATATATATATATATATATAATTTTACTCAAGGGTAGGATAAACCATCCATCTCTCTTTCTTTAGAGATGATGCATACAAATCAAAGGAAAAATCTCAATGGAAATAATAGAAAGCACTCCTCTTCTTTCAAAAGTACTATTTAGCAAACCACAAGAATACTCCTAGTAGTAATTGTAAAATGTAACCAAGGACGTAGTAACTAGCAAATTGAGATGTAGCACAAAGTCTCCACCTGAATTACCCAAGAGTGAGATACGAAGGACAATGAGGGTACAAATTCATCCCAAGGTCCTTTACATAGAAATAAAAATAAAACACATTAAAGGCAATTATGGGGGCACAAAGTCTCTCCACAGTTGACTTCAGGACACCTTCCTGACTACTTTCACTAATTTTGCTTGTTGAATTAAAGGAATAGAAAATATATTAAGGAAAAAGACATAAGAACAGTTTCCCCAACAATAAAGATATCACAGCACAAAGTATGAAAAGTCACTTGCTTTCTTATTCCAATAACAAATATGATCAACAATCTAAGCTCAAAGTCTCAGTAATGCCTTTCAATTTGGGCAAAGTTTTGTTTCTAATTGTCAGAGAGAGATATCCCAAAGAATAAAAGATAGTCCCTTATATAGTCTCTTCAAGGACTCGAGAATAGTAACACATCATGTTGCATTGAATTTTGTTAAGAAGACATTCTGGAATTCAGGGGCATTTACCCATTTGCTTTTCTCAATGCAGAGAAACATGTCACACCATTGAATGTTTGCATCCTTTGATGTCCACCTGGTGATCTGCTTCTAGAAACATATTCGATGCGTAAATATTTTTGATCCTTCCTCATCGTTCCTCCTTTTTTGGTTAATTGAATCGAGTCCTTGATTCAATTTGATGCTTTGTTCCTTAGTCGCTTCTTGATGGCCTTCACCTTAAAGCCTTTGAATGCATTCAGGTCCATGCTTAAACTTATAAGGATCAACGGCTATTTCATTGTTATGACTTTGACATCTGTGAGACCATCACTTTCCTTGGTAATTTCTTCAGCTTTTTCATTTGGTCTTTCTCAGAGGGGACATGCTTTTCAGGGCTTTAAGAAATGGTCCACTTTGGGTTGGGAAGAGCCCCACACAAGGGTATCTTCCCTTCAAGTGGTCTTTGAATGGCCTTCAGGATTCTTTCTTCTAGTGGGTTGCTAAGTTATGTGGCTCTTCTTTAAGGTTTTTCAAAATCAATGGCTATTTTATGAACCTTGAAATTGGCATTCATGCACCTGTCACTGCATTTGAATTTTCAATAGCTAGTTCACTGTTCTTGACTTTGATGTCTTCAAGTGCATCACCCCTTGGACTTTCTTTGACTTTCTCCTGATTCGGCCTTTTCTACTACTTTCTTCCTTCAAATTTCTTCTTTTGCATCCTCCTGAAGGGAAGGTGACCCTTCACCTTAGGGGAAGTGTCCTTTAATTTAGCAGCCGAGAGTCCCCTGTAAGGGCACCTGCCCTTCAGGGTCCTTTGGTGGCCCTTTATCTTTGGATTCCTTTGGAGTTTTCTCATGGACTTTTTCTGCGGACATTTTCCTATAGAAAAAAATTCTATGAGAATTGTTTTGGTTGCTTTGTCTTTAGCCTTCAAAAATTCTTTCAGGCTTTTCTCCCGCAGCTTCCCTGAATTTATTCAGACTTTTTGTCTAAAGGAATTCCTTCAGATAAAAGTCTGAAAGAATTCATTTCTTGCCTTAGTCTTTATCTCAAAGGAAATCCCTTTGTCTTTTAGTCTTTTTAATTGGTCCATGTGTCTCCTTCCTACCCTCTGCAAGGGTATCTGATCCTTTGGCTTTGGGGTAACCCCTTGAACCTACCGATTAAACCAACTTTGGTTTAATGGTTCAATGGTTCATTCCCTTTGATCGCTTGAACCAAGATTCTTTGAAACAAGCCTCATTGAACCTGTTGAACCTTAAACCTTGAACCCATTAAACCTTTGAACTAAAGTGGTTTAATGGTTCATTGGTTTAATCAGTTCATTCTCTTTGATTTGGCTAAGTCCTTTTGATCCTCGTTGAACCAAATGCATTGAACCTATTGAACCTTGAACCTATTGAACCTTTGAACCAAAGTGGTTCAATGGTTCAATAGTTCAATGGTTCAAGCCTTAAAAAATTGTTCTTTTGATTCAACCTGCTTGTAGAAGCCTTTGAATCTATTAAACCATTAGTCTGTTGAACTTGTTGAACTCTTGTTGCTGATGTTGAACCTTTGAACCAATTGAACCCGTTGAAACTTGATGGCTCAAGGTTCAGTGGTTTAATGGTTCAATCCTTGCTTAGAAGCTTGATAATGAACTCTTTTGGTTGAACCTTGTCATTGAACCAACTTTGAAATTGCCTAAGTGTTAAGAGCTTGCTTCTTTCCTACAGAGTCCATAGAAATCAACCTGTGAAGTCCATTGAACTTGGCCTGCAGAGTCCATAAATTTTCTTCTCGTAGAGTCCATGATTCAAGCCTACAGAGTCCATAAATTTAAGCCTGTATAGTCCATAGATTCAAGCCTGCATAGTCTGTAGATTTTTGAGAAGCTTGGAAAATGAGGAATTTTAATGCTTAGAACAAATTTCGAGAAGGGTAGAGATTATTTTGGTCTGTAGCACCAAAATAGTTCAAATGTTGTCCCAAAAATGAGTGATATTTTTGGGGGACAACACTAGTGATGTAATGAAATGAAGTACTAGAGTAAAAGAAAGAAAGAAGATGTGTACCTGAACTTTCCTATGTGGAGATAAATGTGCTAAGAAAAAGGGTCCAACTTCTTGGCCAGGGAAGTGAATGGAGAACTGAATAGTGCTTGGAGAAAGAAGGAATCCCTGAAATGGATGCCTCCTATTTTAAATCTAAATAGTGCCTAGAGAAAGAAAGAATCCTTAAAATGGATGCCCCTTATATTTAATTTGAATAGAAATAATAAATTCTCAGAGGCCCAAAACCAATGTCTACCCTCTATCCCACATAAAATCATGTAATCTAGAATGTGTGTATAGAAACTGTATGTTTTTAAAAGTAAGATCTATCATACCCCCACTTTGAATAATCTAAAATGGAATTGAGAAGTGCTTGGAGGTCCAAAACCAATGTTTTCCCTCTATTTAACAAAAACTCCTAGGTTTGGGTGATGTTATAGACCAACCATTATAGATGATCATATGGTCCAACCTAGTGATAACCTAGGTATGCCTGGGTGTAATTTGAAAACTCTGGTAAATGTGTAAGAAGAAAATGGGATGTCTTGTCATTCTAATCTATATAATCCTAGATGATGAAGAACATGAACATCTATGCCATGCCCCCAAATCTAGTATGTGAGTGATGCATCTGTATAGTCTTGTAATCTAAAAATCCATATGTGAAATGAGCTATCATGTCATGTCCCATGTGCAAAATTGGAGATCAAAACAATATGCTCTGTACTATGTCTATAATCTGATATCTAATCTATAACTATTTCATGTTATATGAAGTTGTATGTGTGAGACATGTAGTGATGTACATGCCCCCAAATTTGATATCTAGTCTAAATCTGTATTGAATGACTATATATCTAAGTAATCTATGTATCTATAAACTGAAGGTATGTCCCTCTGAATGTCTTGATTATTGTTGAATGACCCATGTAATCTAAATCACTAAATCACTATATATCTTGACCCATCTAAGTTGAATCTAATAATTTTGACTGCTAGAGGTATAAAAACCATTGTTAAGTGACCTGTGTAGCCTGAATCACTATATATCTTGACCCATCTAAGCTGAATCTAATAATCCAACTACTAGAGGTGTAAGAACCATGGTGTATCCATCTATGAGAGTGGATAGGTGTGTTGGGTAGGTGTAAGAACAAGAATAGTAGGAATGATGCCCCCTTTTGGGGAGAGCGATGAAATTTTTAATAGAAGGGTTGAGCCAAAAGTTATGATTAGTGGTGTAATACTAGGAACAAGTTTGGTATAGTTTCAAATATATTTGATAAGTTGATTGATTATTTAGACTAAGTTATATGAGAGTTGAATGAGCTTTGATTGGTGAGGACCAATTTGTATAAAAGTTGAACAGGTTGTTATTGGTGAGGACAAAATCATATCTATTTAGGTACAAATAAGTATAGAGATGTGTGTGTGCTATAGTAGGAAAATGATGTAATAAGAGATTGAGGTTTGCTAAATATCAAAGGCATTATCTTCATCGTTATGTAGAATAAAATGGTTTTTAAAATAGAGCTATGGGTTTCAAGTTATGGGCAAAATAATATTTTGATTTGAATGAAAAAATAAAAAAAGTTGTTTGATATATAGGAAAATTAGATTGATACTTGATTAATTTATGCATTGACTAGTTTGAGATTTAGAGCTCCAAAGTAGGAGATATACCAAGGAGATGAGCACCTACCATGACCTAGTTTGAGTAGTTGTCAGCCCAGATTAAAGTTGATGGAGAGGTTACCCTGGTGAGTAGCTAAAATGTGCGATTTAGGCCTATTTAAAAGCCTATTTTTTATGATTTTGAGCTATTTTGAAGCTTTTTAGGAAATTTTTACTAGATTCAACAATTCTATCCCTCTTTCAGTGTTGTCTAGGATCTGGCACTATTGTCCAAGTTGCAACACTCTTATCTAATGCCATTATCTTATACTCAATGTTATTATCTTAAGGTTAGATTTTCAAGGGTGATGTTTAGTTTAGCTACTATCATTTTTCTTGTTTATTTATTTGGCATGGTTGACTGATATACATGTTATTTTTTGGTGTTTTATAGGGCAAGGTATAGATGACAGAGTTTAGTAGAGGCTAGGTGATGGACGCACTAAGATTGTTGCCTTTATCAACTAATGAGAAGGTTATGATGGATAGGGTAGGGCTGAGTCATGTGTGTGACCTAGGAACTATGTAGTGGGAAAGGCATTTGATTACCACCTTGTGTGAGAGGTGGAATATAGACACCTATACTTTTTGACTTCCTCCTGGAGAGATGACTATTACTCTAGAGGATGTGTACCATATTTTGCATTTATCAATTAGTGGATGGTGTGTGACTTTACAGGATGATATGAATGTGGATGTCATTAATTATGCATCCTTGTATTTTGCTAGTATGCCCTCAGGTATACATAGGAGAGGAAATGATAGTGATGTATTGTTGTTTGTTATTGTTCAGTTGAGTGTTCCACATCTATGAAAGTGGTTGGCAGTGTTGTTGGCTTCTTTTGTTGTAGTGGATGGGAATGGGGTATCGATTGCATATAGGATGCATAGGATTGTATGTAGTATAGAGGTATATGGCACTATGTTCTCATGGGATAGGGTTATGCTTAACCATTTATATAGAGATCTATATAGGATTACTTAAGAGGTATTCAATGGTGGTCTGAGTACGGCTACTTTATTGCATTATTGCGCCTATGAGCACATAATGGTTATGTGACTACTAGGATTATCAAGAGAGAGGCGGACACCTCCATAACCATATGTGGAGTAGTGGATGAGTTCATTGGCTATCAAGTCTCTTGGGATGGATTATTATAGATGATTTTTATATAGACTAGTGGCTCAAGATATCATATGGAGGCCTTATAGAGGATTTCTTGGGTGCCCCAAGGATGGAGTGTAGTTACATTATATTAGGATCAATTTTTAGTTACATGACCATTGGCCTAGAGTGTATGAGTGCTTTCAATATGAGCACATGACTAGACAGTTCAGAGTTCCATAAGATGTGCCCCTAGTAGCATGGATGTGGGTGAAGAGTGCATAGGCATTGGTGATGTAGGAGCTTGTGGTAGGCCTTCTAAGGCTAAGTTAGCATCACTACCTTTGGATGCAAGGGATATAGCTATAGATATTCTTAATGTAGATGATGTTGGTTGCATAGAGGCATATACCACTTAGTGGATAAGGCATCGGTGGGTTCTATTATATCCTATTGGTGGAGGGGATGCCCTTGAATATGAGGACCCAACTCCAATAAAAGTGATAAGAGGTAAGTATCATTTATGTTTGAGTTGTGTACAAGTTTGAGTTTGTGCATGCTTTAGCTTGTTTTGAAAATTTATGTCTCATGTAGTGATGTACTTTTGTGTGTAGGTGGAGTGGAAGGTGATCAAGATGAACATAGGATAGGGTAGGAGGTGGAGATGATGGGTTTTGGGAGAGCATCATTGAGTCTACACTTCACGAGCTGACACAGTATGTTCTTGATGATGTTGTGGAGGAGGGTTTGATAGAGTGAACAATAGTTATAGCTAGCATTTATGCTCATTTTTTTGATAGGGATGTTATAGCTACAACTACATATGTTAAGGTAGTAGGAGAGAGAGATGAGTTGAGGGCTGAGTGGGATAGGCATAAGATGCCTCCTCCTAATTATGGATCAGTGAGTATGTGGATTATGGATGAGTACACAAATTTATAGAGGTGGTATGTAGTCTTGAATGAGGAGCATGGTCAGTTACTAAAATGTGATAATTAGTGTAAGATGCATTCAAGGGCTTGAGGAGGTGCAGGGACTTTGAGCATGAGGCTAGACTATAGGACTAGTATTGCAGGAGAGAGTGAGATTGAGAGTGAGGGCATTATGCCCATTCATGATTGATTTTATTTTATATAGTGTATATATAGTTAAAAAAATTGTTATATATATATATGGATACTAGGTTTTGGTTTTTACTCATGCATATTATGTTATGGGATTTGAAATATATTGTTAAATTTAGTGTAATTTGTTGATTAGAATTAGTTGATCTGGTATTGATGTTGAAGGTTGTATATGTTTGGTAAAATGGTACTTGGGATATGTAAGTTGATTATTTTGATAAGTTTGGTAAGATAGAATTTGGGATGTGATTTGATTGTTCATGATATGTTTGTATGTGTTATTTTAGGTTTGATTTGTGATTATATGTAAGTAGAAATTTGTTGGTTTTATAATTTGTAAAATTGATTTGGTAGAGTGAATTGGTTTGGAATTGGAAAAATTAGGATATTAGTAAGGTCTAGATTTGGATAAGTTGGTTTAGATATGGATGGCTATTTGGAATCATTAATGTTAGTTTTTAGTATGTGGGGATGTAAGATAGCATGTTGTGCATATTAATTCCCTGAGAGTGGCTCAAAAATACAAAGGCTAGCTAGACCTTTGGCTCCATCATTACCTTGCTAAGTGAAGCTTATAAACTAAAATTGGTATGATTTTACATTATATTATTTTGTGTTGTATCACTATTTTAACCCTATTGGCCAATTGAACAAGTGCCCATACTACTCATGCTATGTAGGAATTTGCTCTGTATCTAATACTATGTACTGTGTGCTAACTATAGTTGTGTGTGAATATTTTACAAAATTTAACTTTATTGATCATGCAGCTTAAATTGTGTTGGGAAGAAGGATCATCTATCTATAATTGAATACCCTATAGCCTCTACTGTGATGTATATGACTAATAAATATATCGATATAGAGCTAAAACCTATTATAAATGCTCATTTAATCTTAATCATAACAATTTGTTACATGAGATAGGACCCCAAAAATCTAGTCCTAATGAACATTTCTCATGAGTAGTAATCTATGGTGCAAGGTCATTTAATCTTAATCATAACAAATTGTTACATGAGGTAGGACCCAAAAAATTTGGTCATAATGAATATTTCTCATGAGAAATACTCTATGGTGTGGGGTCATTTAATCTTAACTGTAGTGGATTACTACGTGAGATAGGACCTAGAAAATCTACCTGTAGTGAATATTTTTCATGAGTAGGACTCTATTTTGGTGGCAGTGACTCTGCTAGATATGTATATGGAACTACACTATGTATTCCTTAGACTACGGTGTTATATTTAGGCTTTTCTCATTGTACTAGTTTCTAAACCTTCTAAGGTAGTGGAATAGGAGATCTCCTATGATATTTTGTCCTAAAACTTGCATTGCACTCACAATGAGTGATCAATGATTCTTGTAAAGGAGTGTCCTGGGATGACTCAATTATGGAGGAATGAGTCTAGGGTTACATGATGGAGGAGATCTTAGTGCCCCCTGTGTGAATTCTATGATGCCATTATCAACACATTTAGTAATGCAATCCCTGAGTCCATATCAATCATTATCTTTGTGTCCATGGATATGATGATAGTTACAAAAGGGTTGATGTGGCTATCTATGTAAGAGATGTGGATCTCATTGATGAGTACAAGGCAATGTGATTAACCTCCTATCTAGTAGTTCTGATAATATGGTAGATGGGTTATCCCACTCTGAATCAAACTATAGTGGTGCCTTGTTATTCTATAGAGTGCATATTATAGGTTGTGCTCTAGAAACTAGCTCTTTGTTCTTGATTGGTTGATATTTTGGTTGTGGTCTCTTATCTTGTTTAGGACATGGTGGATGCTGAGTGTTGGGAGCTATATCTAAAGATGTCGTGAAATCTAGAGTGATCTGATCAACTAAATTTATCTCAATCAATCCCAATTTCTTTTCCAAAGATAAAACTATATAACATAAGTGTCTAAAAGAAGGCTCTATCAAATATAGTATATTCTCGCATAGAGGTTCACAAATACCCTTAATAAAGATATATTGAATCTATAGATCTATTGGATTGTATATCAATCTTAACATGTGATCCTTTAATCTTAAGATATACTCACTAACTAGATCTAAAGAATTTTGATGTAGTGTGGAAAGTTTCTCATATGTAACACAAGGTCCCATGTTTACAATGTAATATCTAAGAAATGCCTCCTCTAAGTCATCATATGTGTGCAATGAACCAACATGGAGTAGATGAAAGAACCAATGTTGTGTTTCCCCACTAATTTCTGCTATAATAACTTGAGAAGAATCAATGGGCTTGCATGAGCTGAAGGTGTACAAGTAGATCTCCATTTCCATCAAAGTGAGGTAATGATGGTAGTTGGAAATGCTCAGGAAATGAATTTTTTATAAATGTCTTTAGAATAGGGTTACCATGTAGATTATTGGAATCCATTCAAGACTTTTAAGCTTTGTTTTCTAAGGTAAGAAGATGTACTTGGTGTTTTAATTCACCAATTACATGCATCAAAGAGATGATCTCCTCGGATGGTACATTAGTATCTTGAAGTGGTTCATTTAATCATTGAATTTGATTGTTAATTTTAAACATGTGAATGTTATATTTAGAAATTGGATCATAAAGATGGGGTGTGCTCACTTGAACCTTGGGAGTAATGGTAACTTGTACCTTACTAGAGTGATGTGGGCTACCATTCTATTTAGGTGAAGAGTGAGAATTAGGTTCTTCTATAGAAAGGGGTAGCTTGGGAGATTCATTGGTATCTTTATGTTGTATTGAATCACATTTTAATTGAGTAGAATATGTGCTATTAGCATTAACATGTGAATTATTTAAAATAGAATCATTCATAGAATTAGAAACAACATTTGGAAGTGCATTATGTTTGAGAGGAGTGAGAGAAAATTTAGAAACATGAGATGCATATTCTTCTTCACTATGTGCATAATTATCATCATCATTATCATATATGTAATATTGTTCATAATCACTCTCATTTTCATATTCATTGTCATTCTCACTATCATATTCATTATCACTTCCATCATCGTTGGGGAGATGTGTAATAGAATAATTTAATTCTTTTCAAATATACAATAAATTATCATTTGAAATTAGAATATCATGTGCATCTATGTTATCCATGGATGAAATACATGCATTATTTTCATGTGCAATATAAGTAAGAGAAAGAGATTTTCCATTTGAAAATTCTTTTGATAAAGTAAAGTTAAGAACATGAAATGTATCATTTGAACTATGCATTGTTAATTTGATTCTATTGCGTTTAAATTGTTGTAATTTGAACATTGAAGTAGAAAAGAGAGAGAGAGAGAGAGAGAGAGAGAGAGAGAGAGAGAGAGAGAGAGAGAGAGAGAGAGAGAGAGATTAGGTTCACATTGAAGCAAATTATCACCCATAAGAGGTTCACTTGGAAGTGCATGACTAATTTTTTCATTTGGTGCATTGTGCATAGGAGAATGAGGTGAGAAGTATCTTTCCCATTTATCAAAATTATTTTCTTTAGAAGAAGGAATAAAAGAAATGGGTTTTAGAGAAAATTATTCATCTATTTGTACTTCACCATCATCATTACATATATCATCATATCCTTCATTACAAAAATAGTCATTATCTTCACTGTAAATGAAATCATTTTCTACATTATTAGCTAATATGCAATTTTGTAAATTTGTCCAATCATTGTCATAATTATAAGAAAATTTTAAAAATTTATCTATGGGATGAGAAGGATGAATTGCTTTTGTGGCCATTTTATTTCTTTCACCAAAGATAATTTTGAAAAGTAATATGAATCAAATACATGCACAAAGAACTATTATCATCAAAAATTTGAAATTGCTTTTAATAATCCAAACAATTTGCAAAAAATTCAAATTATTTTTCTCAAAATTATAAGGTAGGAAAGCCTGAGGTTTGAGGACCTAGTTTGGAAATCTAGGTTTTTTAGCTAGGGTTTTATAATTTTGGAAACTTATGAAATAATTTTAAATTCTAAAAATAATTTTGAATAAGAATAATGCACAAAAAATTATATAAAAATTAGAATTTAGAAATTAAATTTTTGCACAAGAAAAACTACTAATTTTAAAATTTTGAAATTATTTTTGACAAAGTAATCAATTTAAAAAAATTCCAAAATAGTTTTCTAAAATTTACAAGGACGGCTTGAGGTTTAAGAACCTAGTTTTGAAATCTAGGGTTTTTAGCTAGGGTTTTAGAATTTCTAAAATTCTGCAATAATTTTAAATTCTAAAAATAAATTTTGGATAGGAATAATGTACAAAAATTAATACAAAAATCAAAATTTTGAGATTAAAATTTTGCATAAAAAATATGAAGGAAAAACCCTAAGTGTAGCTAGGGTTTTAAGTTTGTTCAAAGTAAGTTAGGTTCACCTTTGGGAATCTAGTGTTTAGATCATAAATAATAAGGGTCTAGAATGATAGGAAAAGATCTAGTTTAATGGGGGAAAATATACACTTTAAACAGGTAATTTTACAAGAGGAAAAATAATAAACTTATCTTAAATCAAGTTGAAAAAAATGATTTTAGAGCTAGTAATTGAAAAGAAAGATTGAGACACTATCAAGAATCTGAACCTATATTTCATTTTTTATTAGATAGGAGCATCGGAATAGGACACCTTATTGTTTGGTTCTATAGTCCTTCATTTGTGATTTTTTCCTTAAGATCTAAGATTTATGGGTTTTGTTCGCTAGGTCAGTGTGAGCTTTTGTACTAAATTTTAGGGGTTGAAAGTTAATAGAGCTATATATAGGTCCATTTTAGCCTTTAATACATGTATCCATCTACACACATGCAAACAATAAATACATCAAAATCAAAAGGGGGAAAAATTGGGTTAGGGTAAGAATGATTGCATGATCTAGAACCCCTAATAGCCTAACCGTTGCCTGCATTAACCCTTAAGCTAGGGTCTTAGATCAAATGTAGTTATCCCTTAGGGAATGTGCATAATCAATGCACATGATAAATGAAAAAATGACTTTCACCTAAGCCCTTCCTTGATCAAGCATGAAAGTCTATGTGTGATGAAGAGAAGTTGAGTTATACTATTGATTGATTTTTATTATGTTTAATGTGTCAAAGTAGTAAGTGTTAGATATAAAATGCCTTGTGTAGTACCTTATATAGGAGACTTGTTATTTCAAATTTGGGAGCTTTATTTACATTTGGCTAATATTGAAAAATGTACGAATGAATCAAAGAAAATGGGTAAGACTCATCTTGTAGAATAAACTAATCATTAGAGCTCAATTTGACTTTGGCTAAGAGAGCTAGAAACTAGACACCCTAGGTTCTAACATTGTAGTCCAATCCTAGTGCTCTTGTCCTATAAGTTGGGGACCAAGTGGGATAGAACAGACATAGAAAACCTAACCTGGTTGAGGTAGAATGACTATTTGAAAGGCTCAAGGTGACCAATAATGGGTAAAAAGATGAGTCAATCTTAGAAAAGTACCCAAATGGATAAAATGAAAGACATGGCTAAATGTGTAAAAAGCTCATATTATCCAATTGGAGTCTCATGTGAAAGAACTATAAAAATACATGATATGTGTGGTTCCTTGATTAATTTAGGTTATATACACCTATTAGCTTCTTTCTCTTTAGGATCAAATGATTCTCTTATTAATATGTCTTTTTTATTAGAAATCTAAGTAAATAAAACATCATTATATTGGCCTTAGTTTTATTCAAGTCTTATACAATATTATATCCAAGTTTGTTTTGTTCTATTGGTTTATCATTTTTTAAGGGTGTAAATTTGATCTTGGGTTGATAGGACACATTAAGTCCCTTAGGTGGAAACAAATTGTTACTTGAGTTCTCATTAGGTGAAATTTGAGTGTTTTTCAAAGGATTAGACGTAGTTAATGAACTTTGGAACTTACTCCTCAACTGGTAGTTATTTCCCATTTATAACTATTTAAATGCATGGACCTCATCTTAGTTGTATTTAGATTCATTATCACTCTCGAATGGGAACTCATAATTTTTTAAGACTAGAGTTGTTCTAGGGTTTCCTCCACCTTGGTTTTACTTATTATCAGGTGCAGGTATTATCTCAAGGTTGTCCACCTCCTTATATAAATGTTTGAGGCTAATATGAACTTGAGATAATTAGTCTCAACATGATCTACCATGTTATGTAACCCACACTAGGTGGGCAATGCTAAATTATCTAGGTTTTTTGGGATTGAAGCATTGTTTTTATTGCTTTAATTTATATTTTCAAGTGGATTAGGGATGCCTCCATTATTGGGCATCATGTTATATTACCTATTGGTTATATGTAATTTTAAGTTTATATTTTTTGGTGGGTTATTAATAATATGGTTAGTGCTTTGAGGTACTTGTCTATGTAAATTGACCATGTCATTTATCAGTTGTTAAACCATTTGTTACAAGTTTATTACTTATGGGTTCACACTATCATTATGTTCGTTTCTCATTTGAGATAGTGGGTTAACCATATGTGTTGTATAATTTATAAATGAAAGGACAACATGAAATATTTAGTTATGAGCATTATTGGTAGGTACTTGATTGTTTGGAAATGATGGGATAGCTTGTTGGTTGTTATTGGAAGTGATATAACCACAAGTGATAAGTATGGAAAAAATGTTGTTATAGGCCACAATAATAAGTTGTTGATTATTTTACTATGGCAATGCATGATTTTTAGGCATATAAGGTTGATTTTTAGGCATGTAATTCAATGACATTAGATTGTAGACTAAATTTTGGCTTGAATACATGGCACCCATGATTGGATTCATTAGTGGAGTATTGTGCATGAGACCCTAATTAATTATTATAATTTCATTGTAAGTTTTATAATATCCTAATTAAGGTAAATTAATAACCCCGTAGCCTTGTGGAACAATCTATTTATCAATATTGACAACCTTGTTTTGGGCCAAGGATAAGGATATAAATGTTGTTGAGGTTATTCTAAGAAACATGGAGGATATTGAGTCTAAGGCCCTCATATAAGTTCATATGGAAATTGATTCATCTACATGTAAAGGTTTTCTAACCTATGGAAAAATGCCTTAAAGACACTCATTGATTCATGTGGTTCCCTATAGCATCAACAAAGTGATTATATAAGATAGTTGGATCAATAGGTAACCTAAAGTGATTGACAAAACACTATTTCTAGATCATTCCAAGAGGTAATATATCCATTTGTAAATCCAAGGTACCAAGTGTAGGAAACCTCTCATAAAGATTAAGGAAAAAAATGATAAGCTACATGCTCATTTTGGACTTGAGTTTAGATAAGGGCATCCTTAAATACCTCAATATGTTCTTCTATAGTTTGAATCCCATTATGTATGTATTTTAGGCATAACTTGTCAAGATTTTTTGGTAAGTCATGATAAGGTCCTGAAACATTCATAGGGCATCCACCTCCACCAATCTAATTAGTATTAGTTTCCATATTGGTTTTTTAGGGGAAGCAAATGGGTTGATGAAGGAAACTATAGCCGTAGGTGACCTACTAGCTAGTGGATTTTTTTAGATTTTAGTTTTCCTTTGTTTATCCTTGGTTTTATGTGTTATGTAAGTTCAGATAACTCAAATTTATCCCAATTGACTTTGATCTAGTGTTTATCCATATGCTTTCCTTTTTATATTTCATAATACTTGAGTATGGACAATGCTCTTAAGTGTTCAAGTTTTGAATTTTTTGGTTAAAATTTTAGTTTTAAATCTTTTAGAAACCTTCCTTCTAGAGCCAAAAAATTTTATGTTTGTTTCAAGCATGTAAAATTTTGGGATAAGCATAAATGGTTTCCAAAAGACCAAAAATATATGATAAGTTATAGTATTCTAAAAAATCCCTCCTAGTACCAAAACTATTAACATGCATTTCAAACACACAATGGTTTAGGAGAAGTGTAAAGGGTGGTTACAAGACCAAAAATAGATGATAAATTAAAATATTCTAAATAATCCCTCATTTTAGAACCAAAATTGTTGATATGTCATTTGGCATGGCTCATCAACACTAGGCTCTCAAGGTAGTGAAGCTCATCTAGCCTCTCCTAAGAGGAATCCTGCAAGGGGGTATGCCCAAAGTATTTATCTATCAAGTCACGACATACTATTTTTACCCAATTGGTCATTATCGGTGTTCTAGTCAAGGGGCCTTTGTTGGTGTGGGAATATTAAAACATTGGATTTAATCTTGTTTTGTTCGTTGTGTCGATTAGAGGGAAATTTTAGTTTTGTGTCATAATCATATAGGTTTTCAAGGTATTTTAGGGGATGAAGACAAACTAACATTTTGGATTTTTCCCTTATAGTTAAAATAGTATTAGTATTTTGGTGCATTTATGATGATGGGAAAAAATTACAAGCAATCTAGATAGATGTTAAAGTACATTACATTCAAGAAATTCTTAGATTAATTAATTGATAAAAAATGGTAAAAGAGGGGAATAGGGGAAAGAAAACCCTATAATAATAATAAAGGTAAATATGATTTATCAATCATACAAACTCTATAAACTAGCTTCTAGTCCAACCAACACATGCACAATTGCATACAAATCCAATGCAAGCTTCTAAGGAGAACAGACAAGGAAAAAATAGCCATAACCACCATTTACACATAGATTGAATGCAAATAATCCCATATTCTTCTATTAATCACAATGTTTCATTTTGAAAATAAAATTTGGAGTCCACCACAATATATCAATATGAAATTCACCAGTATAATGGCAAGGGAGGAGATTTAGGGAGAAATTAATTTTTCAAAATAGTAAATTACATGAAAATTAAATGTGATTGGCTTTAAGTGTTTTGGAGCAACAAAAATCCAACCCCATTACAATAAAAATCATCCATTATATATAAAATGCAATCATCATTAGGAAGGATTTTCCCTCCAAAATAACCAACTTCCATTAATGCCTCAACTACCTCCAGCTTCTCTATTTTCCTTCTAATCCAGTTACTTTCACTATTTATTTCCTAAAAATAGAACAAAAACAAGCCAAATACTTGTATTTTAAATCTTAAACATCAAAATAGCATATAAAAATCTAAATAGGTTCTCAACTAGGCATAATGTGTAAAAAATGAGGGCATTATTGCATCCAAATTGAAACCACCTTTCTATCAAAGCAAATAATTTTGAAAAATAACATAGGATGTTCAAGATATCATGAAAAAACCAAAAATGATTATTTTCTCTCATAGACTTATTTGGGCTTTCAAGGTTAACATGGATTTTTAAATTTCACTTTTTTAAAAAATTAGAAACCTAGTTCTAATCAAGATTTAAAAGCCTGAATAGAACTATGGTGGTAATTTGGATGCATTATAAACCTATTCAGATGTTTGTTTCCTAAATAGAATTAACATGGTGTGAAATTTTAATGTTTTTTTGTGTGGGAGACCTAATCAGGTCTTAGACCCTTGGATAGTTCTTATTTTAATGTTTTAAATATTTTTACATTGTGTGTAGGGATAAATTCCTAATTACAAAGGGATTGGGGTTAGATTTCATGTCCAAGAAGGAATATGTTCAAAAAATTATGGGGATCAAAACCCAACTAGGGTCTCAACCCTGATTAAAAAAGTAAAGCTTAGGGAAAGTAGTCCCCAATGTAGTTAGGACTATCCCCCTAACCAAGACTATAGTTTCATTAAAATCCATCCCCAGTGGATATTCACATACCTACCACGTGAATAAGGTTATCAACAATTTAATAACATGTTAACCATTGATACCTACTAACACGAAGCTTAATGACACCCACATGAAGACTATTACAATGCTCAATACAAAGGCCTAGGAGATAATTTGATCCAGTTGAGAAACTCTTTACAACCCATAACCCTTTTGTCCTTTTTAGAGGAAATAGCCTAATCAATGCTTGAAATTATCACTTTGACTATAAAAGGACAAAGTAGAGATTCTTATCCGACTACCATTGAATGCCATAGTGAATTCTAAATACCTACTTTAATCTTTTAGGACGTAGTGTATGTAGATATTATGTTTTTTAAAGAGCTTAGAAAATTAAATTAAGAAAATAATATGTAATAAATGCAGCCACTAATTTGTTATAGAATTGATTAGCTTTGAATTTTCTAAAAATAGTAATAAATAGTGCAATTAATAACTTAGTTGGAAAATAACTAAGATGGATGATGTGGGTGATAGAAACTACGATGGAAGTCAATTTGAGTGTCATAAACTAGATCTTAGTGTCATAATCCCTCCTATATTATATTTCCATTATTGAATAGTAGTACCATTATTATAAAAGTGGTGGTATTGTCTTGATATTGGTGGTAGTGTCCTCTCTACAAGACTGTCTTGAGCTTCTGGGTGCACCTATGTCTGGATCTCTAAGGCATGTTCCTGTGTGCATGAGTTTTGTAACCCTATATTTTACATATAATGATTGATTTATTTTTCAAACCCTAATCCTTCAAGTAACTAGGGCAAGAGTTAAAAAGTGTGTTTATTAGTATGGTAGGTTGTACATCCTCAACACCCCATTGTGAAGAGAGTTAAGGATGTCCAACCTACCCTACTAACAAAAACACTTTTCTTTTCATGGCCTAATTACATGGAGGATTAGGTTTTTCTTAATAAATTAGTTATCATAGGTAAAACACAAGGATTCATAACTCATTCATGTAATAACAAACCTTAGAGATCCAAACACAAGTGCACCTATAAGCTGAGGATAGTCCTTCATAGTGGACACTACCGCTAATATCAAGACACTACCACCACTTTTATAATAATGGTGCTACTATCTAATTGTGGTGATTCTATATAAAATGGTTTATGACATTGGGATCCATTTTACAACACTTAGACAATCTTCCACCTTAGTTTCTATCACTAAGATCATCTATCTTAGTTATTTTCTAGCTAAGTTATTACTTGTACTATTTATTACTTTTTTTAGAAAAATCAAAGCTAGTCAATTCTATAACAAATCAGTGGTTATATTTATGAAAATTATTTCCCTAATTTAGTCTATGGATCTCTTTTAAAAACATAGGATTTATATTCATCTAATTCCTAAAAGGTTAAAATATTTGGTGAACTTGACTTACTTAGAAAATTCCTCAAACCCTAACCCTAGATAACCCTAGGGTTTACATTTATAGCATTTAGATTTTAGATCCATATATTTTTTTATTTTATTTTATATAACCATGATAATAATGGTAAAAGATGTGTATCACTTTTTTTTATAAATTTTAATGTTTTCATTTGCATACTTGTTCCCCTTTAATTCAAAATGGACACAGAAAAGACATAAATGCTTGTCTAGATGATGTTTTATATCTATTTAAATGCATGTCATGTTTCATTATATCTCTAACATGTCATTATTATTTTATGTGGAATTTAATTGAGAAATAAACCCTTACATACATAGAGGATATATTACATAATCTAATAGTTATGTTTAATTTTCAATGTCATATCTCATATGCAAGAAAGAATCTCCTTTTCCTCCTCATCTCCATGAGGGTAATAGCTACGTTACCTCTAATTAGGTCCATGATATCACTCCTCCACAAGATGAATCAGTCTATACAATTGTCAATAATCCCCATACTCATCATATTCACACCTCTTCCCTATAGGGTGTGTGCCTTCATGTTCAATCAGATGTAACCAGGATTTGTACTTGTGAGACTCTAAGGGATCAAATTATCAGATGAGAAAGTTAATGTCAGATTTACAAAATCAAAATAAATTATTAAGTGAACACATCACATTAATGGAAGATCACATTACATGTACATAGATTTTAGAATGTGCTAGCATAAACCATGTATATGCATCTACACCTATCAAGGTTGTGCCTAGCACTCTTTCATATCCAAATAATAAATCACAATAAAGTACATCTACAACTAGTGATTCAAAAATAATTTAAAGATAAAATATTAAAATGAGGTACTAAAGGAAATTATTAAAGCTAAGTTGATTAACCCTCCCCCTATACACCTAGTGAAGAGATATAAATATTATTGTACATATCATAGAATGCATGGGCACCACATCAATTCATGTTTAGAATTGAAAAATAAAATACAATAGATATTGGATATAGATGACTCAAATAGTGACACATAATCTAAAAAAATACAATGGCACATATACAAATTCAAAAAGGGTCAACTTCAGAAACAGTATAAAAATGGTTACCAAAACATCTCTTACAATAACAAAAGATTCAAAAAGCATAATCAAATCAAGAAACAGTACAAAAATCATAGGTAAAGTAAGTAAAAGAGGCAAATATACCTCTCCAAAAAGAGGCTCAACTTTCATAGCACTATGGATTTGGTAAAAAATATCTACAACAACTTGATTATCATAGTCAAGGTTTGGGCAAGCAAGCCTAAGGCATCACGACTCCTATTATAGTAGATGATAATGTTGGTCAACAAGGTTTGGGATTTATTGAAAAACCTAAGGCAAATCAGTCATAGATATAGTTTATAAAGTAAAAAAGTCTAGATACATGGTAAATGTTACACAAAAATCAAGAACTTAAGTTGCAAAGTGAAATTCATGTTAAGCTCATAAGCATTCTCAAAAAAGGATTTCTATTAAAAGAGCTTCCAAATCACCATATGACTACAATAATTAAAGTTTTAAATGGTAAAATCATAATCAATATACCAAATTACAATTCAAAAAGGTCAACTCCACAGTATGAGGTAATTCCCTCTAGTATTCTAGGCTGTTATGATTCTGATGATGAATAATCTCAAATTCTTACTGCAACACTATTTAATTACAGCATAGCATTCACACTACAAAAGAGATTCCCATTCTTATTTTTGGCATAAACAACATTGATAGTGAGTCTCCCATGAGACTCATTGGTTATTATTGTTCCTCACTTATTGTACATACTTTCCCTCTCTTGCTCCTAGTACATAGTTCATTTTCATATTTCTTGTACATAGATTATATCCAAAAAATAAAAAAATAATATAATATGTCAAAAAACACAAAAACATTCAAATATTACTCAAAAAACATAAAATTAGAGATTGTATGCATTATTATGTTTACATTTATTATATTTTCTAGACACTACATATGTTATCTATCTTAGTATAGTTAGTTTTATCATAGATATATGCTTCAATTATTCTTATCAAGTGCTTGAAGATTAGTACAGGACTTAGGTCCATTACAATAGTCTATAATTATTTTTACCTACCCATTGAGGGCATATACACTAATACATGGGTCTTCACTTGACACATTCACCCACTTGGGGGCATATTATCAATAGTTTCAATTACCAGGTTCTATCCTTGTATACTCTACATCCAAGCTTTAGCATTCTTATATCTTGATGTTGATCATGCTACTCTTACTCAATTTTTTTGAAAACTATTAATAATTTAGACACAACATATGTATATCCTTTCTCACACACATATTTGTATTACATATTCATGCATACTTTATTTTCTAGATTTCCTAGTTTAGACTTGATTATATCTCAATGCTTCTTCAATTCAAGGGCTTTTTAATATGCCATTATTTTTTGGCTTTATGGCACTTCTATTTCATAATATGTATGCGTTAGACATGTTTCCATGTCCTTATATGTGTCTTTCTTGATTATGCATGTGGACATTTGAACATGTCCTTGTATGTCTTATTTTTCTCAGATTTAGTGGCATGTGCCCATATCCCTTGTATTATGGCCCCTTGACATACTTTATATGCCTCATGTGTTTTGTATGTATGCTTTATTATATAGGTCATAGCCATGACACTTTCCTTCGCTTGTTACACACAACATTTTTTGATTCCATGATGAACCTCATGCATCTACCCTTCCTACTTGTGTGTCATGGTGGACATCATGCCCTATCCCCCTAGGTAGCTATCTAGTATTACTCATATTTATTATTACATACATTGATTACATATATTTTGATACCTAGTGAATGCTATACATGACATATATCTTACATTATATACTTATGCTTAGATTATCTTACATTTTGATATTATGTATGCACACTATTTTAGATTATTATATAGTTATCATATATGCTCCAACTAACACACATTTTGTAGAACTTTTTATTTTGAGGACATTTCTTGAAAAATTTAAACAACTCCCCTCAAAAGAGAGGGAATTCATAGGGGTTTGTCATAGAGATCAAACTCCTATATTGCACTCATTGTAAATTTTTAGCACACATGCTCACTCACAAAAAATCAGACACAAGTAAACACAGTGGGAAAATAGTGACCCAAAAAGTAGTACAGTTGCACAAAAATCATACCATAAGAACACTAGCACCTAAATTGGGACACTAACACCACATTTTCAAAAATGGCACTATTTTACAATACATGGTGCTATTATTTAGTAGAATCAATTTCATAAAACCCTAGATTATCCAAAAAAGTATAAAAATTATAGTACAAGTTGGCACATATTTAGTTATAGATTTATCAGTTATACTCAATTTTATTTAGATTCATACTAGTTTAGTTTAGATTCATATCAGTTTGCTCAAATTAGTGGAATCATGCATGGCATGACCATTCACATATTTAGTTCATATAACCAAAGATAGATTATTACAAATCAATCCAAAATCCATATTCTTATATATCAGATTTGGAGGCATATGCATGATACACTATTTCCATATGCTCACTTACACACTAGTTGATCAGATGGAATGACAAATTCCATGTCATTTTTTATGTTGCATACACCTGACATCATATTCTAGGTTGGACACCAATTTCATTCCTTACTCCATCTATAGTGGTTGGCATTTTTGAGTAGCCCAGAGCCTCCTAATGTACCATAGTGGTAATAGAGCTGACATACATAGTTAGATATACCTTGTTAGACATTTATAGTACTTCACAAAGTTTAGTTTTAGATGCATATACTACACATAGGTGTGTAATGATGGAATCATATCCTACTTAAGTTATTGAGCCACCAACATGAGAAGGTTAGATAAAATATCAATCTAATCCAAGATATTCATAAGTAATGATCCACTAAGCAGGGGTGGGTAATGATGGAGTCAAAATTGGATTGAGTTTTTGAACCACCCACATATGGGGATTAAGAAAGGTATCAACTCAATCTAAGTTATTCATTTATTGATCACTATATACATGCACACACATAGGTTGTCACCAGGTTCATGTACCCAGTGAGCTACATTCATTCCTTTCCTCTTTCTTATCTTTTTACTTAGTTTTACTTCTTTACTCAGTATAGTCTTTTGATTTGTATATCTCTTAAGTAAGGATTGATATATACACATTTCACTTGTAAGACACATATTAGAGCATGATTCACATACTCAAACCCAAATTCATAGCATTCACATCCTAGGTAAGTTTAGGTATGCTTATTTTTCCTTTATCATAATCATTTCACTTTAATGCATTTCTAGAATTATGGGGGGGGCAAATGTAATCTCCTAAAAGTGATATTTGAGTGATAAAAGTGATACTTGAAACTTATTATCCCTAAATTAGACTTATACATATCCTAAATCCTATTTTCACACTTATCTATCCTTTGTGTAGGCCATATCCATCCCTAATCAGCCCCAAAGTAATCTCAAACCCTTATTTCCTGATCTTGGCCCTTCATGCCTAGTGTTCTACCAGATGAACACTATCACCATAATAAGATGGAAACAACTATCATACTATCATCACTTGTACTTTCACCAAAACTTACGTGGGGATAACTACATTAGGCTTTATCGCTCCTTAGATTTTTGGTGTGTAGGTAACTCTGTTCATCTTGGGGTGTTGAGGATGTCAAACCTACCCTACTAACACACTTTTCAGACCATGCCCTACTTACATGGAGGATTAGCATTTCCACAATAAATAAATATATATAATCAAAATATAGGGTTCTAAAACTCATCCATGTAGTAATAGACCTCAAATATCTAGACACAAGTACACCCAAAAGCTTAAGATAGTCTTACACAAAGGACACTATCACCAATATTGGGGCACTACTGCCACTTTTCCAATAATAGTACTACAATCCAATTATAGTGCCACTATTGAGGAGGGGTTATGACACTAGGATGTATTTTACAACACTTTGACCAAATTCCATCTTATTTTTCATCACCCATATCATCTATCTCAGTTTTTTATAGTTAAGTTATTACTTGCGCTATTTATTACTATTTTTAGAAAAGTCAAATCTAGTCAATTTTTAAAAAAATTAGTGGTTGTATTTATTACATATTATTTCCCTAATTTAGTCTAATCAGATCTTTAACAAACATAATATTTAAATTCATTTTATAAAACATTTGGTGAACCCAACTTACTTTAAACATTGCACAAATTATAACCCTAGATAATCATAGGGTTCATATTTCTAGCATTTAGATTTTAGATCCATATGTTTCTAATTTTATTTGATATAATCATGATAATAATGATAGAAGAAGTGTATCACTTTTTTTTTTAAAGTTTAATACTTTTTTTGCATATTTATTCCCCTTAATCTGGAATGAATTCAAAAAAGACATAAACACATGTATAGATGATGATTTATATCAATTGAAATGTAGGTCATATTACATTCAATCTCTAGCATTTTATTTTTATATTATGAAAAAATCAATTAATAAACAAATGCCTTATGTACATATGGGATCTATTACATAAGCTAATAACTAGGTTTCAAGTTTCAATGTCATATCTTATACATAGGAAAGTATCTCCTTCTCCTCCTCATCTCCATGAGGGTGATAGATACTTTCCCTCTAAATAGGTCCATATTATCACTCTTCCATGAGATAAAGAAACCAATGCAATTATCACTAATCCACACACTCATCCTAATCACACTTCTTCCATACAGGGTGTGTGGTTACATGTTCAATCAAAAGCAACTAGGGTTTGCACTTATGAGAGTCTAAGGGATTAAATTATCAGTATGAGTAAGCTAATAACATATTTACAAAGTCAAAATTATTTATTAAGTGAACATTTCACATTATTATCAAAACACATTACATGTACATAGTCTTTAGAATATCCATTCATAAACCATGTATATGCATCTACACCTAGCAAAGTTGTGCCTAGCACTCTTTCATATCCAGATAATAAATCACAACAAAGTACATCTACAACCAGTGATTCAAAAATCATTAAAAGATCAAATAATAGTTTAAGTGAGGTACTAATGGAAATGATTAAGGCTAATTTTATCAACCTACCACTTCTACACCTAATGAGGATATATAGATATTATTGTGCATATCATAGATTATATGGGCACCACACTGGTTCATGTTTAGAATTGAAAAGGAAAATGCAATATATAATGGATACAAATGACTCAAATAGTGACACATCATCTAAAAATCATATAATGGCATATCTATAAATTCAAAATGATCAAATTTATAAATAGTACAAAAATGGTTACCAAAGCATAACTCAGACAAAAAAAGGTTCACACATCATTTTCATAGTAATAAATAGTATAATAAGCATAGATAAATCAAGTAAATGATGAAAATTTACCTCTACAAATTGAGGCTCAAATTTCAAATAAGTACAATTTTGGTCAAAAATATCTACAATAGTTAGATTATCATGGTCAATGTTTGGGAAAGCAATCCCAAGGCATCAATACTCATATTATAGTAGTTGATAATGTTGGTCAACAAGGTTTGAGATTTATTGAACATCCTAAGGCAAATCATTCATAGATACAGCTTATCAAGGTAAAAAATATAGATACATAGGAAATGTTAAAAAAAGAACAAGAATTTAAATTGCAAAGTCAAAATCATTCTAAGCCAATAAAGATTCTCAAAAAAGGCTTTCTATCAAAATATCCTCCATAGCACCATATGTCTAAAATAAACATAGTTTCAAAGGGTAAAATCACAATCAATATGCCAAAGCACAGTTTAAAAGTTCAAATGCACAATATGAAGAAATTCCCTCTACCACTCTAGGTCATTATGATTTTGATGATGAATAATACTTGGATTCTAACTACAATAACATTAAACTATAGAATAGCATTCACAGTGCATGAGAGATTCCCATCCCTATTTTTGACACAGGACAAAGTGATAGTGAATCTCCCATGAGACTCATTAGTTAGTATTATTCCTCCCTTCTTGTACAAATTTTATTTTATCTTACTCCTTGTAAATATTTCATTTTCATGTTGATTGTACATAGCATATATCCATAAAATACAAAAACAATACAATATGTCAAAAAACATAAAAACATTCAAATAGTACTAAGAAATCACAAAATTATAGATTATATGCATTATTATGTTTACATTTCTAATATTTTTTAGACACTACATATACTATCTATCTTAATATAGTTGATTTTATCATACATATATTCTTCACTTATTATTTCTCCACTTGACACATTTTCCCACTTTAGGGCATCCTACACACAAGCTCAATTAACAAGTTATACCCTTTTATACTCTACATCCTAGATTTAGCATATTGATATCTTGATATTGATCATACTACTCTCACTCAAATTTTTTTTGTCTATTACTACTTTAGATTTAGCATATTTACATCCTGACTATCACATAGATTTGTATTACATATTCATGCATACTTATTTTTCAATCTTTCCTAGTTTAGCTTGATTATATTTCTATACTTCTTCTATTTGAAGGAATTTGAATATGTCATTTCTATTTCACATATACCACTTATATTTCATTATATGTATACTTTGTACATGTGCCCATGTCCCTTCTATAGCGGTCCCTTGCCCTACTTTGTGTGCCTCATGTGTTTTGTATATATGATTTATTGTAAAGGTCATGGCTATGACACTTGTCTTTACTTGTTACACACACCAGTTTTTGATGCCATGATGGACCTCGTGCATCTACCCTTCCTACTTGGGTGTCTTGATGTACGTCATGCCCCATCCCCTTAGGTAGCTACCTAGTTTTACTTAGATTTATTATTACATACATTTATTATATATGTCTTAACACCCTTTTAAATGTTAAACATGGCATACATCTTATATTACATACTTATGCTCATAGTATCTTACATTATGATGTTATGTATGTAAATTATCATAGATTATTACGTAGATATCATATATACTTTGACTAACACACATTTTACAAAGATTTTTATTTTAAGTATAGTTCTTGATAATTTCAACAACTCCCCTCAAAAGAGGGGGCATTCACATGGGTTTGTCATAGATATCAAGCTCCTATATTGCTCTCTTAATAAATTTTTCAACACATAAGCTTAGTTACAAAAAATCAAACTTAGGTAAACATAGTGGGAAAACACTAACCCAAAAATTAGTACAGTTACATAGAATTTAGACCAAAAGGACACTAGCACCCAAATGAGAACACTATTACCATATTTTCAATGGTGTTATTGTCTAAGACATGGCACTATTGTCCATTAGCCTAAATTTTAGACAAACCTAGATTGACCAAAATAAAATAATAAGTACAGTATATGATCACACAAAGTTGGTTATAAATTTACTAGTTATACTCAATTTTATTTAGATTCATACTAGTTCAACTTAGATACCTAGATATAGTTTATTATAACTTAATCCAAAATCAATATGATCAAATATTACATTTGGGGCCATATATGTAGCACTTTATTTAAATATCTTCATGTGCACACCAGTTGATCAAATGGAATGATAAATTCCATGTCATTATTTATGTTATATACACCTAATATCATATTCTAGGTTGCACACCATTTTTATGCCTTACTCCATCTGTAGTGGTTGGAATTCTTGAGTGTCCCAGAGCTACCTAATATACCCAAGTGGCCATAAATCCAACATACATAGATACACTTAGTTATACATTTATACTACTTTGCATAGTTTACATTTTATATGCATCTACTACACATGGGTGTAAAAGGATGAATTCATAACCTACTTAAGTTTTTAATCCACCTACATGATTGGGTTGGACACACTATTAGTCCAATCCAAGTTATTCACAAGTCATGATCCACCAAACAAGGATGGAAATGATGAGTCAAAATTGGATTAAGTTCTTGAGCCATCCACACATGAGGATTGAGAAAACTATCAGCTTAGTCCAATTTATTTACTGATTGATCCCTATATACATGCACACATATAATTTGTCACCAATTTTATGCATTAGTACATGTACCTAGTGAGGTGTATTCATTCCTTTCCTCTTTCTTATCTATTTTCTTAGTTTTTCTTCTTTACTCAATATAGTATTTTTATTTTGATATCTCTTAAGGAATGATTTATGCACATTTCACTTGCAGGACATGCATTGGATCATGTTTCACATACTCAAACCTAGCTTCACATACTTAGATCTAAATTCATGGGCTTCACATCCTAGATAAGTCTAGGCACATTTATTTTTCCTTTGTCCTAGTCATTTCACTTTGCTACATTTATATAATAAATGGGTGAATGTAATCACCCAAAAGTGGTATTTGATTGCTAAGAGTGATACTTGAGACTACCTATCTCTAGATTAGACCTAGACCTATTGTAGAACCTATTGTCACACTTATCCATCCTTCATGTGGGCCACAAACATCCTTAATCATCCCTAAAGTAGTTCCCAACCCTTATTTCTAAATCTTAACCCTTCATACCTAGTATTTTACTAGTTGGACACTAGCACCATAATAAGGATGCTATCACCACATGGTGCTAGTGTCCCCAAAATGGCACTAATGTCCTTTGTCCTATCTTTTCCCAAATGGATATATTTTCAAAACTAAAACTTCTTAAGGTTGGCCTAGAGATATTTTAGTCCCTACACAAGCATCAAAATAATATATACATTTTTTTATCCCTATAACCACTAGATGGAAATTAGATGAATAATACACATTCAAACTCAAAACAATTTGAGAAAAATTAAAGTTATCAATCCCTATTCTACCCTAATTCTACATATTATCATCCATAGTAGTCTTAAGCTTATATTATCTATATTTCTAGTCATAAGCACATTCAAGGCACTCAAGTCTGCTATCATACTAGCATCACTTGGAATTTCACTAGCACTTAGGTGGGGAGAACGACATTGGGCTTGATCCCTCCTCAAAGTATAGGTGTGTAGGTAACTCCCTTCACAGTGAGGTGTTAAGGATGTCTAACCTACACTACTAACAAACACACTTTTTAGCTCATGCCCTAGTTACATGGATAATATGGTTTACACAATAAATCAATCATTATAGGTAAAATACAAATTTCCAAAACCCCTAAACACAAGAATAGACCTCAAAGATCCAGACATAGGTGCACCTAAAAGCTCAAAAAAGTAATGCACAGAGGACACTACTACCAATATCAAGACATTATTGCCACTTTTCCAATAATGGATCTACTATATAATTATGTAACTACTATCAAGGAGGAATTTTGATATTAGGATCTATTTTATGAAACTTAGACCAGCTTTCATCTTATTTTCTAGCACCTAAATCATCTGTGTCATTTTTTTCTAGCTAAGTTATTACTTTCACTATTTATTACTATTTGTATAAAGTTAAAGCTAGTCAATTCTATAAAAAATTGATGGGTGTATTTATTGCATATTATTTCTTTGATTTAGTTTACTCAACTCTTTAAAAATCGTAGGATTTGCATACACTAAGTTCTAAAAGGTTAAAATATTTGAAATGTAATCACCCAAAAGTGGTATTTAATTACTAAGAGTGATCCTTAAGACTACTTATCCCTATCTTAACCCTAGACCTATCTTATATCCTATTGTCACTAATAGATATCCTTCATTTGGTCCATAGACATCCCTAGTCATCTCTAAAGTAATCCTAGACCCTCATTACCTAATCTTGGCCCTTCATGCCTAGAGTTCTGCTAGCTCAACACTAGCACCATAATAAGAGCATGAGCACCACATGGTGCTAGTGTCCCAAAAATGGTGCTAATGTCCTTTTCCTATCTTTTCCCAAATGGATATATTTTTAAAACTAAAAATTTCTAAGTCATCCTAGACATCTTTTAGCACATGTAAAATAATTATAATTATATATATACATGAATTGTATCCCTCTAACCACTAGATGGAAATTAGATGTAAAATACACATTCAAACTTAGAATAAGTTGAGCACAATTAAGGTTATCAAACCCTATTCTACCCTACTTCTACATACTACCATCCATAACAACCCTAAGATTAAATTATCCATATTTCCAATCTCAAGCACATTTAAGGCATACATAACATCAGAACATCATAATGTAAGATAATATGTGTAATAATCATATATAGTGTGCATACATAACATCAAAATGTAAGATAATCCAAGCATAAGTATGTAATGTATGATGTATGTCATGTATATCATTCATAAGGATGTCAAGATAGATATAACAATGTATATAATATAAAATTTGAGTAAAATTGGGTAGATACCTAGGGTGATGGGGCATTATGTCCATCATGGCACCCAAGTAAGAAGGGTAGATACATGAGGTAACTGATGGCATCAAAAATTGGTGTGTGTAACAAGAAAATACAAGTTTCATGTCTATAATGCATACAATAAAGCATACATACAAAACGCATTAGGCATGAAAAGTAGGCTAAGGGGCCACAATACAAGGGACATGAGAACATTTCATTAAATCTAATAAAATAAGACATACAAGGACATGTTTAAATGTCTACATAGGTAAGCAACAAATAAGTTGGCTTAGAGCCACATAGAAGGAAATATTAAAATGTCCACATACATAATTAGTAAGTCACACAAAAGGACATGGGCATATTTTCAAAGCATACATACTATGAATAGAATGTGTGTGGAACCAAAGAACAATGGCATATTCAAATGCCCTCAAATACAAGAAGCATAGAGATAAAATCAAGTCTACAATAAGAAAGATAGAAAATAAAGTTGCATGACTATGTAATAGAAAACTATGTGAGAGCTAATATGTACATATGTTGAGTCTAAATTAGTAATAGCTAGAAAAAATCTAAGTAAGAATAGGATGATCATTATCAATATATAGGAATCATAAAGCTAGGATGTAGAGTATAGAAAGATAGAACCTAGAAGTTAAAACTATGTATAAGGTGCCCCCAAGTGGGTGAATGTGTTAAGTGAAGACCCATGTATCAGTGTATATGCCCCCAGTGGATAAATTATAGCAATTTTAGATTGATGTAGTGGACCTGAGTCTAGTAGAAATCTACAATCACTCAACAAAAACAAGTGAAGCATATATGTATGATAAAACTAACTATACTAAGATATATAACATATGTAGTATCTATAAAATATAAAAAATGTAAACATAGATATTCATACTATATTCATATAAATTCACTCAATTACATTATTGTCACTAATATTCCTATTAGTTGACACTAATTTCATTTAATATAATTTATCCCACTAATATATCCCCCTTTTCTAGTCATTTATCTAATGTCCCCCATAAGTATTTCATCCACTAACCTTATTCTATCCTACCTCATCATTAATTTATCCTAAATATCCATTATCTTATCCTAATCTTATCTTACCTATTATTTGGGAATTTTAAATTCTTATGACCCACCTACCCACCTACTAATCCTATCCCTAGGCTCTCCAACACCCCTAGTCCATAATCATCTACTTAATCCATATCTAACCCATCCCTAAGCCTAATTAATCCCTAAGAGGATTCTAAAATTGGAGGATTCTAAAATCTTCTCTATTTTAACCCTTCCTCTCTAGAAACCTCTAAATCTAGAGGCTTCCAAGGAATTTTAGAGGCTTCCAACCCTTGATCTTCTCCAACCAACTTCAAATCTCCACTATAGATATTTCCTTCCTATTTATATTTAAATAACTCCTCTCCTCCATGGAAGGCCAACTAGCAGTTCCATAATATCTCCATGCCAAACCTAGTCCACAATTAAGTATCCAACATCCTTTATCAATATTCATGCCATCATAATGTCTAAAATCTGAGTCTTAAGGTAATCCTCATCCAAACTATTTTATTTTGATTATGTATAATCATGGTTTAGATTACTTGGCATTAGGATTATAATTCTATTTTGAATGGTTAAATTCATCTATTGCATTAGGTTATAAATGGATCTAGACTTCAACTAGGTAGTTTAATATTTGAGTTGATTAAATTACATAATTTAGTCTATTAAGCTCAAAAATCACCTACACACACAATCTATAATTTTGTGTTTTCTATGTAAATATGTGAATGGTTTTTGTGTTTTGTAAATATTATATTGTTTTTGTATTTTTTAGATATAAACTATATACAAACAACATGAAAATGAAACTATATATATGGAGAGAAAAAATAAGTAAAGTATATACAATAAGGTAAGAATAATACTAATTGATGAGTCTCATGAAAGACTCACTATCACTATGACCTATGTAAAAAATAGGGAAGGTAATCTCTTATGGAGTGTGAATGCTATCTTGTAGTTGAATGGTGTTGTAGTATGAATCTGAGTGTTGTTCATCATCAAAATCATAATAACCTAGAATGCTAGATGGAATTACCTCATACTACAAAGTTGACCTTTCTGAATTGTGATTTGTAATATTGATTGTGATTTTTCCCTTTGAAACTATGCTTATTGTAGTCATATGGTGTTGTAGAGGCTCTTTTTCTAGAAAGATTTTTTGAGAATTCTTGTTGGCTTAGCATGATTTTGACTTTACAACTTAAGTTCTTGATCTTTCTATAACATGTCTTGTGTATATATACATTATACCTTTATAAACTATATTTATTAATTATGTGCCTTAGGACCTTCAATAAATCCCAAACCCTATTTACCAACATTATTTACTTATAGAATAGCATAAGTGATGCTTTGTACCTACATGCCCAAACTGTGATTATGATAATCAAACTATTGTCAATAATTTTTATCAAACCCATACTACTTTAAAAGTTGATCCTCATTTTGGATAGGTATTTTTGCATCTTTTACTTTCTTACCCTATGTTTTTTGTAATGTCCATCGCTCTACTTGTGCTCTGTGAACCTTTTATTATTCTAATTTATGCTTTGGTAGCCATTTTTGTATTGTTTTTAAATTTGACCCTTTTTTTAATATGTTCATGTATCATTGTGGTTTGTTTAACTAATTTGTCTTGTATAGGTTTCTCATTAGCAATGATGTGTTGTATATATTTTTTTAATGCCAAATATGAATATGTGTGATGACCATGCATTCTATGATATACATAATAGTATTTGTATCTCCTTATGGGATGTAAATTAGGTAGTTTGATCAACTTATTCATAATCATTTCCATTATTACCTCACTTGAAATCTTATTAGACACTTTTAAGCTTTTTGAATCACTTATAATAGATGCACTATGTTGTACTTTATGATTTGGATATGAAAGAGTGTTCTTCACAACTTTGATAGGTGTATATGCTTATACATGATGTACACTAACATATTAAGAAGACTGTGTATATGTAATGTGATTTGAAAATAATGTGATCTTTTCACTTAAAAACTGATATTTATTATGTAATTTTGATATTAGCTTGCTCATACTGATAATTTGATCCTTTAGAGTCTCATAAGTACAAACCCTAGTTGTTTGTTATTAAACATGTAGGCACACACCTTGTATGGGAGATATGGAAAGGGAAGGGTTTGAATCATGGATGGGCTATGTATAGACATCTTAAAAAGTATTATATGTTTCCTCTCTACTTGGAAGAGTGATAACATGGACCTAGTTAGAGGAAAAGTAGATATCACCCCCATGGAGATGAGAAGGAGAAGGAGATTCTTTCTTGTGCATAAGATATGACATTGAAACTTCAAACTTGGTTGTTAGCTTATGTAATAGATCCTATATGTATGTAAGGATTTGTTTCTTAATTTAATTTAGCATAAGATAAAAATAACATGCTATAGATAGAATTAAATATGACATACACTTTAATTAATATAAAGCATCATCTATACATGTGTTTTTTTTTTTGAGTTCATTCTAAATTAAAGGGAACGAACATGAAAATGAAAGTATTAAAATTTGAAACAAAAAGTGATACACTTATTTTATCATTATTATCATAATTATATCAAATAAAATTGGAAAATGTATGGATCTAAAATCTAATTATTGTAAATGTAAACCCTAGGGTTATTTAGGGTTAAAGTTTGTGTAATATTTGAAGTAAGTCAGGTTCTCAAAATGATTTAACCTTTTAGGACTTAGTGTTTTTAAAAACTATGCAATGAATACATCCACTAATTTGTTACAAAATTGACTAGCTTTGACTTCTCTAAAAATAGTAATAAATAGTGCAAGTAATGACTTATCTAGAAAATAACTGATACAATCATTTGGGTGCTAGAAATTGAGATCAAATCTGGTCTAAGTGTTTTAAATTGGATCCCAATGTTATAACCCCTCCTAAATAGTAGCACAAAAATTGGATAGTGCCATTATTGGAAAAGTGGTAATAGTATTCTGATATTGCTAGTAGTGTCCACTATGCATGATTGTCTTGAGTTTTTAGGTGCACATGTGTCTAGATATTTAGGGTATGTTCCTATGTGCATGAGTCTTAAAATCCTATATTTTTTATTTAATGATTTATTTAATTTTTAAACATTAATCCTTCATGTAACTATGGGATCTAATTGTTACGAGCTAAAAAGTGTGTTTGTTAGTAGGGTAGGATAGACATCCTTAACATTCTATTATGAAGAGAGTTTCCTACAAATCAATACTCTAAAGAGGGATCAATATTGATGTAGTTATCCCCACCTAAGTGTTGGTGCAAGTGTAAGTGATGCTAGTATGACAGTGGCCTTGAGTGACTTGAATGTGCTTAAGACTATAAATTTGAGTAATTTAAGCTTAGGGATAATATAGATGGTAGTATGCAAAAGTAGGGAAGATTAAGGATTGATAACCTTAATTATGTTTAGCTTGTTTTGATTTTAAATGTGTATTTTACGTATGATTTCCATATAATGGTTAGAGGTCTAAAATTCATGTATATATTAAAATATTGTTTTGTTGCTTGTGTTGGTGATAAAAGATGTCTAGGCCAAACTTAAGGATTTTTATTTTTGAAAAGATATATATTTTGGAAAAGATAGGGAAAAGGACATTATCACTCTTTTAGGTAAATTATAACCATGTGGTGAGAGTGTCATTATTATGGAACTAGTGTAGGATCAAGAAATGAGGGTTTAAGACTACTTTAGGGCTGACTAGGGATTCTTGTGGCCCACATGAAGGTTGGATAAGTGTGACAATAGGCACTAGGATAAGTCTAGGGATAATTTATAGATAGGTAGTTAATATCACATAAATACCACTTTTGGGTTATTACATTTCCCCACCTTTATTATATAAATATAAAAATGTTAAATGACTAGGATAAATAAAAAAGAAGCATACCTAGACTTACCTAAGAGGTGAAGCATGTAAAGTTAGGTTTGAGTATGTGAATTTGGTTTTGAGTATGTGAAGCATGATCTAATGCATGTCCTAAAATTTAAATGTGCATAAATCAATCCTTACTTAAGAGATATCCAAATCAAAAGACTAAACTGAGTAAAGAAGTAAAATTGAGTAAAGATATGGGAAAGAGGAAAGGAACAAATAAACATCACTAGATATGTGAACCAATGCATGAACCTGGTGACAACATATGTGTGTGTATGTATATAGTGATAAATCATTTAATACATTAGAATGAGTTGATATCTTTCTCAATTCTCATGTGTGGGTAGATCAAGAACTCAATCCAATTTTGACTCCATCATTACCCACCTCTATTTGGTGGATTATGACTTGTGAATAATTTGGATTGGATTTATAGTGTGTCCAACCCTCTCATGTAGGTGGATTAGGAATTAAAGTAGGCTATGAGTCCATCATTTCCCACCCATGTGTATTAGATGCATATAAAATTAAAATTTCATAAAGTACCATAGATGTCTAATTGGGTATATCTAATTGTGTATGTAGTCTATGTGGCCACTCAGGTATAATAGGTAGATCCAAACCACTTGGGAATACCAACCACTATAAATGGATTAAGGCATGAAACTTATGTAAAACCTAAAATATGATGTTAATGTATACAAATAGAAGATGAAAAAGAATTTTTCATTCCATTTGATCAATCGGTATGTAAGTGAGCATATGGAAAAAATGTGTTATGTGTATGCCCCTAAATATAATATTTGAGCATATGGATTCTATATTGAGCTGTAATAATTTGTATTTATGTATTTGAACTCAATATGGGAATGGTCATGCCACACATAATGCCCCTAATCTAAGCAAATGGATATGAATCTGAGTTAAACTAGTATGAATCTAATCAAAACTAAGTATAACTGATAAATTTCTAACTAAATCTATGTAAACCTATATTATACCTACTATACTTTTCAATCCAATTTATGTTTTTTTAAACTAAGGATACTATATAGTAGTCTTGTGTCATGGATAATAGCACTATTTTTTAAAAAAAGGTGCTAGTGTCCCAATTTGGGTGTTAGAGCCCTTTTGGTCTAATTTATGTGCAACTATACTACTTTCTAGGTCACTATTTTCCCATTGTGTTTAACTCTATTTGATTTTATAAAACTAAGACTGTGTGCTAAAAAATGTATTGTTAATGTAATATAGGAGACTGATCTATGTGAAAAAATCCTATGAATTCCCCCTCTTTTAATGGGAGTTGTTGAATCTGTGCAAGAATTATCCTCAAATGAAAAATCTTTGCAAAATGTGTGTTATCCAAAGCATATATTATAACTACATAATAATCCAATAGTGTGCATACATAAAATTAGAATGTAAGATAATTTGAGCATAAGTATGTAATCTAAGATGTATGTCATGTCTAGCATTAACAAAGGTGTCAAGGTAGATGTAATAAATGTATGTAACAATAAATCTAAGTAATATTAGGTAGCTACCTAGGGGGATGGGGCATGATGTCCATCACATCACCCAAGTAATAAGGTTAGATGCATGAGGTCCTTCATGGCATCAAAAATTGGTGTGTGTAACAAGTAAAGACAAGTGTCATGGCCATGATGCATATAATAGAGCATACATTTAAAACACATGAGGGAAGCAAAGTAGGACAAGGGGCCATAATACAAGGGACATGGGCACATATCACTAAATCTAAGGAAAATAAGACATACAAGGACATGTTCAAATGTCCATATATGAAATAAACAAGCAAGTTATCTTAGAGCCACATAGAAAGACATGTGCATATACAAAATCAATAAAGGCACACATAAGGATATGGGCCCATTTACCTTTTCTAGTATGTCTCCAAGTGGATGAATGTGTCAAGTGAAGATCCATGTATCAATGTATATACCCCTAGTGGATAGATAATAGCAAGTCTAGATTAGTGTAGTGGACTTGAGTCCTGTAGTAATTTGCAAGAACTCAATAAGAACAAGTGAAGCATATATGTATGATAAAATTAATTATACTAAGATAGATAGAATTTTTATTGTTTATAAAATATAATAAATTTAAAGATAGTAATGTATACAATCTATAAAAAAAATCTAAGTAATATTTGAATGTTTTTGTGTTTTTTGACATATTATATTATTTTTAGATTTTATAGATATAATCTATGTAAAATTAATATGAAAATGAAATATTTACAAGGAGAAAGAGAGGGAAATCATGTACAATAATGGAGGAACAATACTAACTAATGAGTCTCATGGAAGACTCCTTATCATCATGGCCTATGTCGAATAAGTGAACTATGATCACACATATTATGTGAAAGGGAAATGGTGGTCCCATAATATGTTGTATTAAGTGATTTATATTTATATATACATCTGAAGTGGTTTTAGGAATTTTTGGCACTGATTGTGGTGTCATATGAACTATAGGTTTCTTAGAAACCCATCTAGTAGAATAGGTGACATAGGTGCCCTATGCTAAGAACCTTGAGAACTCAATAATACTGATCTTGGTAGAAAGTGATTAGATGGAGTCCCTATAGTATATATAACATATCTTTGATGTAGGGGTCTCTCTAATAATAATTTTAATGGAAGGGTATGTATACATGTCAATATTATAGGAGTGGACCTCTTTTGTACTGGTGCCTCTAGTGAAATCTATAGTGTATCAATAAGAACTATGCTCTAAATTTTAATTGATAACTATTCTATATTTGGTAACTATGTTGTAATTGGTAACTATGATGTAACTGCCTATGAAATAGGTAAAGGATCCTCATATGGAAGACCCTCAACTATGACCACCTAATTTGTATGTATATGTTTTAGGAAATTGTACATTATGGATGGAATGGTTTGAATTCTTTGTATTAATAGCCTACCCAATAACATATCAATCATGCCTTCACTATGTACTACTAATAATTGAGTGGCCACATGTGTTGGTCTAACATGTAATGGAAGCACAATCTCCCCAATGGAGCTCTAAACAAGACCACTAAAATCACTAATAATTATTTATAGGGAATATATCCTAATCTAAAGACCCCAAATTTTGTATAAGTGTGATATTACACATGTTAATGCTTAACCCATTATCAACCATAACACTCTAGATAGGATGATGATCTATGTAGGCTTGTAAAAATGGTGTATATAAATATGTATCATCATCAACAATCTCTTGCTCTAAGAAAGTGATGAGAGGCCTAATTGTAACACTATTGTTGTAAATACCAATCATATTATGAAATGTATGTGTCTCCTCTATAATAGTATGATATTAATATGGTAGTGGATGTGCCTAATATATGTAGTGATCCCCTAAAGTGTTCCCTACCTCATTCACTATGTGCTTTGAAAATGGATCTGAGAATATTTTCAATGTCTTAGCTTCCATTTTTTGTACTTTTGAAGTTTATCTATTTTGATGATTTTGTTTCACATTGGGTTCACCAAATGTTTTAACCTTTTATGATTCAATGTATGTAAATCATATGTTTATAAAAGATCTGAGTAGACTAAATAAGGAAAATAATATGCAATAAATAAATCCATTGGTTTTTTATATAATTGAATAGCTTTCAATTTTAAAAAAATATTAGTAAATAGTGCAAGTAATAACTTAGATAGAAAACAACTTATATGAATTATCTAAGTGCTATAAACTGAGGTGGAAGCTAGTTTAGGTGTCACAAAATAGACCCTAGTGTCAAAACCCCTCCTGGATAGTAGCACCATAATTGGATAGTAATGGCACAATTATAAAGTAGCACCATTATTAGAAAAGGGGTGGTAGTGTCTTGATATTTATGGTAGTTAATTATGTACAAGACTATCTTAATCTTTTGAGTGTACTTATGTCTAGATTTATGATATTGTTTTTATGTGTATGAGTCTTAAAAATCTATATTTTTCCTATAATGACTAATTTAGTGAAAAACCCTAATCCTCCATATAGATAGGGCATCCATTTAGTATAACCAAAAAAATTTGTTTGTTAGCAGGTAGTTTGGACATCGTCAACACTCTGTTGTTATGAGAGTTACCTACATAACAATCTCTGAGGGATCAATCTCAATGTATTTCTTACCACCTAAGTGTTAGTTCAAGTGAAATTAATGTTATTATGATATGGCCTTTTGTTCCTTAAATGTGTTTAATATAGGAAATATGGATAATCTATCTTAGGGTTATTGTAGATGGTAGTATGTAGAAGTAGGGTAGAATAAGGATTGATAACCTTAATTATGCTCAACTTTTTCTAAGTTTGAATGTGCATTTTTCATCTAATTTTCATTTAGTTGTTAGATGTCTAAAACTAATGTATATATACTATTATGTTACTTATGCGGGTGATGAAATATGGCTAGGTTGACCTTAGGGAGTCCTAGTTTTGAAAACATATTCATTTAGAAAAGGATTGATCAAAATACATTAACACCATTTTTGGGACACTAGTGCCATGTGGCACTAGTTTCATTATTATGTCCCTACTACCCATCTGGTAAAACACTAGGCATGAAGGGCCAAGATCTATAAATGAGGGTTTGGGACTACTTTTGGACTGATTAGGGATGTTTTTGGCTCGTACGAAGGTTGGATAAGTGTGAAAATAGGCTCTAGGATAGGTCTATGGATAAGCTAGGGATAGGTAGTCTCAATTATCACTCTTAACACTCAAATACTATTTTTGGGTGATTACATTCCCCCCTGCCCTTATTATATATATTCAACAAAGTGAATTGACTAGGATAAAGGAGAAAGAAACATGCCTAGACCTACCTAGGAGGTGAAGCCTATAAAGTTGGGTTTGAGTATGTGAAGCATGATCCAATGTGTGTATTGTAAATAAAATGTGCATAAATTAGTATTTAATTAAGAGATATTAAAATCAATATATTAGACTGATTAAAGAAGTAAAATTGAGTAAAACTAAGTAAAGAGATAGGAAAGAGGAAAGGAATGAATACACCTCACTGGGTACATGAACCAATGCATGAACTTGGTGACAACCTATGTGTGTGCATGTATATAATAATAAATTTGTGAATAGCATCGACTAAACTAATATTTTTCTCAATATTCATGTGTGGGTGGCTCAATAACTCAATCTAATTTTGACTCCATCCTTACCCACCTCTACTTGGTTGATCATGACCTATGAATAGCTTAGATTGGATTGATAGTGTGTCTAACCCTCTCAAGTAGGTGTCTCAATAAATAAATTAGGCTATGATTCCATCATTTCCCAACCATGTGTAGTAGATGCATTTGAAACTAAAATTATGTGAATCACTATAAATGTCTAATTAGGTATATCTAACTATGTATGTCATCTCAACGGCCACTCAGGTACATTAGGCAGCTCTAAGCCACTCAAGAATGCTAATCATGGTAGATGGAGTAAGGCATGAAACTAGTGTGCAACCTAGAATATGATGTCAGATGTATACATCATAGATAATGACATGGAATTTGTCACTACATATGATCATCTAGTATGTAAGTGAGCATACAAAAATAATATGTTGCACACATGCCCCCAAATCTGATATTTGACCATATGGATTCTAGACTGAGTTATAATAATTTATATTTGGGCATTTAAACTAAATATGAGAATGATCATGCCATGCATGATGTCCCAAATCTAATCAAATTGATATGAATTTGAGCTAAAATAATATGAATCTAAGCAAAACTAAGTATAATTGTTAAATCTATAACTAAATATTTTCAAACATGTATTGTACCTACTATAATATTTTGGCCAATCTGGGTTTTTTTGAAACTGAGGCTACTAGACATTATTGCCTTAACTTTTGAAGTACATCCATTTTTTAAAATTTATCACTATTTTCACAATTTTTATGCTAGTGTCCTTCTACTTTTATTTATGTGCAACCATACTACTTTTTGGGTCACTTTTTTCCCACTATGTTTACCTATCCCTAATTTTTTGTAACTGAGCTTGTGTGCTGAAAATATATTGTGAGTGAAATATAGGAGCCTAATATATATAATAAACCCTTGTGAATTCCCCATCTTTTGAGGGGATTTTTTCAACTTGTGCAACAACTATCTTCAAAATAAAGAACTTTATAAAATGTGTGTTAGCTAAAGCATATATGATATATGCATAATAATCCAATATAATGTGCATAAATAACATCATAATGTAAGATAATTCGAGCATAATAATGTAATTAAAGATGTATGTCATGTATATCATTCAAAATCATGTCAAGATATATGTAATGAATGTATGTAAGATAAAATTTGAGCTAAACTAGGTAGCTACCTAGGGGGATGGAGCATGGTGTCCATCATGGCACCGAAATAGGAAGGGTAGATGGATGAGGTCCCTCATAGAATCTAAAACTAGATTGTGTAACAAGTAATATATAAGTTTCATGTATATGATGCATATAATAAATCATACATACAACACACATGAAGCATTCAAAATAGGCCAAGGGACAATAATACAAGGGACATGGACACATGTCACTAAATCTAATAAAAATAAGATAAACAAGGACATGTTCAAATGTCCACATACATAAGCAATAAGCAAGTTGGATTAGAGACACATATAAGGAAATGTTAAAATGTTCACATACACAATCAAGAAAGGCACACATAAGGACATGAACACATGTCCAAAGCATACATACTATGAAACAGAAGTGGCATAGAGTTAAAGAGCAATGACATATTCAAATGCCCTCGACTAGAAGAAGTATAGAGATACAATAAAGTCTAAACTAGGAAAGTTAAAAAATAAAGTATGCAAGAATATGTAATACAATCGATGTAATAGATATGATGTACATATGATAAATCTAAATTAGTAATAGCTAGAAAAAAAATTGAGTAAGAATAGCATGATCAATATCAAGATATAATAATGCTAAATCTTAGATGTAGAGTATATAAGGATAGAACTTGGTAATCAAAACTATGTATAGGATGCCCCAAGTGGGTAAAGGTGTCAAGTGAATACCCATGTATCCATGTATATGCCCCTAGTGGGTAGATAATAGCAAGTTTGAATCAGTATAGTATACCTGACTCCTGCAGCAATTTGCAAGCACTCGATAAGAATAAGTGAAGCATACACGTATGATAAAACCAACTATACTAAAGAAACTAGCATATGTAGTGTTTGGAAAATATAATAATTGTAAACATAGCAATGCATACAATTTATAACTTTGTGTCTTTTGAGTATTATTTGATTGTTTTTGTTTTTTTGACATATTATATTATTTTTGTATTTCTTGGATACAAGTTATGTCCAAGAAACATGAAAATTAACTATGTATAAGGAGCAAGAGAAAAGAAAAGTATGTACAAGTAGGGATGAAAAATACTAACTGATGAGTCTCATGGGAGACTCCCTATTAATGTGGCTTGTGTCAAAAATAGGAATGGTAATATCTCATATAGTGTGATTGTTATGCTAGAGTTGAATGTTATTTTAGTAACAATTTGAGTATTATTCATCATTAAAATCATAATAACTTGGAATGCTAGTGGGAATTGACTCATACTATGGATTTGACCTTTTTGAATTGTGCTTTGACATACTGATTATGAATTTGCCATTTGAAACTATGCTTATTTTAGATATATGGTATTATGGAGGATATTTTGATAGAAAGCATTTTATGAGAATGCTTATGGCAACACGATTTTGACTTTGAAACTTAATTTCTTGCTCTATTTGTATCATGTCCTTTGTATCTAGATATTTTTCCTTGATAAATTATATTTGTGAATGATTTGCCTTAGGATGTTTAATAAATCCCAAACCTTGTTGACCATCATTATCAACTACTATAATAGGAGTAGTGATGCATATGGCTTGTTTGCCCAAACCTTGACCATGATAATCAAATTGTTGTAGATATTTTTGACCAAACCCATATTAATTTTAAAGTTGAGCCTCATTTTGAATAGGTATATTTACATATTTTATTTGTTTTACCTATGTTTTTTATACTATTTCTTGCTATGATTGTGCTTTTTGAACCTTTTGTTGTTCTAAGTTACGCTTTGGTAACCATTTTTGTATTGTTTTTAAATTTAATCCTTTTTGAATTTGTAGATGTGTCATTATTTGTTGTTTGGATGATGTATCACTATTGAGTCATTTATATCCATTATCTATTGTATTTTATTTTTAAATGTTAAACATGAATCAATGTGGTGTCCATGCATTCCATGATATACATAATAATATCTAGATCTCCTCACTGGGTGTAAAGGGGTAGGTTAATCAACTTATATTTCATCGTTTCCCTTAGTACCTCACTTGAATTCTTATTTTATCTTTGAATTCTTTATGAATCATTAATTATATATGTACTTTGTTATGATTTTGATATGAAATAGTGGTAGGCACAACTTTGCTAGGTCTAGATGCATATACATGGTTTATGTGAGCATATTCTAAAGACTGTGTACATGTAATGTGATTTTCCAATAATGTTACATGTTCAATTAATAATTAATTTTGATTATATAAATCTGATATAAGCTTTCTCATAATGATAATTTTATCCCTTAGAGTCTCACGAGTGCAAACCCTAGTTGTTTATGATTGAACATGTAGGCATACACCTTGTAGGGAAGAGGTGTGAATGGGCTATGGATATTAGTGACAATGGTATAGGTTGGTTCATCTCATGGAGGAGTGAGAACATGGACTTGATTAAAGTGAAATTAGTTATCACCCTCTTTTTTGTGTATAAGATATGACATTGAAACTTGAAACCTGGTTGTTACTTATGTAATAGATCATATATGTATGTAAGGATCTGTTTCTTAATTGAATTATGCATAAGAGAATAATATCATGCTAGAGATAGAATGCAATATGACATACATTTCAATTGATATAAATCATCATGTATACATGTGTTTATGTATTTTCTAGGTTCATTATGAATTAAAGGGAACAAGCATGCAAATGAAAGTATTAAACTTTTTAATAAAAAGTGATACACCTCTTTTGTCATTATTATCATGATTATATCAAATAAAATCAAAAAAATGTATGGATTTTTAATTTGAATGTTGGAAATGTAAAACCCTAGTTTTATGTAGGGTTAGGGTTTATGCAATAATCAAAGTTAGGTTCACCAAATGATTTAACCTTTTAATACTTAGTATATGTAAATCATATGTTTGTTAAGGCATTGACAAGACTAAATCATGGAAATAATATGAAATAAATAGATCCATTTATTTGCTACAAAATTGATTAGCTTTGACTTTTCTAAAAATATTAATAAATAGTGTAAGTAATAAATTAGCTAGAAAACAACTGATATGGATGATCTAAGTGCTAGAAACTGAGGTAGAAGTTGGTCTAAGTGTTATAAACTAGATCCTAGTATTAGAACCCCTCCTATATAGTATCATCATAATTAGACAGTAGTACCAATATTGGAAAAGTGGTGGTAGTGTCTTGATATTGGTGGTAGTGTCCTCCATGTAGGACTATCTCAAGATTCTAGGTGCACCTATGTATAGACATCTTACATTTGTTCCTACATGCACAAGTCTTAAAACCCTATATTTTACGTATTATGATTAATTTAGTGCTTATTAGTCATTATAGGTAAAATGCATTTCCTAGAGACTTAAACCTACTTGTCAAATACTTTTAAGTATATGTGCAAATACCACTATAGCATACCACTTATGGGTGGTTTCCAATGCCATCCATAATAATCCCATCCCACACAGGATTTTCAATGCAATATTACCATCAAAACTATAAATACCATATTTACCAAATTTTGATGGACATGGAGATCCATACTTACATATAAAAGCTTACAATAAAGCTATGACACATGTTACTAGTAGTTTGACTCTTTTATAGTTATTTTCTAGGACTCTAGAGGGTCAAGCAATAGAGTAGTTTCATCATTCATGTTAGGTTCACCAAATTTTTTAACCTTTTATAACTTAACTAGTATAGATCCTATGTTGTCAAAGGGTTGAGTATGATGTTAATCTAGAATAAAAAATAGAAATGATTAATTTAATTAAATCAATATAAGTGCAGTACACGAAATTCACGTTTGCATGATTCAAGTAAAGTTGATAAGAATACCACATCTTCTTTACCCTTCTTAGTTAAATTTTAAAAATAATGTACTAATGATATTATAACTTTTAGCAATGCAAAAACTAAGGTAGATGAAATTATTTTATCACCTTCTTTTACATTCCAAACTCAAGGTACTGATTCCTTACAACAAAATTATAATGCAGATGTCTCTAACTCTTCTCCTATGCAAAAATAAAACATGATTGCTACTTTTTATACCCTTGACTCTAAAATTGAAAATGATAATCATTATTGCATTCCACATATATATATTGAAAAAATGTATTGCATTACACCTACACATGATGACACATTGCATATTAGTAAAAAATTAAAATATTCTCCTACTCTCTCGCTTAATAAGCATGTGGATGATATTCCTTATACTCTTACTTCTACAAGTGAATTAAACTATGATTATGATGAACCTTTAGATAATGATGATTATTATGACTATGATGAAGATTAAATAGAATCTACACCTTCTAATTCTACTCCTACTTCACTTATTTCTCTTGTTTAAACAAATACTAGGTCACATGTAAAAAAACAAACACACACACACACACACACACACTTATTCTTATGTCCATAATTTACATTTAATTAAGATTAAAATACCTTATATTCAATTAACATGTGATACTTCTCTACTACTTAATAATATAAGAAATATCGATAAATCTCCCTCAACCCCCTTACTATAGTAGAACTTGTTTCTCAAACTAACCCAAATGAAGGTGATTCCTAATGGCTAATAAAAATAATAAAATTCAAAAGTTAAGTGAACCCCTTGTTAATGATATTATACCTTCACAAGAGGTAATTTCCCTGATGCATGTTATGGGTGATTTAAATCAATAATTAAATCATCCCACATTGGAAAGTAAATCATACCACTCATGGGTGGATGCCAATTCCATCCATAATAATCCCATACCATGCAAGATTGTCAATACAACATTACCATCAAAACTATAAATATTGGATTTATAAATGTTTGATGGATATGGAGATCCATACTTGTATCTCTAATATTACAATAAATCCATGACACATATTACTAATAGTTTGACTCTTTTACAGCTATTTCCAATAACTTTATAGGGTTGGGAAATAGATTGGTTTCATCATTCATGTCAGGTTCATCAAATGTTTTAACCTTTTATAAATTAACTAGTGTAAATCTTATGTTGTTAAAGGGTTGAGTATGATGTTAATCTATATTAAAAATTGGAAATGATTGATTTAGTTAATCTTTCCCAAAATATCAAGTAAGAGGGAAAAAAGTACTTATTTAGAGGTAAACAAGTTTTTCTATGGATCAAGGAACTGAAATAGGCTAAAGCAATAGGTAGATACATTCCATTTTTTGACTATTATTAAAATATGGTCTTGGATAATAGCACCAATATTAGGATAGTAGAACCATGTGGTGTTAGTGTCCAATTATAGCACTAGTGTCCCTCCTGTATGAATTGTCTAAAACTTTTAGGGAGTTTGTAAGAGGCTTTAGAGGTCCTATAGGTGGTTTTATGTCATTCAGGGGCTTTCTTATGTCACTATTTTAGCTAAATATCTTCCAAAACCCTAATGAGTACCTACACACATAAAACAACAACTAAATCAAATGTAAAAAGGAAGGTAAAACTAGGTTGTGGGATATTAAGATCACACAGAGTATAACCCCTATTGTATTGCCCACTCCCTACATTAATCCCAATGCTAGGGGCCTTAGATTGCATGTAGTTATCCATTATAGAATGTGTATAATCAACTTTCATGGTATGCTATAATGACTTTCACTTGGGCTCTTCTTTAATCAAGAATGTAATGTCTAGATGTGATGGTTGAGTAGTATGTAGAGTATTGAGTTATACTATTGATTGATTTTATGTAATTATGTGCCAAAATAGTAAGTGTTACATGTAAAATGCCTTGTGAGGCTCTTTATATATAAGTAAATTTGATTTGAATATAATACATTGTTCATTGGATAACAAGTTATAAAAGAGAGATCAAAAACATAATATAAGGCTCAATAAAGGGTTAGTATTGAAACATGGGATAAAATGCTCGTCAGACACTAGAGCCATAATTGGAAACTAGCATCATGTGGTACTATAGTCTTGAAAATGGTGATAGTTTCCTAAGGCTTAAAGTAAATCTAAAACCAAGTAAGACAGGCTAGGGGCCCCTATGATAGGGAGAAGGTGACTTAAAATCATTGTGAGTGCCAAAAAAAGGGGAAATAATACATAACAAAGATCAAAAGACTTAAAATAACCATGCAAACAAAGATGTTATTCATCACCAAGACCTTCATGTTAAAGAGAAATAAAAGAAATATTACTTGTGGTCACTTGACCAAATTAGGGTGTTTACATTTTCCCCCCTCTATTCTATTAATGTAATGAAATGAAATTATTAGAGTAAAAGAAAAAGAGAAACATGTACCTTTACTTACCTGTGTGAATGTGTTATGGACCTAGCCCACTTCTTAGCTAGAGAAGTGGATAGGAGCTAGACTAAAATATGTGAAGAGGAACTCCATGGTGTGTATGTCCTTTGTATTGAATCTAAATGGTGCCTTGAATTGTGAGGAATTAAAACCCTATTCTTTCCCCCACCCTAATATTTTTACTAAATTTGGGTATGTAAATTGAATGTGTAGAAAAATAAGGCTCACTTTCCCCCTCTCTAATATATGAGCTAAATATGGGTATCTAAACTAAATGTGTAAATAAATAAGGATAATTTTCCCCTATTCTGATATCTAAACTAAATCTAGGCATGTAAATTGAGTCTGATGGAATGTTATGGATCAATTGTTATAAATGATCTTGTGACCCGAACTAGTGAAAACCTAGTGACATCTTGGTGATGATAATGGGTGTAACTTGATGATCTAAAAATAGGGATCAAGGACTTGTGATGTGCATCATGCCCCCTAATCTTGATATCTGAGTAATTAGTTTTGTATTTGAACATTTGTATAACTAAGTGAGCCTATATATCTAAGTCAAAATTATATATTTGTGTAGTTTTATCTAGGTAAATTGTATATCTGAATAGTTATATCTAACTATTTTTATATCTATGTAGAATTTTGAATCTGAATATATGAATATCAATGTAGACCTATGTGTCTAAATAATTGTATTTAAGTAGATTGTATATTTGTGTAAACCTATGAATTTGAATATATGTGTAGACATGTGTGTTTGAATAGTTGTATTTGAGTAGATTCTATATCTATGTGAACCTATGCATCTAAATATCTATGGAGACGTGAGTGTCTAAATAATTATATATGACTATCTATATATCTATGTATACATGTGTCTCTTAATAGTTGTATCTGAGTAGACTATATATCTTTATGAACCTGTGTGTATGAACCTTTGTATGTCTAAATAAATTTATATGTAATTCCCCCCTTTTGGTGAGAGATCTGAGACTAGGGTGAGGGTGTCTAACCAAAAGTGGTAATGATTAGTTGTATTGGTGTTACTTAGTAGGTGTGATGTTGTTTTAAGTTTAAATAGTTTATTTATTATGATGGAGTTGATTATTAAAATTGGTAATTAGATTAAAAAAATTATATTGAGTTAATTATGTTAATGTCATTTTGTATAGTTGAAGTTTATTAGGATTTTATTTTAACTAATATTGGGTGTGGCACATTGATGTCAAGTCCAACATGCAATAAATGATTCATAAATTAGAGTTATGATTCTCATGATATCATACTAGAAATAAATTGGTATTAGTTAGTGAAATTGGTGCATAAGTTCAACCTTAATAAGGTGTAATTTGATAAATGTGACTTAAATAGGTTATTTGATTAGTTGTTTAATTCATTTGAAGCATTTGAGTTGAGAGCAATTGTTTGTTTGAGCTAGATAAATATGCCAAGGAGATGAAGAGCTAGTTTGACCCAATATGAGGAGGTGGAGGCATAGATCTAAACTAAGGAGGAGCTTACCTTGGTAAGGTGTCCATATCATTTCTTTTGTTATCATTTCTAATGCATTTTTACTATTTTATTAAAAATCTACTAGTTTAGGGCCTATTTTCAAAAAGTGGGGCTAGTTTCCTTATATGGGTGTTATTGTCCAAGACTTGGTGTTATTTTCTAAGATGTGGTGTTATTATCTTGTATGCATCACTGGTGTCTAGTATGCTTTACTTATAAGGTTTATTATTGTTGACTAGTTTTTTATGTCTATTTTTATCAATTGGTTTTGATTATGCATTATTGATGCTTGATTTGGTTATACTTTTGTAGGTTGATGCTCATATGAGGGATTTTTAGACTAGATGGATGATGGAGACCCTACGGGGTCTACCCCTATCAGATGCTAAGATGGCCATAATTGAGAGAGAGGCTTTGAGACATGTGACATTCTGAGATCCTATGCCTAGGGATAAACTCATGATGACTACATTATATGAGATATGGAATTTAGATACTTGCACTTTCTAGTTACCAACTAAAGAGATGACCATTAACCTAGAGGATGTGTACAAGATTTTGAAGCTACCTATATCTATGTATAGAGCCATATTACCAGAGAATATAGGTTCTTAGGCTATACAATAGGATTTTAGGTATTTATATATTATGGTTGTATGGAATCATTATATAGGGAGCCACAATAATATATTATTAACATTGATTTTTATTGTCAAGGTTTAGTGACTGTGGAAGTTCTTATCCATTTTATTATCTTCATTTATGGTTGTAGATAGGAACAAGGTATCAATGTCTTATAGTATGCATGAGATAGTACAGGATATAGAGGATCATAGAATTGTGTACTTATGGGGTTAGATAATGTTAACCCACCTATGCAGGGACTTATATTATTTCACAAAGGAGATGTGTGGTAGAGGGATTAGATCATCTACATTATTAAATTGTTAGGCATATGAACACATAGTATTGAGCAGGCCAATGTTGACTTTATGATATGGTTGGGCCCACCTATATTTATTTATAAAGAGGTGTATAGGGATGGATTTCATACTTAGGAAGAGCATGATGTAGTGTTAGCTTGTGTTAAATAATTTGATAGTTGGGACATTATTTAGATGCACTACATGGGCTACAATGGATGACCTAAGGATGGTACTCAGATAAGATGGATTCGGCTAAGATGTTGGTTACATAACCATTGGGTCAATGTGTATGAGAAGTTATAATATGAGTGGGTTATGTGATAGTTTAGTGTGGTTTAGGAAGTTCCCCCAACACTAGTGGTATGGTTAAGGAGTTCTTAGGCTCCTATAAATCCAAGTAGTAGACTGAGGCCATCTACTACTGATATAGCCCCCATTCCTTTGGTAAAGTGAGATCCTGAGATTGATATACCAAATATAGATGACATAGGATTAATTGATGCCTATACAGCCTAATGAACCTAACTTACTTTAAATATTACTTAAAACCCTAGTTTTTCCTAAGGTTTACCTTCTAATTTTTGTGCATTAAATTAAGGTTATAAACTTCTATTTTTTGTTGATTTTTGGCATAACCTAGCTTATTCAAATTACTCCTGTATTAAAGTTTCATTAATTTAATGTAATTTTAATTTTTTCAAAATAACCCTCATTTAAAACCCTAGATCCACATACTAGGTCCATATACACCAAAATACTAACAATTAGGGTTTCACTTACAATCCTAGTTTTTATTACACACTTGGTTAAAATTTTCTCAATTGCACATATACTTATGTTAGATTAAATTATACCTCTTATGTGTTTGATATTAATTATTTACATTATCTTCTTTGGTAAATTTAAAATGACATCTAAGAAGTCTTCCACCCCTCACCCATTGATGATTTTTTGAATTTTTATCATAATTATAATAATGAATGGACAAATTTTCAAGATCGTACATTAGAGAATTATAATTATTTCATTTATAATGATGATGAAGACTATTATTATAATGATAGATATGAGGATTATTATTAGCATGATAATGAAAATGTAAATGAAGATATATTAGATACATCATATTCTCTTTCCTTTCACTCTTGTCTTACACCTCAAAATAAAACTAACAATATAATGCCAAAAGAGCCTCTTGTTGGTAATTTTTTGTTCCAATGTGATATTATCTTTTGATCCTAGCTTTTCAACTTCTTTTGTTACCTCATTATTCAAATTAATTCAATATAAGTGCAATACACAAAATAAAATTTTGGATGATTCAAGTAAATTTTATAAGAACAATTTATCTTCTTTACCCTTCTCAGTTAAATTTGAAAAAATATGTACCAATGATATTACACCTTTTAGCAATGCACAAACTAAGGTAGATGAAATTATTTTATCACCTTCTTTTACATTCCAAGCTCAATGCAATGGTTTTTTACAAAAATTGATATTGAATATATCTCTAAGTTATTACTCAAATTTATAATGCAATATTCCATCTCAGTTTCCAGCATCTAGATCATTTGTATCAATTTTTTTCCAACTAAGTTATTACTTGCACTATTTATTACTATTTTTAAAAAATTCAAAACTAGTTAATTCTGTAAAAAATCAGTGGCTATATTTATTGCATTATTTATTTAATTTATTATACTCAATTATTTTTAAAAAATAGGATTTAATTGTGCTAATTCCTCAAAGGTTAAAATACCCAAAAGTGGTATTTACATGTGATTTAGTGTAATCACCCAAAATTGGTATTTGAGTGCTAAGAGTGCCACTTAATGTCAAGTTCACCAAAAAATTTAACCTTTTAAGAATTAATGAATGTAAATCCTATATTTTTTAAAGGGTTGAGTATAATAAATTATGTAAATAATATACAATAAATACAATAATAGATTTATTACAGAATTGACTAGCTTTGACTTTTCTAAAAATAGCAATAAATAGTGCAAGTAAGAACTTAGCTGAAAAACAAGTGAGATGTGTAATTTGGGTGATAGAAATTAAAGTGTAATATAGTTATAATGTCACAAATTGTATCCCAATGTCATAAATCCTCCTTGATAGTAGCACCATAATTGAATAGTAGTGATGTTATTGGAAAATAGGTGATAGTGTCTTGATATTGGTGATAGTGTCCTCTATCCAAGACTATCATGAGCTTTTGGGTTAACCTATGTTTGAATTTATGAGTTCTATTCCTAAGTTTATGAATATTTAAACCTTATAATTTTATTATAATTACTAATTTAGTGATAAAATTTAATCCTCTATGTAGCTAGGGCACTTGGTTAGCATGAGCTAAAAATTGTGTTTGTTAGTAGGGTAGGTTAGACATCCTCAACACACTATTATGAAGAGAGTTGCCTACATAACAATACTATAATGATAAATCAATCCTAATTTATTTATCCCCACCTACGTGTTATTTCAATTTCAAGTGATGTTATTATGATATTGGCCTTAAGTGCCTTAAATGTGCTTGAGACTGGAAATCTAGATAATCTGAGCTTTAGGCTATTATAAATGGTAGTATACAGAACTAGGGTAGGATACAAATTTATAACATTAATTTTGATCAAGTCATTCTAATTTTTAGTGTGTATTTTGCATCTTATTTCCATCTAGTGGTTAGAGGGATAAAAGTCATGTATATATAACTTTATGGTGTTTGTGCAGGTACTAAAAGATGTCTAGGCTGAGCTTAGAAAGTTTTAGTTTTGAAAATATAATAATTTGGGAAAAAATAGGGCAAAGGACATTAGTTCCATTTTGAGGACACTAGTGCCATGTGACACTAGTTTCCTTATTTTGGTGTTAGTGTCCAATTGGCAAAATACTAGGCATGAAGGGCCAGGAGTAGGAACTGAAGGTCTAAGACTGCTTTGGAGCTAACTAGGGATGATTGTGGCCCACATGAAGAATGGATAAGTGTGTAAATAGGATATATTATAGGTATATGCCTAATATATGGATATTTAGTATCAATTATTACTAATATCACTCAAATACTACTTTTGGGTGATTCTATTTACCCCCACTTTATTATAGAAATGCAGCAAAGTGAAATGACTAGGATAAAGGAAAAAGAAGCGTATTTACACTTACCTAGGAGGTGAAGATCATGAATATGGGTCTTATTCTATGAATCATTCTCTAATGTGCATAATACAAGTGAAACATACATAAATTAGTCCTTACTTAAGATATATCAAAAGTAAAAGACTACAATGAGTAAAGAGATAGGAAAGAAGAAAGGAATGAATAAACCTCACTAAGTATGTGAAATAATTCATAAACCTAATGAAAACTTATGTGTGTACATGTATATAGTGATAAATAAATGAATAGATTAGATTGGTCTGATATCTTACTCAATCCTCATGTGTGGGTGGCTCAATAACTCAATCTGATTTTGACTCCATCATTGCCCAACCCTATTTGGTGGATCATGATGTGTGAATAGCTTGGATTGGAATAATAATGTGTCTAACCCTCTCATGTACGTGGATCAAGAACTCAATTAGGCTATGAATCCATAATTTCCCACCCATATGAAATAGATTCATCTAAAACTAAAACTGTACAAAGTACTATAAATGTCTAATTGGGTGTATCTAATTATGTATGTCAACTCTACATCCACTCAGGTACATTAGGTGGCTCTAGGCCACTTGATAATGACAACCATTATATATGAGGTAAGGCATGAAACTGATGTGTAACCTATAATATGATGTTGGGTGTAAACAACATAGAGAATGACATGGAATTTATCATTCTATCTGATCAATTGGTGTATATGGAAATAATGTGTCATGTACATGCCCCTAAATCTGATATTTGAGCATATGGTTTTTGGACTGAGTTATAATAATTTTTATTTGGGTATCTAAATTGAATATGGTAATGGTCATGCCATGCATGATTCCCCCAATCTATATAAACTAGTATGAATCTAAGCTAAACTAGTATGAATCTAAGTAAAAATGAATATAACTAATAAATATGTAATTGAGTTTGTGAAAACATGTATTTTATCTATTGTACTTTTATAGCCAATCAGAGTTTTTTAAAACTTAGGCTACTAGACAATAGCACCATGTCTTAGATAGTAGTGTTATTTTTTAAAATGTGTCTCTAGTGTCCCAATTTGGGTGTTAGTGTCCTTCTAGTCTAATTTATGTGCAACTATACTAATTTTTGGGTCACTATTTTCCTACTATGTTTAACTATATCTAATTTTATGTAACTAAGCCTATGTGCTAAAAAATGTATTGTGAATGCAATATAGGAGTTTGACCTCTGTGATAAACCCCTTTGAGTTCCCCCTATTTTAAAAGGAGTTATTGAACCTATGCAAGAACTATCCTAAAAATATATATCTAAAAAATGTGTGTTGGATCATATATTATATCTATGTAATAATCCAATATAGTGTGCATACATAAAATCAGATCATAAGATAATTTGAACATAAGTATGAAATGTAAGATCTATGTCATGTCTAGCATTCACAATGGTGTTAAGATATATATAACAATATATAATAGTAAATATGATTGAAATTGGGTAGCTACCTAGGAAGATGGGGCATGATGTCCATCATGACACCCAAGTAAGAAGGGTGAGATGCATGAGGACCCTCATAGCATCAAAAACTAGTGTGTATAAAAATCAAAGACAAGGGTCATGGCCATGATGCATATAATAAAGCATACATATAAAACACATAAGGTACACAAATTAGGCCAAGGGTCCATAATAAAAGGGACATGGGCATGTCACTAAATCAAAGAAAAATAAGACATACAAGGGCATGTTTAAACATCCACATACATAATAAACAAGAAAGTTGGCATAGAGAAACATATAAGGACATGTTTAACTATCCACATAAATAATCAAGAAAGGCACACACAAGGACAAGGTCACATGTACAAAGTATACATACTATGCAACATAAGTGGCATAGATCCAAAAAGTAATGGCATATTCAAATGCCCTCAAATATAAGAAGCATAGAGATATAATCAAGTCTAAACTAGGAAAGCTAAAAAAGAAATTATGCATGAATATATAATATAAATCTATGTGAGATTTGAGATGTACATATGTTGAGTATAAAGTAGTAATAGTCATCAAAAATTTGAGTAAGAGAAGCATGATCAATATTTAGATATAACAATGCTAAAGTTGGGATGTGTCTAGAATAGTTAAAGAGTTGTACCATCAAAGGAATAGAACATATTGTCATACTTATCTAGAATTTGTGTGGGCCATAGGCATCCCTAGCCAGCCAAAAAGTAGTCCCAGACCCTCATTTATTAATTGTGTCCCTTCATGCCTAGTGTTCTTCCAATTGGACACTAGTGCCACATGTCACTAGTGTACCCAAAATGGTGCTAATATCCTCTACCCTATCTTTTCCTAAATAGATATATATTAAAAACTAAAACTTCCTAAGGTCAGCCTAGACATATTTTATCACCAACACAAGCATCAAAACATTATATATACATGAATTTTATCCCTCTAACTACTAGATGGAAATTAGATGCAAAATATACATTCAAACATAGAATAAGTTGAGCACAATAACGGTTATCAATCCCTATTCTACATACTACCATCTGTAGCAGCCCTAAGATCAAATTATCTAGATTTCAGATCTCAAGTACATTCAAGGAACTTAAGGCCACTATTATACTAGAATCACTTTTACTTGCACCATCACTTAGGTGGGGAGAATGACATCAGGCTTTATCCCTCATCGAAGTATTGGTATGTAGTCAACTCTTTTCATAGTGGGGTGTTGAGGATGTCCAACCAACCACTAATAAAAATAATTTTTAGCTCATATCAATCAAATGCCCTTTTTACATGAAGGATTAGGGTTTTAATAATAAATCAATCATTAGAGGAAAAATGTAGGGTTTCAATACTCGTGCATGTAGGAACAAACCTCATAGATCTAGACACAAGTGCACCTAAAAGTTTAGGACAATCCTACATAGAGGACATTACTACCAATATCATGACACTATTATCATTTTTCTAATAATGGTTTATTGTCCAATTTTGGCACTACTTTCTAGGATGGGTTATAATACTAAGATT